>VXBI01005648.1:878881-1045547 GCA_013397375.1 Toxostoma redivivum | reverse complement strand
GCACCCGTCCGGCCGGCTCTGGCCGCCCCTCGGAACAGCGGGGCCGCGCAGCCGCCGGGCAGCCACCGCCGCAGGGGATGGCGGGGCTGGGAGCGGGCCAGGCCGGCCGGGAATGGCGGGACGGAGCGGGGAGGGTGGCACGGAGCCGGGCTTTGTTCCCGGCCCCGCCCCGCCTGGGGGTGCCCGGGGGCTCCGGCGGAGGAGCGCGCGTCCCGGCTCCTGGTGGGGAGGGCGGTGCGAGCGAGCAGCGACGCCCCCGGCTGCCCGTGCCGCCCTCCGCGCAGCTGGCCCGCTCCCCCGCCTTCGGGTGAAACTTGGGAGACTTGAGTGGCAAAGTAGGAGACGTGTGTGCGCGCCCTTCGCTTAGTGTGCAGCGCCTCGCTGATGGAGTCGCTCTGAGGTGCTTTCAGGACCAAGTTTGGCTTCCACAGTTTTTACGGCCTCCGATAGCCGTACTTGTGTGGCTGTAACTATTGTAGGAGTTTAATTAGTTTTTCCTTCTCCACTTTCAAGTGTATGTTTCTAATATTTTGGAAATGTGATAATTTTTGTTGCTCAGTGGGCAGTTCAGTTTGTGTCTTGACCAGAAATCACTGTTTGACAATCAGGGTAGCTCTAGCTAAAACATCCTCAGGAATCAGATGGAAAACATAAAAAAACCCTCTGAAAACCCATGAAATCTCACGTATTTGGTGGTCACTCATACTGAGGGGATTGCAAAAGCAATTTGCTAATACGGTCTTGAAGAATAGAAAGGCAGTCTGGAGACAAGGCAACAGGAGTGTAACCTGGACTTCCTTGAGAATTACAAATCTCAAATGGACATTAGGGAAGAAATATACTAAGCCAGAAAACTAGTTCTTTACTTACTCGTGCACTGCATATCTCCCTGCTGCAGACTTCATGGAGTACATAGAGTAATTTGAGAAAGAAGGTGATTTGCTGATTGAGGGTTGAGCAAAGAGTGAAATTAACTGTAGTTTCTTAAGAAGTATTTCCTCAGCGTGTCATTTCCTCAGTAGACTGTTTCAGTCGTTTTGCTTCTGTGTTGTTACTGTCATGCTGAGGATATGTGCAGAATACTTCAGAACCTTTGTGGAAGATCGTTTACCAAGTGCTGTAAAACCACACTGATTCTTATCTTGTCTCAGGAAGGAAACAAACCCCTCAGTAAAAACTGTGTTGCAGGTTTTGTAAGTCAGTACTTTAAGATGAGAACGTTTTCAGTGTCAAAAGCTTCCTTTATCTGGGGTTTGTAGAGGTCCTTAGTAGTACTTGATGGTGGTTGTTGCCAGTAGGCAACCGAAATCCCTGTGCAAATTGCTGCTGTGAATGACTCCTTATTTATATTCCAAAATTGATTTGGTTAAAGTCTGTGCTGACTTCTCTGGAAGTGGTTTCCTTGGAGCAGAGTGGTGGTATGTTGCTTTGGGATGTTGTAGAACATTGTTGCTGAGCTTCATTTCAAAAGAAAAGTTGTTTAATTCTTCTGTGAGGTTAGTTAAGGTAAAATTGGAAAATTCAACTAATTCTGATTCTGTTTGACTGGCCTAAGTGAACCAAAGTATGGTGATAGCTGGTTTTCGTGTAATACTTTTAAGAAGGGAAGTTGGAGGTTGTAGAGGCTAAGGCAAAAAGTAGAACATTTTTCATGTTACTGTATTAACGCTTTGCAGAGTCATCCAGCTAGGTTTCAACAGCTCAAAAGTGATCCTCATATGTTTATTTCACTGTGAATGCTTGTCTTTCTAATTTGGGATGATAAAATTAATTGGCATGCTGAAAGTTTTTGCTAATACAGTTGAGATCATGCTGTCTGTATTTACTTTCTCTAAGACCTTAAGAAGATTATAATTCCCTTCAGTGGCTGTGCATCAAGGAAAATAACTTGGAAAACTGTATTCTGCATCAGGCAGGAGTTGCCTATTCTCTATCTAGCTTTGTTTTTCAGGGGGTTTTGTCTTCATTATCTTGTTGGGTGAAGACTACTACATTATTGTGTAAAGGGCCAAAGGACAAGTTTATTTTTTTTTGTCTGAGTTCCTTAAGAGATGTGAGGGCAAACTTTTTACTTCAGTGGACTTGCATAATACAAGACATGGGTGTATAATGTGCTCCTAGCTTAGAGTGCCATGAGTTTTTAGCAGTTTTTGGCTTCATTTAAGCCTTAGTTCAAAAGAAACTATAAGTGTTGTGCAGATGATGTCGGAGGAAGGAGCTACGTACACATGTCGGCTATGTGAGTTACTGTGAGAAAAATGAGGATAATATTCAGGGTTTGTGACCCTGTATCTGTAGGTACTGGCCTGCCTTACCGGTAGAAAATGCAATGTAGCTTATCATCAGTGGAAGGGCAGCTGGCATAGCACATGGCCTGGCTGTGGTTTGCTGCTTTGTGCACCTTCTGCATGCTCACACCCAAACAACTTTGAGCCTTTACAACTTTCGTATCTGTAATAATCCTCCCAGGAATCACAGTGGGCTGGAGAAGTGTTGTAATGTTAGGAGGTTTTAGAATTCAGCATTATTCTTGTCTCATCTTGCTCTAAATCCTGATGAACTCCAATAATAAATGTTAGCCAGGCTGACTCAGCTAGGGTTGCTTCTGCCTTTTTATATTTACTAAAAGAGCAGTTCTTTCTGATATTTAGCTTGCTTATTCTCAGTGCTTGACAGTTAATTGAGTGTCTGTGTACTGCCGTATAGCTCTGTCTCTTCTAAGACTTGTGTTGTCCTTCCTTTCCTTCCTTCCCCTCCCCCAAATCTATTATAATCCTAATTCCCTCTGACGTGAACACCTCCAAGGAAGAATGACAGAATACAATCTCAAACAGCAACTGTCCAATACCATCACCAGAAGATATCAAAAAAGAAAAAAAAACCCTTGAGCAAGTTAAACTACAATGTTTGGTCTGGACATGGCTTAAATTTTGAGGCATTTTTGTATTTTCCCCTAGTTTTTCCTAATGATTTATGTTTGCATGCAAAAATAGAAGAGAAACAAGTATTAAAAGCAAAACCAAACCAAATTTTAAAGTTGAGCTTGGGGTTCTCTGAAACATCTAAATATTTGATCTGGTACAAGGACCTGATGCTGTTGCTGTAAGGTTTGGGGTTTTATTGGTTTGTTCTTTGCATAGGTATTCTTGCTTTTGTCACCAAAAGCAACATGAGTTTTTTTTGTGGTTAGTGACAATAGTCAAAGCTGAGCTGCAAGGAGTTTGCATAGACCATGGTCCAGGAGGACCTTTCTTCCATCATTCCAGCTGCTGCTTTGGCAGCTGGTCCATACAGGTGTAAGAGAACTTTACTTTTCAAGAGCTGGGGCTGGCCTAACCTGAAATAGCTACAGACAAGTGTCTAGCACTTGGGACTACTGACATGCCACTTGAGTGGGCAGGTGGTCACTTTGGAATTAGTGTGATGACCTATTTTCTTCTTGTTCCCTGTATCCCAGAAAATGAGGGAAGACTCCTCCTGGCTTGGACCTTTTTCTCCCCTTTCTTCTTAGATTTTTTTTTTTTTTTAAATGAAGTTACATGAGATAGTCATGATAATAAAATGTGTGTTTTTTCAGCTAACTATTGGAAGGCTGCTTCAAAACTAAATAACTGATACTTTGGGAATATTTGTAATTTTAGGTTAAACTAGTTTGTCAGTGGCAGTTGCTAACATTATTTTTCATCTTGGGTAGTAAGTTTTACTTTTTAATGTTTGTTTTCCCTTATCTTGAGTGTTTCTAGAGAGTATTTGTATAATTTTGCTAAACCAGCTAAACGAGACTCTGTCTTGTTTGGGTGAGATTTCTTGTTCACCTTATCATACTAAAATGCTGTAATTGCCTTCTTCATATATTAATTAGTCTTTTTAGCATGCATTGGCCAGACTTCTATAAAATATTCCAGGGAAGGTTCCAGTGGGACTTTATAAAGGTTTTTTAATACTTTGGTGGGTGTATCTTGCTCATAAACCTTAGGGATCCTGTTTTCCTTTCATAGTCGTCTCAAGGTTTCTCTTTGTCTTCATAAACTGCGACTTAGAACAAAAAATATTACTGCTCAAGTATGTTACGTTAGGGGGGAAGAGAAGCTGTAGGTTAAATGCAGCTTTAGTAAGTATCACTTCTGCCAACAGTCCTTGGGCCTATTATAGTTTGGGTCCCATTGGCATGATGTTGGTCATACTTGTGCAGAGAGTATCCAAGGAGCTCAAAGATACCCTGGCAGCATGCAAGTAAGCGAGAGAGAAGAAAATAAAACAGTGTGTGCTAAAATGATCATTGTGAGGTTATGGGTAAGACCTACCTTGAAATATGCAATCCCATTTGCTTAGCCTTTCACAGGCTTCCTGCTGTTAAACTTTCACTGCTGGTTTTTTGTAGTAGTCTCAAGGACAATAATTGTGTAGGTTTTGCCAGCCCTATGCAGTTAAGTTTGTTTGTTCGGAGTAACTGAATATAATGTTGGATATGTTTATAAAATAAGAGCTGGTGAGAGCATAAAAACTACAAATAGAGATAGTTTTGTTGTACTTGATCCACAAGATAAGGCTCTAGTAATTCAATGTGGGAGACTGTTTAAGGAGATGAATTAGTTTTTTTAAAAAGTGAAGGAATATCTATACCATAAGGCTTGGGAGTGTTCTGATAAAATGAGACTGCAGGAATTTGCATTTGAAGTTGATGTTGCAAAGAGTGATTTTATTTCTCCACTGGTGTTGTCCAGTTTTGCAAAATAAAGAAGCATCTTCTTTTGTAATTGCCATGTCCTAAAGAGGGCTTGGAACTAATGATAGACCTGGACAAATGCTGATTCTCTTTAGAGGTATTAGCATGGAAAATAGCTGAAGTGTTCCAAGTAATTTTTATCTGTCTTTCATGAGGACAGTCCTTATCAACACCACTTCTGCTCTTGTGCTAAATCAGAAAGAACTGCTGGGGTTGTGCCCATGGCAGCTGGACATTTTGACATTGACGGAATTTTCATGGTTTTTAATTGAACTAATCTAATCTGCCAGTAATGCTGACTGTGTTTAAAAAAAAATGCTGTAAGCAAAAATACTAAGATTTCTACCTCTGTAGACACCATCCAAAACATCCAATGTCATCTGAAAAGCTGAAGAATTACTGCCCGGTGCACTGTGACTGGTGATTGGCCTGTTTATGCCCTGGGATAGGGTGATGAGTAGTCACTGGTCCCATGATGGCTGTTGATGTGACTCGGGGGGGTGCTCCTGGATGCCCCATATCAACTCACAAAGAGAAGGGAGTTGCAAATGAATGCTCTTATTCTTTGTAGGAATAGCAGTATGTGTAGGTGTCCCTGACATCTTCACTTGGATATGGCAAACCTGGTACTCTGTTTCTTGACAAAGAAATCATGGAGATCGTGCCCCATTCCCTCTGTTTCTTCAGTTTAGACCTTACCATTGCCACCCTATTTGGAATTACTTTGGTGGTAGATGTTGCATATAAAATTTGGGATCAGAGATTTTTTTCAGATGGAGTTGATACATGTGTTGGTGTGTATATTTATATGTATTTACATGCATCCACCTGCAGAATTGATAGGTGGATAGCTGGGGAGGATGAGAGTGGTAGATAGCAAGTGTGGGAACAGAAAGCTGGGTAAACAGAAGTACAAAAAAGGTAGAACAAGCTTTTGATGCAGGAAACGGAGAGTTTTTACCTACACATTTCTTTAGCACTTTTGTATAGTTTTGGGTCTTTGCTGTATTAGGGGGAAAATGAACCTTATTTAAAAGCATTTATGAACACTTCTCTTCCTGTAAGTCACGATCAGGCTATGATATTATAGTTTGTAATTCAAAATGTGTAAACAAACCGTAAGTTAGGCACAGATTGTACTTGTATTTTTGTGGTGCTGAGGTAAATTGTGTGCAACTGATTTGATCCAGTTTGAAGCCCAGCCTTGTGTCTCCTGGGAGTGTATCTAAAATTATTGCATAGTGTATTCCATGTTGTGACATAGTACAAGTTGTTGTTATCTTGTCTTGCCTTTTAAAGTTAAGAATAAATAATTCCATTTTCAAGTATGTCCTAGTCTCCATAATTTGAAAGTAGATTTTATTGCATGTTCCCATCAAACCATATCTAGTATATCAAACTCTTACATCTAACTTATGTTGTTCAAAGGCATAAAATCTTTGTGGCTCTAGCTCAGTGATACAGATGCTCCAAGTTTAAGAGCTGACGTTTGTTAGGGACACAAGACATTCTAAATTTTGGAGGTGGCTGTTTGAAAACTACTATGTGATTATTATGGGTAGACTAGAATGCAGAGGAGAGAGAGAAATCACTAGGGTTTTCTTAATGTTGTGTGCCTAGAAACAAGAAGAATAATTCAACTACTTTAATGTTTATGTTATTGTTACGCTGGAGAATGCAGACTGGCCTCATTTGAGCTTTTTTTTAAGTGAAAAACAAATATATCTCATATCTCACCCTGTGTAAATACAGACTCTATGAACTCTACGGTTTAGGAAAAAAGAATGGCTTGAGATGGTCTGCAAGTACAACAAAGTCCCCATTCTGATCACTGTAGTTCAAAAGCAGTTAGCACTACTGCTTTTTATGTAGTATTTGTGTTCTATTTCCAGAGGCCAGAGATAATTGCACTAGGTTGGGATATATATCAATTGAAATGTTTTTCTGCAACTGCTTGAGTAGCTAAGAAACCTGCTAACTGATGTTATACTTGCTATTATTATATATTATTGATGTTCTACTTCATTGTTGTCTGGTCAGCATATTGGAAGAACTACTGGTGTTTTATACATAGGACCTGAGTTTAACCTCTATTGAAGATGCTTTGAGAGGATGAAGTGGGGAAAGCAGCTTCCTGCTGTGTTCAAGGGAGTAAAGTGGTGAGGCTTTTTTTGGTGTGGGTGGGGCAGTAGGGGGTTTTATTTATTTATTTAATTCATATAGACCTTGGTACTGAACGTGGATAAAGTTCACATTAGTTCCTCCTAATGTCATATCATAACTAGGAAAAATTGCCACATTTTTTATTGTATAGATACAGTACAGAGTGGGTCAGTGTTCTACAGTTTTTAGCACTTTTTTAAAAAGAACATGTATTTTGACCCTTAACAGTCTGTTAAGGAAAGAAATATTCTACATAAGATGTTGATTTGTTTATCATTCCTTAATTTCAAGTACTTAAACCCTGCTAGATGTTGATCTTCAAAAGTTGATTGAATAAAAAGGGATTGTTTGTTTTGGTTTGCGGAAATTGCCAAAAGCAGTTTGAAGGTGTGATATAAAGTCCTGTTCTTTGGATCTAATTTATTTAGTTTCAGGCTCATTTTTAGTTTCGCTGTGCTTGCAATTTATTTTGTAAAAAGGGAAAAAAGGAGTTTAGTTTCTAAAGCCATTTAGCATTTTTTGCATTTTCTCAATTGTTGCCATAGTGGTGGTGATGCAGAGGTCAGAGTTTAAATTTAAAGCTTGTTGCCTACACTGCACACTCATGGAAGTTCTCATTTTTCCTGTGGCTGAAACTTTGTTAATGTAAATGATGGTGAGCAGTGGTGTTCAGATGAATACAAACACTCCAGACAAACTGTTGTGTTTTACTGTTGCAGGCAGCAGTGCATCTGAGGAGAACATGATGGTTGTTGCTCTTGATAAGGGTCTGCTGTTTGCCCTTCCTAGCATATAGGAAATAAGAAGGCACAGGTGATGATAAATTCTAGGGGACATAAGATTAGGCAAGCTGGTGGCTTACTCATTTCTTCTCTTGGAAATACTTGTGTTCCAGCACAAATTTTTAAATATATACAGACTTGGACTTAGCTGTTTTCCTGGTGGAAGCATAATTTCTTTAAGGTAGTCTGAACATCTGAATTACAACATCTGAATTACAACCTCTCATGCTAAGAGGAAAGAACTGTAAGTTCTTGGTGCTCTGCAGATCACTTGCAGATTGAACACTTGCAGAGAAAGTATTTCTCTGCTGCAGTTTCTTGAAAAGCAGCAGAGAAGTACTTTCTCTCAGATTGCTAGTCCAGATCAATAGTTGATGTAATTGAAGATAGTTAAGGTCACTTTTTGGGGGTCCCAAAATACTTGATTCTGTACTACAGCTGAAGAAACACTCTAAATCAAGTCAGAAAATAGCAGGGGTAAAGCAGCAATCAGAGGGCATTAGCAGCTTGGAAAGATATAACTGCATCACTGTTTTCTGAAGGCATTGGGTTCCTTGTCTTGTGGCATTAGTAAAGGCAACTTTTCTAAAGAGAATTATCTGAGAAACTGAAAAGGTCTTAGGCCTTTATATCCATTCTACTGTGATAAAACTATAGTCTGAGTTTTAGAATGCTGCTAATACTTTGAAATGAGACTCCAAAAGATAAAAAGTTGTGGTAAAGATTCAAAGAACAGGCAGGGTTTGTGGCCCTGAACCAGTGGATATAATTAGGGATTCACTTACTTAGTTCTTTTTCATGCAAACTAAGGAAAAGAGAATTAAAATAACCCATTTTTAAGTTTGACTTTCAATGGTCAGATTATTACACATTTACTACCAAGCCCTCAAATTTATCTTGCAAATCCTTCTTCACTATAAATGGGAGTATTTTCAACTGAACGTTGTCAATTTTTAAATGGAGTGTTGTTTGTAATTCTTGGAAGAAGAAAGTGTTGAACCAGTAAAACACATGTAGTTTTCAGGTGCAGGTGGTTGGTTATATTCCAAAATTTTGTTATGACCAAGATATGCAGTTTTTTCTTCTTGTCCCATGAATCCTTTTAGGTGATCTTGATGTGCCTTTTGAGTGTTATTTCTGTGTTGGTTATGTAAAAGCTGAACCTACATTAATAACATGCCAGTGATCTATGCACCTTCCAGTTGCAGTATTTGTATTTAAGGAAGTTCTCCCTGCCCAAGCCCCCGAAGGTTTGGTTTTTGCATTATTGACCCTGTGTCTCTCCTGTTTATGGCTTTTGTGGTTTTCCTCACAGTTAATTGATCAGCACCCATCCAGCCTCACTGGTTGTGTGGATTGTGAGGTGGAAAAAAGCTGTTTTTCAGTAAGGAGGTGGTTGGTGAAATTGGGAGAATATTGCAGGAGTACTGTGTTCTTGATAGCATTTGAACATGATGAACACTCAGTTCATCATGTGCCATTTTTAGTTTGTGGTGTTGATTATTGTTATACACTGTTAATATACATAAAACTTTTACAGGAAGCAAAAGAACCAAGTTGTTACTAAAAATCTTCTGTTGATACACAGTGTGCCAAGCTTCAGTAAGGAAATGTAGTGGATTTGGTTTTTAAGGAGCCTGGGAAACAATTTCCCACTTTTTATTCTTACAAGATCCAATTTTATGAGGTAATTAGCTTAAAAGTGGCTTCTGTAATATTCAGGTGCTCTCAAGCTCTTCTTTTTGCTATTTCTGATGTCAGTCACTAGTATCACTTAGGAGGACAGCAAGCCATAAGCTCAGTATTGTCCATATAGTGCATGCTGTTGCTGAGGAAAAGGTTGGGAGAACAAGGGGACTGGTCAGCTACTGGAAATCCTTCAGCCTTCTGCTATCATTTCCCCGTGCTGCAGAAGAAAAAATGTATAATTAGTCTGTAACAGGAAAGTCTTGTATATAGTCAATATGTTGTATAATAAATCTAGTTTGTAGTTAACAGTGTTGTTTTCTTCCTTCTGCCTCCTGTATGAGGGGTGGTGTAAGTTGACAAGAGGACCAGAGCACACCAGGGGTGGTGTGTTATCTTAGGAGTGCTTGTGACTGCAGGTTACTTAGCTCGAGAAAATGCTGAAGTTATGGGTCAGCCACAGGTTTGGGTGACCTTAGTGCCATTGTGTAAATGTTTGCCCCTAAACTTTAAGCTTTTTCTTGTACTTTTTCAAATGATGTCATAAAAGCTGATATAGTTAATCTCTGCCTTTATTCTACCTATGTAAAAGCAAACAATGTATTGAAGCCTGGTTAGGGTTTGTAGCATGGAAGCACCACTTCTGGCACGTGGCTAAAACTATTAGTATTTCTTTCTTTCTTTTGAAGTATCATCTTATTACATCTTTTGGGCCAGTAATTACAAAGAAGACTCTAATTTAGTGTCTTGTATGAATCTTCTTAAATGAAGGTGCTGATACTTTGATTTCCAGCAACATTAGTGTTAATACCCATGCCTGAAGTTTTCGGAAGTGATCTGCTGTACCACCTCTCCTACGCTTAGCAGTGTGTGCTGAATTGGAGCATATTAATTGCTGATCAAGGGCTAAAGCTGAGTTCTGTCTTGCATAGTGGCCAACATTATAGCAGCTACTCTGTGAATATAATACCACAGCTTGAAAATAATGCTCTGTGAACACCCCTCTCACCCACCCCTCCAAAACTGATGTAATTAGAAGTTACATGTGCTGTTACTTGATCAGATTTGAAGTTGGCTGGATTTTTAGATGTGTTTTCCAATTCAGATTGTTAAAGGAGTTCTGAATTCTTTTAGATATGAAAACTTAGAGGTAGCATCAGTTTTCTTTGTACGATTTTTTGAACCTTATGATAGCAAACCTCTTGTATTTTCAACTTTATAATGTTCTTTTTTTCATGTTCTGCTTCTTAACTTTACATAAATCTTCTGTAGGGGTAAACCCCAAACACTGAAACTGCACCAGTGTGATACCTTTGACTTCAAATCTGATAAAGTTAGTTACATTTTAACTTGTCAGCTGCCCTTAGGAGATGAAGCCAAATGACCCAGCAATATGCTGTAGCTACTGTAAGCTTCACTGGCATCTCTTGGAGACTTTTGACCTTTTTGCTACCTTTACTGATACTTTCTTTTTCCTGTAGTCAGAGTTAATCTGACCAGATTGATTCTGTAGAATACCTCAGATTGTATTCAAATCTAACTGGATTTGTTCTTGAAGTTCTGGGTAGCAGATACAGTATAAAATTCATTATTGCTCAGTGTGTACAAAAAAACTTGAGTACATTGCATGGGTTTTTGTGGGCTTCCCACCCTCTGATCTCTTTCCAAACAGTCTACTAGCTGAACTGACAGTACCTTCCTAAAGCTTGGACAGTCAAGTCAGTTTTCAGCTTAACTTTATTTCCTTCCTTAAGCAGCTGGGCTGTTGGGTGGTGTAGGGGGAAGGGGAGGGAGGGAAGATTAAGGGAAGGGAAGGAGAGATTAAGCCTGGTGTGGTGAAGAAGGAAGATGTGTTTGTATGTGTTTGCTCTGAAGGCAGCAAGCAGGGAAGCCTCTAAACAGAATGGATTATGTACCTGTGGATGTATGTTTTGCTTGAGGTACTGAGCTGAAATGTCATCATATGCCAGAGTGGATTTCTGTCTGGGTATGGAGGGTAGGTAATAAGGCATGGGTTTGATTGTGTTCAAGTGCTGTTCCCAGTGATTTTATCTGGGGAGGAGTTAAAGGACAGCTGACCCACTCTCTTTCAAAATAGGGTGAATGTAAGGTTTGGCATGAGCTGATTTAAACTATTGCTTACCTTTAATTAAAAAAAGATGGAGCAAAAAGAAGATAAAAAAGGGAATAGTACAGTTTATTGATGTAGGTAGGATGAAAGGTGATACATTTCTGCTGTGCAGAAAACTATGTTAACTTATCAAATTATCTGAGGAGGTAAAAGTGACATGTATTTGATGTACTGCACTGTCAAATGCACAGACTGTGGAAAACAGTTGGCGTTTTTATTAAAGAATTGTAAAATTTAAAAGGTAAAATCCACAGTCAGAATTTTGTCTGTCTTTAAATGCTTCCTTTTGTACTTGGTCAAGTCTTTAAAACACTTGACTTGTTTTTCCAAGGAATTACATAATGCATTCCCAATTAATATATAAACATCAGGTTGCCTCCTATTTGCAAAAGTTTATCTAATTTTCTTTCTTGTCTCACAGTCCCACTTTTGAGCTCTCTTTAGCATCTTGAAATCTTCAGGATGTGGCTTTTTACTTTTAGATTGCACTTATATGGGTCTCTGTTTTGTATTTTTGGAAACATTAATTAAGAAGTGTAACAAATTGTACATAAAAGAGTTGATGATGATTCAATAGTTCACACATCCTTAAAGGAAACTACTGCATTTGTGTTGCATCAGAGCACTGAAAAGCATGTTGCGTGTACAGGGGTTTTTGCAGATTTTTCCTGGAAAATTTTCAAGCTATGGAATTTTAATATTCCTGAAATTTTTCAAGCTGTAAATTTTAAAAAGAAGGAAAAAAATTTCCCCATATAAACTAGATGTTCCGGAGTGGTGGACTGCTACTACATGATGAGACTTGAGTTGTTAAAAGCAGTTGAAAGTGCTTGATCTGCCTTCAGGGTAAAATTAAAAATACTAAAGTGCTTTTTTTTTTTTTTTACTGTAAGTTGGCACTATAGAAGAACAAAAAGAAACTACTGCTTAGGCAAGTTGTGACAAGTATGTCAGCTGCATACAAACTTCTGTTGTGAAGGAATCTCCAGAAGTTCTCAAGGCTTTGTTAGGAAGACCCAGCTGAAGTATTGTTTTGTTTCTTTTTCTGACCACATCCTCCTGCTAACTGAGCAGACGAAAAAAAATCAGAGAAGAAATTAATAAAAGGACTAATATGAAAAAATTGATTTAGAATTACTTGTATTTTAGAGTGGTTATATATGATTAATAAAAATGTTTGTAACTAAAGTGTAGTTAAAACCTATCATAAGGAATGGATGCATGAAGAATATGCTGAGCGTGGGAAACCAGATATTATTTTGGTGTCAGTTTTAATTTTTCTCTTCCATGGGGAAAAAAATCATTAAGAATAACTAGCTTCTGAGCAGAACAGCAGTTTTGAAGACAAATGTTAACAAATAGATTTTTACAGTTTTTAACTTTTCAGTGATAAATTCAGAATTGTAAAGCATTGGGAAATTGTTGATATCTGTTAAGTGTCTAAGGTTTGATTTTTATTTTTTTTTTCTCATTTCTTTTTCAGAGTTCTGTACTTCATTTGTCAGTACTGTGTTTGGAGATCTTTCTCCAGTTTTTGGCTACATACCAGCCGACTCAAAGCTGTTTACATCTTTGTCTATTCTTACATCGAAGCACAACGTGTGACTCGGGGGAAAATGTCTTGATGGATCCATCTTAAGTGTGATAGCTCTCATCAGTGGTTAACAATGGCTTCTAAGTGGTAAGGTCTTCCTCACAGTAGTGCCATAAATAGATTTTCGGTTTGCTTGTCTATATTGTACTGTTAACACACTTTGAGCTGCTAGTTCAGGCATCAGTTGTCTGTCTGTACTGTGCTAAATCCAACAAGAACATTGGTTTTAATACAGTGTAGTAACTGATCATGGTCAGAAGTGAATGTCTAAGGAAGAGGTCAAGAAGAGGGCAAATAGCCTCTCAGTCATTTGCATCTTGGGGACTTCTGAAGCCAGATGTGGCTTCTGTGCATTTAGTAATTCTTGAATTGCACATTAAGTATTTCTTTTGTGTAATTTCTGTATGTTCAACAGTTCTCTCAAGTTTTCTTTCACGAACGTAAGTGCTCCGTGCAAATCGGAGTTGGTGGGAACAGAGCCCTCCCTCCTTTGGGTTGTGCGGGGCGTCTGCGCTCTGCCCCCTTGTGAGTGCAGCCGGGTACTGCAGTTCGTTGGCAAGGGCAGTCAGGAGGCGTGGAAAGCTTTGGAATGGAAGCGACCTCTAGTTCCTTACTCAGTGTTCTCATGCCTAGGTCAGTGCCATGTATAGATGCTCTGCTCTTTTCTTCTTTGCATGTAAGGATTTTACCAGTAGGAAACAGATATGCATTGATGTCAAGTACAGGGCAGCTGTTGTCACTAAAGCACTTCTGAGCTGAAATGAGTATGGACAGATCCAACCAACATCTAAACTGTCCTTCAAAAATAATATAACACACTGCTTTTCTGTAGTCAGGTAGTAAAACAAATAGACTATACTTTCTTTTGGCCTTTGAGAACACATGGTACATTGGTGTGACAGGACAAAAATATTGAAGTGCCATTGTTGATATGATATATGTGGACTTCCGTGTTCAAGACAATTTTATTAGATGTATATTCTATAGTACTTTGTAGAATGTAAAAAAATATTTTATGTTCAATATCAACTAATTGTCATTAATACTTAGAATATTATAAGTTCTATAACATTGCTTCATAGTGCTCACTTTCCTTTTTCTTGTATTGTTCTATATATTCTGTGCAGGAGAAGTATACAAAAAATTAGAATTTGAATGCATGATAAGATCTGCCTTTGGAACATCTCCAGTATATCATGTACCCATATTTGCTTCTGCTACTGTTTTTTATTTCTTGATATATATCATGCTGACTTGCTTAACTGTCCTTTGTTAGAATTTTATGCCATAATTATTTCTGTACTGATGTATTCTTTCTTTCAAAATATAATAAATTTGTTGCTGCAGAAGTTTACCTTAAAAACTGTATCTTGCTGTTGCTCAAGGAAGGCAAGTACATCTTTGAATATTAGAGTAGGAACTCCGAATCAGTCATTTAAATTCAACAGAAAAATGGAGGCAGAGGGTTTGAGAACATTAGTATAATTTTTTTAATGTAAGTTTTTCTTCCGTGCACACTTTTCCTGCTTAGGACAACTTTAGTGTTATCTAATTTTGAAAGTTTTTAGTGCTTATGTATGTTTGTACATTTCTATTTATATAGAAAATGTGCTCCAATTACAAATCTCAAATGTTCAAGTTTGAATTTTGTAGTTTTTCTTTATTGGGAACAAGGCTGTACATTACTGATCTAGTTTTTGGAATACTTTTCAGTGATTACTATGCTTTTTATACTTGCTCCGAGATGTTTAAAAAGCAATCAGGTTTTTAACAAATCAGGTTTAAAACAAATATTCTTGGAACTGGGTCCACAGCTTCTGTATCTCTTGTCTTCTGTATTAAAAGCCTACTGCATTTTGTATAGGCAATAAACATGTTCTGTTTGTTTTTAGTTTTTTTTTTGGTCTTGTTTTTCACTTTAGTGAGAAGTGGTCTTTTTTCCTGTTGGAGTATGCAGAGAGAGTTTTATTCAAGCATACTTTCCTTTAAAAATGTGTGATACGGAATAATAATATAGATGGGAAAATGTGCCAGTTGCCATTCTTCTTTGGTGTTGGTAATTTACTCCCTGGAATCAGTTTACTGATAGACCTTGTTGCTCAGGGCTTTGTCCAGTCAGGTCTTGAAAAGCTCACATGACTCCTCTGCAAAATTGTCTGGAGCACCACTTATGCTGAAAAGCTTATTTCTGTAAAAGCAATTCCTGAACAGTATTCAAAATAGTTAATGTGCCTGTTAATATTTGACAAGCATTTTTTGCAAGTTTGGTTAATTTATTTTCCAGCATAATTAATAAAGGACCATCATGAGGAGAAAAGTGTGGTGGTTTTTTTTAATGTATTGAAAAAAAGGCTTTCTTATTCTTCCTTTTCTTTTTTCTTCTCCTTATATAATTATTTAGGATTAAAGCAGTGCTTATTACTCACTTGTTACTCTGCTCAGCAGTTTCATTAGTTCTGTCAATATAAATTCTAAGGTGGATCTTGGAAAAATAAACAGAAAATTTAAGTTCTTTTTTTATTACAAAGCTTCAATTAAGGTATAGCTCAGTGGGCTTCACTGACTTATGATAAGGCTTTTTGTGGGCTTTCCCCCTTGCCTCCTGCTTCATTTGAACATTTGTTCTCACTCTATTGCCTGACTAGAGAGGCATGTTTCTGCTGCAGAGCTTTGTAGACCATACCTAATTGTAGTGACAAATGACTTGCAGAATGCCTCACTCTCGATGCCTTGTGTTGTTAAAATAAAGTGGAACATCTGAGGCACATCTACCAAACAGACCCCAGAAGATGGAAATGCTAATAGGGACACAGAGCTGCTTAATCTGTGAAGTGGGAAAGTGTCAGTCAGACTAGAGGGGAAAAAAACTGTTGAACCTGTCTGGTAGGACTTACTTTCCCTAGGATTCTGGGGACTTGGTGCTTTTTTTTTGTTTGTTTTGTTTTGTTTTTTTTGTTTTCCTTTTCAGGCAGCATTCAACATTCATATATTTTCTGTTTTCAACATTTTATAAAGTTTTTTCTTTTTGAAACTTATTTTCTGGCATAAAAAGCAGCTATTTATCTTGATAATTAATGATAAATTTTAGTTTGATTGTTTTTTTGTTTTATTTTGACCACATTTTAGAAAATGTAATCTGCTTTTATATTGAGCATAATATACAAGGCACTACCTTTAGGTGTTTTTTAACACCTAAAATGAAATCCGTATGGTATACGGATATATGGTATATGGTATTTTGGTTGTTGTTACTGATTTTTTTTCCTCCTCCTTAAGATAGGAGAGAATTGTATGCTAATTAGAAAACAAAACAAAACCCACCGAAAAGCTTCTCACTTTGATCAATGGAAACAATATCCCATAGCATTCTATGCTTGCTATAGAAAAAGGGGACACAAAATTTTACGTGGAAGAACTGTTTGAAATTATTAGCAAGTATTCATGTCATGTATTACTATGGTAATACTCAGTCATGTACTATCTGATAAGTAAGTTCCTTAAGTACCAAATTTTCTCTCAAATATACTATAGTACAACTACATTTAGTGTAGAGTTGGGGCTGTTTTCTATTCAAATCTAATTGCATAGTTCTGGCAGCAGCATTTATTCTTTCTGGTTATGTTCAGCTTATCAAGTGGACATGCATTCAAGTTATTAAGTAAAAAGAAGGGGCAAAGACATTTGTATTGCACAAGAATTGGAGTGCTGTTGCTTTGCACTGAAGGAAGTCCTTAATTTATGATTTAAATAGGAATACTGCTTTTAAAAAATCTAAACTTAGGTATTTGAAGCATCTTGTAATGCTTTAGAGATTTATTATTTCTGTCTTTTGACATAGAAAAGAAGGGAGAAGGTTTGAAGTTCTGTCCCAACATGTATGTGCGCAAACAGAGAATATCTAACTTTTAAGAATAATACCAGTTAGGAAGATAGATACAATTAACTACCTCTAGCTAAGAGTAACTTTTCTGAAGTCTCACAGGCAGCATTTCTCTGTGAGAAATAATTTGTTTATCAACTTGATTTAGCTACTGTTGCACAAATGGTTTACAAATACCTACCTCAAGAAAATGAAGTACTTATTTGTTCTGTGACTATTTTAATATTAGTCCAGAAATCTTGATCTCTATTGGGACATCCTTCTTTTGACATAGTGGTTTTATTATGAGAAAGAGATGACATTATAAAATTCTATATAGGAGGACTATGTATTATGTGAGATTTATAAATCCACTGCTCCTCAGCTAGTATAATAATATAATTGATATTATTTAATATATAATTGATGTAATATAGATATATTTCACACCATATGTAGTGTTTCAGAGTTTTAGTAGTAAGGTCTGTGTAACAGAGCCTAAATTAGTAGAGACTTGAACATGTCAATCCACATGAGTGGACTTGGGAATGCACCACCCAGGTGGGTTGGGTTTTCTTTCAAGTAGATTGAATGCTACTTTCTATTATGCTGTGTAGATTACACTTCCGTGTAATGTTTCAAGAACCCAGTTAATTTTGGAAGAGAAGAATGAAAATAGATGGGACAGATGAATGCTATGTAAATCAAGACAGAACCTGTATTTAATGCAGGCATTGAGAGCTTTTTCATTGCTATTGCAAACGGAGCTTATCCTATGAACTCATTTAGCATGTTTTTTTTTGTTTTGTTTTTTTTAAGTAATAGAAGTTATGGAGAAAAGTCACAGTGAAAAAAAAGGATAATGATAGTTCCCCAAAGTCAGTAGCATTTTAAACATACCTGCCTTGTAGAAAATTT
This sequence comes from Toxostoma redivivum, assembly GCA_013397375.1. NCBI lineage: Eukaryota > Metazoa > Chordata > Aves > Passeriformes > Mimidae > Toxostoma > Toxostoma redivivum. Next base: position 1,027,688 of record VXBI01005648.1, on the reverse strand, counting down.
TAAGCAATAAACTGCAGTTAGGTTAGGCTTGGTAAGGGAAGCAAGATAAGTATACTGTATGCAGTTTTGGGATTGGAATGAAGGTTATTTTGAAGGGAATATAAATTCCCTTGGCATTTGACTTTCATGCTTTCAACATGATTTTAAAAGTTGGCCATTCAAACATGAGGATATTCTACAGATGTGTACTTTTATGTAGTGCTAGAGAAACTCTTAACGGAGACTGACAATGGTTGTAAAAATCATCGACTAAATAGCTCAAATATTTGTTTAAGAAATACATATTGACCCACTGTTCTTGAGTAATTCTAGAAGTGTATGTGTGCTTGGTCTCTGGCTATCACTTACTGCCTATGTTCTGGCTGTTCTATGCATTAACAACTGGCAACTCTTGTTTTTCTGTAAAGCACTTAAAAAGCTTTCAGTAATAGTTTTAAGGTCTCAATTCTTTAGAGATTTAATTTCACAGCAGTGTTGCCATTGTTGTTCTGGCAATGAACGTTTGTTTTTAAAACGTTGCTTATTTTAATGTTCTTTTTATATACAGATATCAACATCAAGATTGTTATCATTCACTTTGATTATTTTATAAGAAAAAAAAAATCTAGCCACTTCTATTGTTATGGGATTGTGTAGTGATGTCTTCTCTTGCTATTTCTCCTTGCGTGGAAATGAGTATGGTTCAGGTTATGTACTGCTGCAGGTTCTTATTTGAAGAAAAATCTGCCAGTGGGAGAAATTCATAGGTTTGGAAGAACTTGTTCAATATATCAGTACTTGGAACAAGCGAGAGTTTAGCAACAGGAAGCTCAGATCCTTATCCTGACTGAGGATTGTAGAAGCTGTGGGGTAGACAATACCTTGATCTTCTCAGGAACTCCTAATGAGTTCAGGAAAGCATTGTATTCTTGCATGTGACCTCAAGATAAGAACAGTTAAAACTTAATACATAAATGATAAAAATCTGGGGGCTTTTCTGTTAAGCTGAATAATACAGTATTCAGTCAGTGAACACAACAGTTTTATGTTCAACTGCTGATGGATATATTTTGACAGATATTTCTGTATTTTTTTTTTCCATACTAATGCTAGATAATCAGAGCCAAACTCTGAAGCTTCCCCCTCAAATCATTCCCGGAAATTTGCAATCTTCCAAAGAAAAAGCCCCACAACTTGCTCCAAAAGGATATCCAGCCCGCATATAAAGCAAATAAATACGACCTAAGTGATTGTAAAAGAAAAGTGAAACTGTACCAGAAACAGACTGTTGTTTGTTTCTTTCATTTCTCGGAAATAGCTAGGTGTGTCTAAGAAAAGCATGGGGATAACTGAAACTATTTACATTTTTATGTTAAAAAAAACAGTAAACCAAAGCTATAGAAAGGTTAAATGGTTTAATTTTAAAGTATTTTGTATGCAAAATAATAGCTACAAGAAGTTTGCACTGATACAGAGAGACTTTATTGCAAAATTGTACATTGATTTGTCCCTGGTTGGGTTTTTCTTGTGACATTACATTAGTTGAACGGAACCAAGTAGTTTGGGAATTAATTAACTGTAAAGTCAAGTGTAAATTATATGAAGGATGGCCTCTTAAATATATTTTTGAAGTTTGAAATAGACATGGAAAGTTGATTCCTTCAAATATGTTAGGTCCTTACAAATGGTTAGTACAAACTGCCAAAAGATGACTCCACAGTATGACAAATACACTGTTTTCTCCCTATACATGTGTTTTTCTAGGTTATATACTTTGTTCACAGCTATGTGACAGCTGTAGTTCTAAATCAAAAAGGCTTGCCATAAAAAAAAAAAAAAAGGCAGCACATACAGAGGAAGAAACAGAGTTTGTCTACCTATGCAGGCTTTTGTGTGAAATTATGAATGTCCTACTGTTTGCCTAGCAGGTACAACATGGATGTCCAGTACCCGCTACTCCTCATGAGTTTAATCCAGGTATGTTAATTTATACCTGCAGACTGGATGGTTTGATTTTTAACTATTGCTTTATTCTGCTTTCAGTTGTCTATCTCGTATCTTTTAACTTTTTTGGTAAGAGATTGTTTTCATTGGGATAAGACAAACTATTAAAAATTTCTAAGTATCAAGAAGAAGCTTTTTGTACTTGGGTTTTTCTCCTAAGTATTTGGGTGTTCTTGAAGTTACTCTATATTCTTAGCAGATTTGCTTCCACATGAAAAAGTGATGTCAGGTTGAAATGAGGAAATTGGTGAAAATAGTCATGTTTATTTGATCCATACTAATGCTGTGTTCAATATATTTTATATGCTATGTTCCATATGGGACACACAGTTACCCTTAATCTCAAGGAATATTGATGTTTCTTGAAGAGCTGCAAACAGAGAGGGACCGCTTTGCATCACTTGGCCCACTCACTCTTTCAAAGGGCCAAACTTGCACCCTTTCTTATACTGCTGGGTCTTTCCTGTTGAAACTCCTTTGGTGATGCCTCCAGTACCAGTGTCCCAGCAGGAAGGATAGTTTTGCTTTGTAGGTTTTTGTTTTCGTGAGGTGTTGGTTTTTTTTTGCAGGGGAATGTTTGTGGGGTTTTTTTTGTTTGTTTGTTTTTTTCTGGTTGGTTTTTGTTTGGTTTATTTTTGTTTGGTTTTTTGTGGTGTGTCGTTCTTTTCCATTAACATGGTCCTATTGCTGAAAATCTGGGAGAAAGCACAGAATCTGTGTGCTAATAGATCTGCCCACCCCATAGCAGTGTTTACCTAAAGGGGAGATCATAGAATCATTTAGGTTGGAAAAGACCTTTAAACCTCCAAAGTTTGCAGTGTGAACTTCCACTTTGCTGGCACAGGAATGCCTCCAGCTGCACCCTTTGCCAGCATGGTTGTTCCAATGGCCAGATTACCAGCATGGCTGTTGAAGAACACGTTTCTCCCATGTGGCTTGGTGTGTAGCTCCAGGCTGAGCTCTGCGGAGCCAGGAGCCCCAGGCAAGAGGACGTGAATTGCATAATGAAGGGCGCGGGGACCTGTGGTGCCAGCCAGGGGACCGGACACTCAGAGACACGGCTGCCAAGGATTCAGCTGGAAGACCCCAGACTTCCCGAGAATGTGAAGGTATAAACGCCCAGGGGTTCCTTTGCTCAGGGTTCCTCGGAGACACCGGCTCCAGCTGTTATTTTGTGATTTAATTATTGTACCATGATTAAATTATCTTAAGGATCTGGACGTCTGAAACTGCTGTGGGAACCCTGATGTAAAGACTCCAGGGAAACCTCGTCTGACTGTGAGTGTGGGGTCCGCAGCTGCGAAGGGGCCTTAATCCCAGCTCAGGTGGTGCCATCGTAGCTGGCAGGCAGAGCGGCTTCCGGATGGGCGGACGGGGAGTTTCCTTAACATGGCTGTATTTTGGAGCACGTGTTCCCACCGTGCTAAGCAAGCTCCCTGAACTTGTTGCCTTCTGCGGGGCCCCGTGAAATCGGGCGCCGTTCTCTTCCTGTACCAGGGTAGCCTGTGCGGCACCGACGGGTTAAAACCAGCCCGCTGTGAGGGCCGGGCCGGGCCGGGCCAGCGGCTCGGGGCCAGGGGGAGGAGGGCGCAGTCCGGCATCAGGCCGCGGGGGGGCGCTGCGGGCAAAGCCCTCCGGGCAGGGCGCGGGGCTCCCCTGGGCAGCGGCGCTGTCCCCGCGCCGCGCTTTGCGGGGTCCCGCTGAGACCGGCGGCGCCGCGCTGCCCTTCAGCACCCTAGGATCTCTCTTGCCGTTTTACGCGTAAAATATAAAGAAGTAGACCTTTAAATATAAAAGAAACCTTTGCCTCTCTCCCACAGCAGGTAGGGCTGGGCTGGCGTTTCTCTGGCACGGTGGGGTAGTTCTAGAAACATTTCGTGTTACAAAGCTGCAGATTTGCAATGCACCCTTGCTCAGGAAAAGACCTGTCAAATGGTCTGTTGTTTGTGGTAGGCTATGGGGCCCTTAGGCGGTCTTCCATAATTGTGCTTCCCACTATCTTGTCTGGTTTATAATGGTCTTTTGCTATTATTATTGCTAATTCTAGGAATTCTCTGCACATGTAAATTCAAGTCACTTGCAAGTTGTTCTCTCTCACATGGATCGTTGTTTCATTGACTGTTTTGCTTTTTCAGTGTTTCTCATTCTTGGGATGTTCCTCCCATCAGCAGGTTCACCTGCTCCAATGAAATTCCCATGTACATGGCTTTCTATGCACCCTTGCCAAACAGCTTGGCTATTTGTGTTCTGAACGGTGTAATCCAAAGAGACAGTGCTTTGAGAAGAGCTGTTGTGCTGTGATCATTCACTGAGTCTCCCACTATTATGCTTCTGCATATGTCACAATCTGTTTCTAATCCCAAATTCTGCTAATGTGGATTTCTGTTAGTGAGAGGTGCAGGTGTTATCTTGCACAACTAGCTACAAACATCAAGAACTGTAGCAGGAAAAGCCTGAATGAGTTCAGCAGGCACTTCAGTACAAAATCAGTCTCATCCTTTGAGTGTAACAGAAGTGGAATACACATGAAAAGACATCAAAGGTCTTGCTGTAATGCATATAACAGTTCTATCTAAGACCAGGTCTTCTTTTTTTAATTTATTTTTGTATTTAGAGGCTCCAGGATAAGAAAGTGTTAAAAAATACATTGAATTAGGCTTTTTGCCGCCTGTTTTGGTTTTGTTTAAAGATGAATTTAGGTATAACAATTGTAAGTCTTCTGATATGTTTTACACTTGCAGATAATCTGTAAAACTTGCTCAGATTGTATAGAACCCATAATTGTACATTGTACTGTTTAAGAAGATGGTAAAAAGAAATGTGAGGGAGGAGTGTGTGTGAAATGACGTACCAAGGCAGAAACATAAGCCCTGTATATTTCCTTCATTTTTTATAAAATGCTATTTTCATAGAATGCAGTGAAGTATGGAAGTCCTGGAGTTAACCTGCAGCCGTCCATATGTATATATAAATATATGCCTATGTGTCCCCAGCTATCATCTGTAGAAAACTTCTTGATGTCCTTTTCTTAGGAGGCAAAAGCCACCCTGAAGGAAAAATCAGTCAAAAGCTTTTTGTTACATATGTTTTGTATAAGCTTTATTAGTTTATCAGCTTTAATCTTGAAATATGATCATGTGTATGGAGGGTGGTTTTTATGGCTTGTGTTTTGTGTGCCCTTTTACTTGAAATTGTTGTTTTCTAATTTAGAAAAAATATAGTTTCAACACCTAATTGTTTTCTAAATTCATGACTAACTCACACATGCCGAATGTTGTGTAAAATGTCACACCTTGTGCACTTAATGTAAGTGGTGCACTCAGTACTTGCATTTCACGTGTCGACTCCACCCTGAGTCCACACACAATAAAACCTCCATAGCATCCTTAAGAGCACTTTGATACCTAGTTTAAGCCTATCAGAGGGTGTTTTAGATGGGTACAAAGTGAAATACCTGGTTGTCCCGTCTGCAAACTGCAGTTTGGCAGGTGGATGGTTGGATGCATTCTCAGTCTCACGGAAGCATCTGAATTTCTCTTCCCAAATGCTTGGAACTGCAAAGTAGGTTTGTGGCAAGATTTCAAGGGCAAAAAAAAAAAGAAAAAAGAAATCATATGGAAAATAATGCTATTGCAAATAAATAGTGGCTTGAACTTGTAATGATTCATGATTTGTTGTAATCACTAATTGTCTTTGGTATCTTTATTTTATTCTGAAAATGCATAGACCCAGTTTTCTGTAATTTTTTTTGTGTTGCGGAAAAATACTGTGAATGAAATCATTATAGGGAGAATTTTCTGCTTGATCTCCTTGGAGGAAGTGGTATTCTTGCAATATGTCTATTATGATAAGGTCAGAATTTTGTATTTATAAGGAAAAAGTTGTGTTCAATTATAAGGGGAATTTGGACTAACCTGGATATCTCAGGATTTTAATGAAGGATTGAATAGAAAAGACACTTTCAATCTATGCAGAACTTGAAAAATGTCTTAGGTGGTAGCTTTAATGAACTTGTACCAACTTTTTCAAATTGTGGCATTCTGAACCACAGACGTGGCAGTTGAGTAGGACTGACAACTTAATCCAGTTGAGCAGTCCCTTGTGAGCATTTATATGGAACTCTGAGACCTAAAACATGTTGTGCTGTTTACCTTTCATAGAATTTCTTTTCTTTTTAAGAGCTAAACCGTAGTGAATTTTAGATTAAATACCTTCTTTTGAGGAATGTATAGAAGTGTGCTATGCTTCATGTGTAGTTTGGGTAATTGTGTTGCATGCATTCAGCAGTGTCTTGGACACTGTGCTGCCTTCATAAAAATAACAGAATCTTGCAGACTGCCACTGGGATGTTTGGAGTGAGTATTTAGTGTTTCCTCTGAGCAGTGTGTACAGCCTTTGGTGGTAAATGAGGTAGGAATATTGCCTAGTATTGTGTCTGTCTATCGCCACTCTAAGTGTAGTAAATAAAAGAATACTTTAAATCAAACAATGATACATATTCCCAATTGTATAAAACCTTAAGGAACATTCTTCTTCTATGATAATTTATTTGTTTTGTCCTTGAGCTTTCTGCTCCAAATGCAAGTCATCCTTCTGGCTTCTTTAAGCTAAATATAAAACAACATTTAAATTTCTTGAAATAAAAACAAAAAACTCAGCTAAACCAGGCATGTATGGAGAAATAGCTCTAGGGATGAAGTGGCTATTTGGACAAGACAGGTTATTTCTGTACTTACGTAGTTTTCTGGAAGGTGGTGCAGATATTTTAAGTGGTAAAAATAGCATCAGAGTCCCTGCAAAGCAGAAGATAATATACAATAAAAGTTAGTATTTTTGTAGTATATTAGTGGCTTAAACTATGTGAGAATGTGAATGGTGATGTTATACAGTGGCTTTAAAAACAAAGTGCCTAGACTTTCTGAATGTTAAGTGCTATCTTTCAAATACAGATGAACACTCTCTGTGCACTTCATGAAAATGAAGAGCTATTGAACTCTGTCAGATATGAGTTTGCAAATGTGTTACAAATTTTCTTAATGCTTAAAGTTTTTGCAGTGCTTAATAGTGTCTCCTTGGCGTGCAGAGTTTAGCATGCGTTGGTTAATATATAGGCTTGGTGGTGTTTGGTTTTCTTATCAGTCCACACAGTTAAATGTCTTTAGAATCTGCCTTGGAGCAGCTGGCTGGCAGCTGACGCTGCTGTTGGCACCACCCAGGTTTAACATGACATCACCAGGAGAAGTCCACCTCTGTGCTCAAGGAAGTTGATGTGGGAGCCACGCTCTGTGGAGCATAACTGCTGAGAACACAGAGGGCATGTAAAAATGGAATTCCTGAAAAAAATTGTTCCCACTACTGCTTCTGGAGATGTTCCGGATGTTGGGAGTACAGCCCGTGAAAGCTCTCCAAGGCTGCTGAAGATGAGACGGGTCAGACTGTTTTCATTAGGACAGACAATAGATGAAGACGAGGAGACACATATTTTACATCCTGATTACTGTATGTATCCATGTCATCAACCTGGTAAAAACTGATTGCTAAGCTCTTTCTTCAGATCATGATTATTTTGTTAAATTGACAGTTTTGATTATAAAAGCCTTTTAATTGGAGTTCCTATGATTGTGGTGTCAAGCTTTAGAACTATTTTGTCATTGATGCATTGTCATCTGTCAGTGACCTATGTGGAAGTAAATTTTCAGGATGTCTAATTTCAGGATTTCTTCTTGTCTTTGCATGCTTGTGTGACTTTTTTAGCTCCTCTTTCTGGGATAAGAATATGTTTAAGTTTTTAAACAGTAACGTACATAAAATTAGGCACTAAATTGTCCAGACAGAAGTGTGCTACACAGAGAGCTGTGACTGCAGTGCAAGATGTGAGTTGTGTCATCTTTTCTTTCCCTGTTTTTCTGTTCCCCTAAGTTTTCAAAGTCTTTTAAGAGTTTTTTTGTCTCAAAACAGTGTATGTTTCCCTTTTTAGTGTTTTGAAGATTGTACATTTCTAGTAAACATAATATGTAGATAAGTAAAGTGGGAATATAGATATTGTATAGAGAATTTTTAACTTCAAGAACATGGGTAAGGTTGCTTATATGATTTAAAAAATTTTTTTACTATGTGTTAGTTGCTAAATATTACAGTGTATTGTGCTAATAAAAAGTAGAATTAGTTCATGTTCCTTTTTCAGATAGTACAGCTGGGCGGTAATGGAAAATTCAGTTTTACTTTTTTTTTTTTTTTGCCTTCAGCTAAAATAGTGCAGTCTTGAGCCTTTATGGTCTTGGATTCTGCTGGCTGTCAGATGCAGACTTTGCCCTTCACTGTGTGGTTGGATATTTGCAAGAAATAGTATGGTTTTAAAATTTTTTTCCTTACCTGCAATTTTTTTTCTGTCTTCCTGGAGTGGTGGGAGATGGCAAAATTCTTCCATCTTACTGGGTGATGAACTTACAGCCTTAGGGAATTAAGCTTGTGGTGGGAGAAGAGGATTTCCTTGGAAAGACTTGTCTTAGCCTTTTTTCAGTGCATCAGGTTGAGTAAGGCAGCTGAGGAAAGCAGGGCCAGTTCTGTTGTGTGAAACAAGTTGTTCCTGTGCACAGCAAATTACAAGAAGTTCGTGTTCTAAAAAGCTGCCTACAGAATAAAGTCTGTTATGGCTGCCTGTATGTTTGAAAACTGATCAGAAGCCCATGGTGTCTGATGGAGAAGGTTTTTTATCGTCATTTAACTTGTAATGCTGTACAACAGCTCTGGAGTTTATAGTTGGATATCACTGTGAATTTAATATATCCAAGGTATATTTCACCAATCCTGCTTTTATGCTATATTCTCATTTCATTATAGCTCTGAATTTAAGCATTATTTTTTTCACATTATAATTTCAGAAGAAATAGAACTGTCTTTGCGTCAGGTTAAAAGAAATTGCTATAGACTGATTGAGATTTGTAGACAAAACAGATACATTCATCTTTGTTCAGTGTTTTGTTGATAGTTTTAGCAAATGAGGATAATAAACATAGAATAAAGTAGTTTGACTGTTAAAGATGAATTTTCCTCTGTTGGTCATTAAATATGTGCCAAATGGTGATTATTAGGAGTGATTTTGTGGAAATGAGCAGTGCCTGACTAATATTGCTTAATAGTGTGATGTCATCATTTACAAAATGAAGACTTAGAGTCTGTTCTGGGATCATGCTTTTACAATAGCAGATAGTAGCTGAATCCTCTTTAAATTATCTGCTTATTTCTATTTTTGTATCTTGGTAATGGAATGAACTGCTCTGCTGGAATAGAGCAGAAGAACTACTGTGTTTACCATTTGGGTATGCTGCAGAAGGCAAGTGCTGACCAAACAGGTAATAAAACAATAGAATGATTTGAAAAAACATTGTAAACATTTACTTGCTTATTGTTGGCAAATGTGGTGTTAATGCAGCACAGAATTTAATACAGTGAAGCTGTTGAGGAGCTCAGTAGTTTTTTAAAGCTAAGGTGGTTTGTCCTATTAATATGTTTGAATTTGAGAGTGAGTGGTGTTTGCTGTTTTGTTCTTTTTACTTTCTGTTCCTTATTGCTGCTGTTGAGAGTTTAGTTGAAGTACTGTGCCTGACAATTATTTTCAAGTATAACCATATTTTACAAGTTCTCTAACAGATGGACCAAGCAAAAAAACCTATTACTGGCATTGAAATCCTAAAATATTATTTTTATGATACCACCTAGTTGGATTTGCATCTAGCTGACATAAAAATTTTGTGAGAAATTCAGGTGGTTATAATTTTTGTTGTTTGTTATTAAAATAGTTATCATGTCAGCTTTTGAAAGACTTACTCAGGATAAGCTTTGTTTTAGAGCTGAAAATAGGACATTACAAATATATGCTCTGCGATACATCTTTTAAAATATGTGGTTTCCATCGGAATGGTTTCAAGTATTTTAGAAATCTTTTCAGAACGTTTTTAATATATAAGATTAGTACAATTGTGGAAGAAAACCACAACTGACTTGTTGAAGTATTTGTATATATTTGTATATAACCGTATGCATCACAACACTTAATAGAGGTTAGTAAAAGATCAGATAGTTTTTTAAAATTTGCTGTAGCATTTAAGAGTGGAATTCATCTCAGTTTTAGAAATTTGTTTCAAAAAAAATCTACAATCCAAATGAAACATGCCAGGTTGAGCATGGAAGATTCAGACTGTGGTGTTAAAGAAGGGGAAGGCCCTGACTGCCCTATGTGTACTGGCAAATGGCGGCTGTACCTGTGCTGTGTGAAATGTGCCCTCCTGTTGCAGCTGTTGTGCTTTCGTTGTGTTACAAGGCAGGGTAATACTATGGAACTGTCTTAATGACCAGATGTGTAAGTCAAATATGCAAGAACTGTAGAAGAGATGTTAATTGTTTTGTTGATATCAGTATCAGTGATATGAATATTCTCACTCCTCACAGCCCCCATGTTATTTCTCTGTATGGAAAACCTGCTTCACTTTAGGTGCTTCTGCTAGGAAAGTAAAAATATGCCAACAGGAACGTGTTCTTTGGTGAAGTAACGGAGCTGTAACTGCCTCAGGGGCTTAGTAGCAGGGGCTGGATATACATGAAGTATCTGATCACTGTGTCCCTATAATACCAGTAGCTCTGCAGGGCATCTTTGGCTCCAGTTGCGTCTCTGATTAGCCCTGTATGGCGAACGATGACCTGGGACTTGGTGTTTATACATGAAATAAAAATCAGTTTCTGTAGCCAAGTACAGTTTTGGTTAGAAAAGACTGGAGGGGTTGGTGTACAGCTAAGTACCATGGCTTCCCCCTGCAATCTCTGCTTGCTTGCATTTAAAGACTGCTCCATAATACTATTTGGGATCCTGAATACCATTTACATAAAAATCTCTAACCTCTCTCCTTGTTTTCTTTTCACTGCAGATAGGATTGTTTTGCTTGAGTAATGCCCCAGGAAATTGTTCTGTGTATATTTTCCATAAGAAATAATGAGTGAACCTCTCCTAAGGGCCTTTGGAATCTGTGCTTGATGCTGTTTGCAACAGAAGGCAGGGAAAGGAGATTTTGGGTTGATTTTTGAGTGCAGTTTTACAAGCGGATCAGGCTGGTCTAACAGTTTGCTGTCAATGAAAAGGGCAATCTCACTCACAGCTGTGCAGCCTTCCCTATCTCTTGGATTCTGGTGTGGCTTTTCCCTGAGCTGATTAATTTCACAAAGCCAACAGAAAATGTTCTAATGTATTTGGGGCACTTTTTGAAATGAATCGGCAAGAGGAATCAACTTGCTGAAAGGGCCTTTTGGGTCAGTAGTGGGGCAGCATTAGATATGTTTCTCACCAAAAGTAGCGGTCACCTTTTAGATATCCTCAGTTTTAATTGATTTGTGGAAAGTGAACTCTTGAATATTTTAGATAAATGGAAAAACAAGCATCTCTCCAGAGCTTTATTTTAAGTGCAGGGATGATATGTTTTATTATTACTGCTAATAAGCAGATAACATGACCATTGGGTAAATGTTTCTTAAGTAAGGCACTATCTTAAGATGAAGTCAATAAAGAACTGAAATAAGGTCCAGCAAATCTTTTTAAAAGTAAGCCTAAGTGCAAAGAGGGTACACCTCCAACTTGTTTGTTTTACCATTAATGCAGAAAATCAACTATAGTTGTGTTTAATTGTCAGAGACTTCTCAAATAAAATTTTTACTTTATGTTTTGAAGATCTGATTTTTTTAAATTGCATACTTGACTAGATATATTTCTGCTGTAGTTTTTCTCAGGGTTTCATCTGAAGAATGTGCAGAAATTTACACTGAATATATTTTAGTCAAGTGGTAAAGTAGTTGTAATTTAGTATTTTATACAAAGTGTATATCAGTATAAATCAAAGGTGGGTCTAGAAGAAGTATTTCTTCTTAACATCTACTCATGTAGGGTATATTGATATAAATGTGTAGAGTATATGTATATAGTGAGGAGGTAATTCACTTGTTTTCTTTCCTCTGACACATGGTGTAGAGAGCTTATCAATTTTTTTATTGCCGTTGGTCACTTAATAGATTATCTTTGTATCAGATTTGCAGGATCTCTTCTTATGCATCTTCTGGACTTCAAGCACTTAAAAGGTTTTTCCAGACATAATATTAGTATGAGCTTTCATGTGACAACTGATTCAATGTAATGGCTCAGTGTTGTGAACAGGAGACTGTGCCTTTCTGCCTGTGTAGCTGTCTTGTATATTTATTTTTGATATTCCCATTGCATGTCTATTCTTGGGGAGACTATTCAACTTGCTAAACCAGAGGAAACCCCCTTCCCTTTCAATACCAGTGGATGGGCAGCAAACTGGAACACTGAGAAATAACCCAACAGCAAATTTAGGAAGTGAATACCAGTAAACCTGCTGTTTGGAATTTGTTTTTCTGTTCTTTTGACTTTCTGTCCTGCAGATTGTAAGATGAAAAGTAAGAACTAATAAAATCTCCAGTTTACTAAGAGAAAAAAATTAAAGGTTAAACTGGGCAATATTTAGCTGCAAATATTATTTGCAATGTTATCTTTAGGCTAATTCTTTGAAATAATGCAGATAAAATTTAGTGGGAAGATTGTAAATGAAGTAAACATATCTTAACCATTCCAATCTACAATTATTTTTAAGGTAATTGTGGGAGGGACAAAATAAAGCTTTTAACTTGAAGAAGAAGGGGAGAGACATGATACATGTAGGGAATGTGAGAAAACTTAGCATAGACAGAAAACCAAGGAAGTTACCAGAAAATTCTACAAAAGCTCATTGAGGAGAGTTGTGAAGTGCTGAAGTCAACAAGATATGGAGAAACTTGTTGCAAAAATAATATCTGCTACTGTAAAATTGCTCTATGATATACAGGTAGTAGAAGAACAAAAATATTATTTTAAATTCTTTGGTCTAAGGTGTCCATAGGCCTTAAAAGTTGACATTTTGAGAGTGAGAGAAGAGTTTAGTTGTTTCTTTCTTGATTTATACTGTAAATATCTTGCACATAGAGCAAGTTTTAAAACTTAATCTGCTATAAATAATGTCTGTTAGTAATCCCACAGTAGAGTATATAAAAGGCTGGGTAGCTGGATAGCAAAATAAAAGTATCAGCTTATTTTTAAGGAGCTGTTTTATTTGAGGTAAAAAACTGTTATCCTTTAAAACATTAAAATTGATCTATGGGCTAGAAAAATCCCGACTAATATCCTCCTAATGCTCAAGAACGTATTTGAAAGGTCAGTGTAGTATTTACTAGCAGAATTAATTCAGCAACTGCATATGAAGATGCCATGCTTGTGATACCAACAATTCATATTAAAGTTACAGAAATATTAGAATTGGAACAATATTAAACAGTTTTTCTATTATCACTTGAAAAAGAAGTCTGTTTCAAATGGAAGAGTTTTAGTTTGTAGGTGATCAGACTAGTCTTAATCTCCTTTACGCAAGGATTTTGTTTCTAATGAAAATGTGAATTGTAAGTGGAAGAGTCAGATATGACATTTTTCAGTAGATGATATTTTTGTTGACTATTGGTAGTTTCTGTTGGCTGCATTTGTTAACTGTTTTTTGTCTTGGTTTGTAAACTTCTGTTTCTAGTTGCTGTTGTTCTAAGCTCTTCAATAACAGGATGATTCTTACTCCATGAGTTCTAACTTTATATGTCTTCCTGTATTATGTGGATCCAAACCGAGGGAAAAAGAATTTCAACTACTTCCTCTTAATCAAGGGCTACTTTGGAAAGCCTTTCTATTTTCAGTAAATGTCATTCTTTGTGTCTCTAACTTAGCACTGAATAGCCTTTAGTTGCTATTCAAGTAAGAAAATATTCTCTCAGGTAGTAAATGCTATTGAAGAGTAGCTGTGATTTGGGAAGCAGTGTTCGTGGCATTGGTTGTTTTACTTGACACTCATCCTCTTGTACTCCAGCTAAGTTCTGAAAGGTCCCTTCAAGCAGAGACCCACCCTCCCAGACAGGAGGGTTCTTGACTCATGCTTGTAAATTTTTGATGTTTGTATTAATTTATAAAAGAAGGATTTTGTTATGAGGCATCCAAATGCACGACTGTTTTGAAGAGATGGGTAAAACTTGCAGAAAGCCATGTCACTTTACCAGTGGAATCTTCTGAAGAGATTAAGTTTCTATCTGCAACAGTTTTTCATTATGTGCTCTGGATGTTCAGAACTTGGTGTATCCTCGCTTCATGAGCTGTGCAATATGCCTTCATAGGGAGTTAATACATAAATAATATTATTCTTTAACTGATTAGTCCAATGAGGTCTGTAGTGAAAGGCATATTGTGGGTCCTGATTGCTTGGGATACTTTCAATGCTCACTGACAAAACCAGTATGGCAATATAAACTTAGATACTCTAACATCAGGATGCTGTTGCACAGTCTTATTAGAGACTGACTCAAAACTGTCAGGTGTCACTTGGCATGTCTTAAAAATGCACTGGTGTGAGCTTCGTCTCGGTTACTTCTTTGAGGGGATGACTTGCTGAAGGAAGGATGTTTTTAATTTTGAGGTATTTTCTAATTTAAAACAGGAAAACCAGTAATGCATATAAAAGAAACTCAAAACTTGTATAAAAATACTGCATTTATCTAGTATGTTGTTTTCAGTTTATTAGAGTTAGTTTAAAACTGTTTTTTCTTTGACTGGGGTTTCCATAAATTCCTGTTTCATGGAAGGAGCTGTTTAGAGGAGAGTTGATTAATTTGCCCGGGTATTGAGGAAGTTATACCATAGACGTTTATAGGTACATTGTATGTTTGGATAATTAACATGTTCATATCAGTTACTGGGAGAAATGAACAGTATGCAAATGCTCTATCAATAGATAATATGACTGTCAAATAGGTAGAGCTAGTTGAATGAATGGAAAAAGTTAAAGCACATTGCACATTTTATGTGAACATGTTTTTACCACCTGATTTCAGTTCTCCATTTTTCAGTAATTGGTAGGGCTTGCAGTGAAGTGACACCATCGTTTTTGTTTGATGTGCTGTGCCAGATGCAGAGCTGCCTGCCATGGTTCAGGTGGAGCGCTGGGCTTTGCAGCTGCTGGCAGAGGCTGTTTTGTAATAGCCAGCTAAGGCACTTTAAGGAACTTTGTTGTGGGCTATTTGCACGACTTCCAGAGAAACATGGCCTTGAAAAGTTTTAGTGTGTTAGGTGTTTAGTATCTAACTGTTGCATTTAGCTGCCCTTGGGTTTGTTACTACTTCTGGTTCTCTCCCTTTCTGATTTTTGTATTTCTTTTCTTGCTCTTCTTTAGTGTAACAGCATGCTTGCTCAAGATAAAGGTTCAGCAATGACACTCATATGAATTCTTTTATTTCTGATTTGCAAAACAATGTATATTTTACCTTTTAATTACCTTTTTAAATCTTAAAAGCATCTCTGTTTTTACATGCTCTTCAGGTTCCTACAAATATCTATTGTTTCATAGAGATGAGGAAGCTGCAAAATTCAGCATTAAAAACACTTAATTGTTTAAATTCTGGTAACTAAAGCACTAAAAAAAGGCACTAAATATTTGCTGACTTTGGAGTGAAGAAATATGCCATTTTAGTTCAACTGCAAAGAATACCATGTTAATGTAATTACTCTATTTTTTTCTCATACTGGGTGGTGGAGCTCCATATGCTCCTGCCCTGTGTAACTGAAACATCAGGAAAGACAATTTCGGGAGTTCAAACCTCAAGAGAAGATTGGCTGTCGGTGCCTTGTCACTTCTTGCTTTCCTTTTCCTGACTCTTAAGTACAGCTGTCCAAGTCCTTATACTGTGTGTGCAGGGCTGCTGCCTAGATAGGGATTTAAGCCATGGTGGAGTAAGTTTGTAGGTTTACAATTGTGAGGAATTTCAGAGACTCCTGTAGTAGTTCCCTCTTGTCACTGTGCTGTCCCCCATCCCTCTGCCTATTGTTAAGTGCCCTGTGGCAGAGGTGGCTGAACGAGACATGTCTGCTTAAGCAGGGCTCTGTAGTGCTTTAATGTATGAACAGGACTGCAGTGACAGTGGCTCAGGAGCAAACACTCAGCTTTGCTTATGGCAGAGGGAGGAAGGCAGGAATTCTCTTCTAGGCACAGGGTGAGCACATACACAAGATCTTCAGCTGCTCTGTGAGTTTAGTGGCAATCTGCGTCCGAGAATATTTTCTGCCCAAGTACTATTGCACTCATGAGGCTTAACAGATTGCAGCTTCTGTGCTGAGTTTATCCCTATAGGTAACTTTTCTGTAATTTTTTCTTCTTTAATGTTTTCCCAGATGAATCATAAACTCTCAGTGGGTTCTCCCGCCCCTTCCATGATCTCTGTAGGGATAGAATAACTGATCCTTGCATAATTTAAATACGATGTTTCCCGTAAAAGTGGCACAGACATCCAGCAGCTTGGAAATAACAACAAAAATAGAAACATAACTGATTTGTAGCAGTTGTCTTGAGGCCTTGTAGGGTAACAGAGTTAAGCCTTTTCTTACTCTATCCATTTAAATGCCCAGCAACTAAGCAGGGATTTTCTGTGTAGCTCCATAACTGCTTCCAGGTTCCATTTAAAAGGTTGGTGAAAACCAAATGCTGGTTCCCCAAACTTGGTGCATTAGTATGTTTGTGCTGAAGCATAGTGAGGAGGCTGACATGATACAGAATTGGACAGATCAAACATTAAAGCAGTTATTTCAGGTTTTCTGACATTGAAGCATCCTAACTGGGCTTTATACCTTTAAGTTTTATTTGCAGTTATTGAAGATTGAAATTTAGCATCTGAGAAGGGAGTAAATGACTGTGTTTTCCAAAATTTTAATTACAGGGCTGCTTGTGACAATTGGAAAACTTGGATTTGTCAGACTTACGAGATGCGGTAGCAGCTTTAGGCTTGTGTATCACTACCTGTCTCACTTCATCTTGGAGGGAGATTGGTTAAATATCATCTCAGAACTGTCTGTTGCAGTTTTTGAAGTGTTTCACCTTTTTATTACTCATTTGTTTCCTTAAAGTCTTACAATATTTGCTGATCTGGAAAGATAGATTTTCAGGAAGGGCCAGATATCTGTTTAGTAGAAATTCTTCAAAATTCATAAGGCTGTTGTTAAACTACCTTGAAAATTATTTGATTTTTCAGGATTTAATTACTCTTGAAGGTTGTGGGGGATTCTTTCCTTTTATTTTTTTTTTTCGTTTACAGCAGACTTGCTATTCAAATTAGATATTGTTTACTTAATGAAAAGTTACATATTAACTGTATCCTCTTTGAAGATGCACACCCTTCTTGCAGAACACAGTCTTTGAGTAAGATCAAGTATGTCCTTCCAGAACTAGCTGAAAGGTTTATAATTTACTTTAAATGGGAAAGATTATTTGTAGTTCTTTGTGTGAATGCATTTTTTGTTAGTCTGTATCATCCTGAAGATGAATATAGTAGGTCTGAAAACGGTAAAGAAACTTCTGGTAACTGCATGTTTTTTGTAAGTGAAAAGAATGCCTTTAGCTATGGTTTTTAATCAAGTGTTAATACCAGAATGCTTTGTTCAAAATAATCTAAATTATTTTGTAGAGGGGTAAGTAGAAATATCCTATTCTCTTATCTTGGCCATCCCATTAGAAAAAAGCAAGAGCTACACTGAGGGTTTGTGAGGGGGAGGTAGTGCTATGAATATGATCCTAGAGAAATGAAACTATTGTAAAACTGGGGAATAGTACTTCAAATGAAGGTGGGGAAAAAAGGAAATGAAGCCAAAATTCTGTAATGCTCACTGTGAAACACAAATTAATGACTTATAAAGTGTTATTTCTTTGCCATTTAAAAGCAAACTTTTTCAAGTTAAATATTGTTCTTTTAAGATAATAAACAGAGCAATATCTTCAGTCATGAAACCCCTCTTACCTTTTCAGCCTGTAGAGGTGAAGCAAAAACAATGTTGTGTGAATCATACTAATTTTTTTTTGGTCTTGCATGTCAGTGTTTGCCACAGGCCAGATCTCTGGCAGTTACTGCAGCAGCAGTATTATGCATATGGCACTTCATGTACATTGTTCAGAGTAATTGTCAGCAATGTGCCTGGGCAACTCCAAGAAAATGGCATGATGTTACTTGAATTAAAGCAAAGCTGTGCAAATAGCCTTTGCACACACATTTCTGGTAAATGTATTGATCCTACTATGGATAATGATTCTTTTAGAAATATTTTTATTGAATATCTAATCCTACAAATAAAGAAAAGTTCTGTTATCTGTATTATCTACTGTGCTAAAGTTTCTGATCTCTTACATTGCTTGCCTCCTCTAGCTATTAAAACACTCAAGGCAAATCTTACGTGTCTTGTCACTGAGCTTACTGTACATGTATTGCAAATTCCATCTAAAAGGTATGTGTGGAAGTGCTGAATGGACTTTGCTTGTACAGGTCAAGCTTGCTATGGATGAATGGTACCACAAATAGACAGTCTAGTGCTTCCTGGAGCAGCTGGGCTTACAGTGCGTGAATCTTGTAATGTATCGGTCTGTTAGCAGCCTGGAGTCTGCTGACTTAGGTCACTGGAGCAGCTTGAGCAATTTGCTTCTGGCCACCCTCTTTACTAAGAGTTTTCCACATCTGAGCAGAAAGCATGGTGTGGACTGGGCACTTGGATTAATCATTTTTGTAGAATACAAACAGCTTGCGTCTGCAGATTGAGTGCTTCTGCTTTACTGCACCTACAGTCCAATTCTTGTCATGCTCTTTTAGGAGCTTACTAATAGCAGTGTGCTTATTCATGCATACCTCACCTTGACTCTTGAGAAAGTATCAAAAATAAACTTTATAAGTAGTCTACCCCTTTAGAAGTGAAATTGATCCAGAATAAAAAGGTATACAAATACTAGGATCAGTACATAAACTGTGTATTTATCAGAATTGTGTAATGCTCAGCCTATTAATAAAAGTATGCACAGATCCTCCGTTTCATATTTGCTTTTTGGATTTTTTTCTTACATGAACCAGCTCCAGATCAAAGCTATTTGCTTATATTTAAATGCAAATACTTTATTTTCCATTTTATCTAAAGCAGTAAAATATTAATCTTATGGAAGACTTCTTATAAATTCTCAAAGTAATAGGTATTTTTAGTGGTAGTATTTGTTGCTCTCAGTTTTAGACACAGTGTACTTTCCAGAAGACTTTAATTCTCCTCTTTAAAAATGAGGAACTGGAAAAAAAAAACAATCCATGTTGTAAATGGCATTTTTCTAACACAGTTCTAGAAGTACACGTTGATATCATATAACTCTGCATAATACGTTTTGTTGGGGTCTTCTCAAAGAATTAGCCTTGTCTGTGTTTGTCCAAGATTCAGAGGCTTGTAATTCATAGTTTTTCTTTCCTGCTTTTACTGTTCTTGTTTTGATTAAAAATAAAAGGTTACATTTTAAACTTAGTGGTTTATACTGAAATCTTCTGTTTATTCTGGTATTTGGTAGGTTGCTTCATTAGCTTATTTCAAAGGAAGACCAAAACCCAAAAAGTCTGATATGGCAGTCATTGCTATTTACACACCTTTGGTTATAAAGCAGTTAAATTGAGTTGTGAGGAGGAAGAATTGTTGGAATGCTTGTACACAGTTGTACAATAAGATAACTCTTACAACACTGATGCATGTATGAAAAGTTTAAGATACTGACAGACCCATTACTCCACTTGTTAAATGGACTTGTACTGATAATTTGTTTTTACCCTTCTTGGGGAAGGGGAAGGCTGTGAAAATACTTGGCGTAAGCCATTTTTAAATCTAATAAATTAATGATGTCCATTTAATCAAAGTTGCCATGTCTGTGCATGTATGTATGAGAGCATACATATTCATGTAGTATTAAAAGAATATATGTTCAAAATATTTTTGTTCCTAATATATATTCCTAGTCTTCAGTGCATCTACTGAAATCCTTAGAAGGAGAAGCTTATACTCTTAGTACGTACAGTTCTCATTTCTTAGAAATTGTTAATGGGCTAATATTTTTTTCTATTAATAATTTAAAATTAAAATTGCTAGTATCCTTGAGGAAACCTAATTGATGGTGATCATCAGTTGATACTATGACTAAATAACAGTGCTGCGGCATCTCAGATGTGGTGAAAGGCCATGCAACTCGCTTGGCCAAACACCTCAATGTCATAAATAAATGCAAATTTTGAAAAAGATTTCCTATAATAATTCAATTTTGAAGTGCTACTTTACAGAAATAGTGACAACTTCTCAGTTTGTTGGAAGTCTTCTTAACTCCAGAAGATGGAACATGGAGATTTGTATTTTTGTAGGGTTGTTTTAGCATATCTCCTGGAGTTTCTGGGATGATTTTTTAAATAAGTTTTTGGCACTAATAACTTAAAGAATAAAAGCTGAGGAGAGAAAATGGGCAACTACAAAGAACCTGAAGTGTATTTTAAAAAGTCATTATTTTGAGGTGCTGAGAGAGTTGGCTCATGATTTTGGAATGCGCGCTGTTAACAATGATTCCTTTGAAGAAATCTCTGTAGCCCAGTGTTAAAGGCAGTCAGAGACCAACCATAATTAATACAGTCTTTCAAATTAGTGGTGAAATTCATCAGCCTGTTCCAAAATCTGACCTTTATATCCTACTCATAACAAAATACAACCTCTGTTATGTCTTATTTAGTGAGAGGAGAAGGGAATGCTTGAAGTGTAACTTAGAATGTATTCATAAAAGGAGTGATGAAAAGGAATATGAGGTAATAGTACCTACTGCCTAGGCAGGACTGCCTGAAACAGGCTTATGAGAGAAAGTTTGATGCAAAGTCACAAACAGTTACTCTGTGGATGCATGTCCTGCTGTACCCTGTTGGGGAAGAATAAAAGTACTATTTCATTATAGGTGGCAACTTAGTATCTTCTTATAGAAAAATATTTTTTGCATGGGGGAATCGGGATTATTTTTAATTATGAAAACTGAATGATGTTACTGGTCTCTCTTAATAAAACTGTTCATCTCCTAAATGACAGCAGCTGGTGCTTGAACCAGCCTAATGCAGTGACAGGCTTGTTCCACTCTTTCTCTGGTGTCCTTCGGCTGCTGTGTTAGACCTGTCACTTAGAACCACTTAGTTTTACATCAACTGGTTTGTGTTACCTCTGTTAATGATAATTGTTTTGTCTTTTTGGGATGGGGGATATAGGTTAAAAAAGCCTCAAAAAAAACCAAAACCACAAATAAACCCCAAACCTTGAAAGTATTTGATGCACACTGTTCTTAAATCCTTCCTACAACTTCAGATAGTTCTAATTTGTTTGAGGACACAGGTATTATTTCTTCCTCATGGCTTGTTTACTCCTAGTACAGTATAGGCAGCAGTTTTGAAACAGTGAATTTTAAAAACATNGCTAGCCAGAAGAAGCCACCCAGAGCAAAAGAGAGCTCTCCCTCGCTGTCCACCGCAGACAACACAGAGCCAGCAGGAATGCGGGGGAGCCAGTGCAGTCTCTGATAACAAACCCTGCACTTCTTCTTTCCCCCTGCTTCACTCCTGGAACCAGTCTTAAAGTTGGAGAATTTAATATTCAACACCAACAGAACAGACGATTTGGGGATACAGGCATCATACAGTCACCCCAAGACATCACCTTAATGCGGATTTAGTTAATCAGTCTACCTTGGATCCATGTGATTTTTTCGTTCATCTGTATGGTGTGGGTCAAGTTATAATTTAGACATAATTAAACTGCTGTTGGCAGCCACTGCTTACAATAATGTTAGCATCCAGTTCTCTCAATTTCTGTTACTTGACCCAGTGTTACACGTGTAATTTGGTGTCAGTTATGGAAACGAGCATTAGTTTCTCCTTCCTGTAAGTATGTAGAAATCTTTCTGAAATTTTTGAATTGTCCAATAAAATTTTGAGACACTTTCAGGTGTGTTTTTGATCTATGTAAAGATGACACTTCAAGCTGACAGGGAGCCACCACCTTTTGGTTGTACTTGGTAGTGTGGACAAGTTGAAGGAGGTTTATCTGAAACTGCTTTACCCTGTGCTAAAGTAGGCAAAGGCTATTGGTAAAGTATCTTGCTTTATCCCAAAAGAATGGCATTAAAACTTTAGTGCTACCAAAGGTAGTGTTGGATTGCATCCCTAGGAACCTAGAATTGTAGCTTCTTAGAGACTCTCCATTGGCGTGTTTGCGATGATACTGGACAGAGTAAACTATTAGAAATACCAAAATTGTGGCGTCCTTTAGAGGACACTAAGGAAAAAAAACCCGAACCAAATAAACCCCATCTCAAATCCTTTAAAAGATATTAAGGAAAAAGCCACCATGAACCATAAGCCAAAGAGCTAATAGAATCATTAAAAAAATTGCATTGGAAGGTGCCTTAAAGCTATTCTAGTTCCTGCTGCCTACAATGTCAGGGACACCTTTTCTAAACCAGGTTGCTCAGAGCTTCATCCAGCCTGGCCTTGGGACATCCAGAACTGCTACTGGCTGTACGTGTTGGACCTAAATTGGATGTAGTTCTCTTGCAAGCATCCACCGTGGGAATACTTACGGCCTTCTTGCCCGCCACTGTGATTCTGTTTTTCACATTTGTGGTTNCAGGACTCCCTCTTCTTCGAGATCAGCATTAAGTCTCTGCTGAAATCCTGGAGCAGCAGTAGCGGTAAGTATCGCTGCACCGGGCACCACAGTAGCGTAGCAGATAGCTTCTCTTTTTTTTAATCTTTTTGTTTTTTCTTTTTTTTTTCTATTTTCCTTTTTTGTTTGTTTGTTTGGGGTATTTTTTGGTGTTTTGTTTTGTTTTTCTTTTCCATGCTGCCGTGTGACATTGCCCTTTATAAACCAGGGTTTTAGTGGTCCTGTGTGCTGGTGCAACTTGGCATAGCCAATCTGAGAGCTGTCTGCTTCTTAGTTCTCATGAAAGATTTGTATGTATATATTTGTATTATTTTATTTTCTTAGGCTGCAGTTGTTTCAGTCTGGTAAAGTTCTTTGTACCCTTTGCTGTCCAAGAGAGGTGACAAGTAGATGCTCATCTCTGCGGAGTTACCAGATGCTGACGTTGTAGTTCTGTCAAGCTCCAAATGCTCCTTTGAAGCAAATCAGTCATCCTTGGACAGTGTATTTTATGGGGGGGGCATTATTTTTGTGCCTGAAACCTATTATTATGCCTACAAAAAGTGCCCACTTTGATCTTCTAAATGGCCTGAAATGAGAGTTTCTAGTAGGATTCCTTGTCTGAACTGAACCAGCGAAGCAAGGATGCTGCTCTTGCTTCAGACAGCCCATCTGACCTCACATCACCCCTTCACACATGCTTCAATGCAGGGTCTTGGGCCCGGAGCTGCCTCACACTGTGTAGAAGGCTTTGCTAACATAAGCACAGCAACGTCATGACAGGACGCCAGGAGATGATAAAGATGATGTAATTGAACGTCAGCTGAGTATTTCCTACGTCTTAAGTTTCTTGTATATGTAAAAACAAAAAAAAGTTAAGATCTGGAGGTAACTGATATCTCAGCTTTATGTTTAATTAATTTCTGCTTGAGATGTGCTGGGATGCACAGTTTCTACTCACCATACACTTCATCAAAATAGCTCCATTAGGATTTTTACCCCAATACAGTAGTACATATTCACCTGTCTTGTTTGAAGGAATTAGTAGCAAGTTATTTATTATACAGTGTATTAATCAGTACTAGACAAGTATGCAGGTACTTAGTTTGTTCTAAAAGCTCGTTCAGACCCGATTAGCTTTTTGTATTAACTGCTGCGATTCATGATTTAGACTGATACCTTTTAGACTATTGTCTTACAAGTTAAAGCAACGCATGTTTCAGAATAGGGTTTTCCTTATAGGTTTTGCTTTTTCGGTTGTTTGATATGTGTCCTGCAGATTAACAGTATCTGTTCCAAATTATACCTTCTAGTTGTACTTGGTAGTTACTAACATGCTTGCTGCAATAGAGATAACCAGAAGGATTTTTCCAGTATTGTATAGTAGAAGTTGAAGATGCCTTATGAAAATGATTAAAAACCCTTAATGTTGTTTGGTTTATATTGTTTCCAATATAAAGTAAATCGCAGGATCCAGTCAGTTACAATAAATTTAGTCTGCAACTAGATATATAATTGTATCGATAAGGAGATAAATTACAGCTTCTATACTAGATAACTGTCAGCTGTGACAAGGCAGGGTAATAATAAGAAGAAGACAGAGAATAATAATAAAAAGGGTGTCTGAGAAGAGGTTATATATGATGCTATGTTTTCTCCTTTGTGCCCTCTGTTATGTAAGCACTACAGAATAAGATCTTCCTGACTCCTTCATCAGGAAGTGGCACTTGGATCATCTACCAACAAATCAATTTTCTGTGTGCACTGGTGAGATAGCTGAGGTTTATTTCACTTTTTCTCGGATTGCCACTCCATTTGTGGAAATGGCTGTGATTCCAGCATAGCTGCACGTCTGCTGCGTGAGCATGCGAGAGTCACATTCTGATGGCGCGCTGTGCAGACTGGCCAGGAGCAGAGCCCTCTGTGCAGCCTGCACCGGCTCCAAGGAGTGCAGTTCTCATGAATACCTTAGAGAGTTGAGCTGAAGTGGGCAAGCCATTTGCTTTGTTCCTAAAACATTTTCTAATCAATTGATGCAGTATGTGCAGAGCAAGCAATTACACAGTATTTATGTTGGAGATGAGTTTGGAAATTCAGTAAACATCTGTATGCTAAGAAATTACTTGAGAAAAGTTTTTGCTATGTTTTTATTAAATTTTTAGGTGCAAATGCTACTTGTTATGGTTTATATCATAACTTATGGTTTATATCATAACTTAAAACTTTTATATGCTGAAAGATGTCAGAAGAGATGTGGGTGTGTTGCATGTATTTCCATGTACATAAAAATAAGCATCTGCAGAGAGTGTTTTAAGTGTGTAACTGAAAGGCAGCAAAGCTCCATGGGTCTGGTTAAGGGCTTGCTTAGCTGGCATAATGTTGCAGTGCTGGCTAAGGTTTTATTGTAGTTGATCTTTTTTCTTTCAGTAACAACAATGAAGTGACATTCATACGGCCTAGTTTCAGAATGCTGTCTCTGTGCCAACAATTTTAGGCATTACTTCTTTTTAAATAGAGTCAGGAATGTTATTTTAATCCAGCAGTGAAGTGAGGATGTTCCTGCTTAAGGACTGTTTGCTTACTGAAGTTGTGAATGTAATGGGGGCTTTATGCTGGCTTGTCCTCAGATTGCTTGACTCCATAGTATTTAGGGAATAGTTGTGATGATGTATCTCAGTGCTCTTGGATCTGTTGTTTAGCCCATTGCAATTTCAATATGTGGTCTGTCTAACGGTTCTTCTGAGTTTCTAAATTGTAGGAAAAATACTAATTTTGATTGTTATATATGTTGCTTGGTGTAAGAAAGCTCTTATATTTTGTCAGTAGAAACCTTCATTTAAGTTTAAGGTGGTTTGGATGCCATGAGAGTTGCTTTTATTAATTCAATATGTGGGTTCAAAAACCAAATGTGGTGCTGATTAAAGTGAAAAGTGTTAAGTAATAAATACCTTTCTGTAAGATATGACACAAGTTTGAGTGAAAACTAGGCGTGGGATTTATGGTCTGGACAGGAACAATGGCTTTCCAGTAAACAGAAGTACAATCCATTACTGCTTTAGTAAAAGCTTTTTTGTGTTTCCAATATTTACTGTGTTAATAGTCATGTCCTGTTTGGAAATAAAGAATTATTTCTGGAATTTTATTTATTTTTTTTAATAGGATATATTGTCTTTCTAAAACCTATCACACAGCTTTCTGTTGCTGTGCTGCAGTTGTGCTGTATCTATCTGGTAAACAAAAGGGACTAAACAAAAGGGTACACCTTCATCGTGTGGGTGCTTCTCTGTCCTTGAAGTCATCCCTGTCTTCTTCTGGTGAATCACTTTTGGAGGTGTTTAATGAGATTTTTTCCTACCACTTTGCTCAATTTGAATCAGAAGTCATTCATACATCTCAAGAACTTATGCTGGTTAAGAGAACAGGCCTGCACCTTAACGGCGCCGCTGCAAAAGCTACATTGAGGTCATTGCCCTTGGCCTCTTTTTGATAAAGGTTTGTGACAGTGATTTTCAAAGTTTCTGAGACTTGTGAGCCTGAGAACAAAGTTTTGCCAGGAAAGTGAGCTGTATCTGCTTTTACAGCAGTTCGTTTGGAAACTTAGAAAATCAGAAAAAAATGGAGCAGCTTTAAAACCAAGTGAATTATTGGAGCTATGGCTACCAGGTGCTGAAGAGCACCTGAAAACTGGGGAGCTGCCTGGCAGATACTTTTGAATCATTCTTTCTGTGAATGAAAAAAAGCACTTGGAGTTTGATTTTTAAGATTTACTTATCATCCTGTGAGATAGTTTGACTGAAGATTACTTCCTCCTTTACCAACCAAAAATGAACTCTTGGCTCTCAAGAGAGGTTCTGCTCTGCTAATACAGTATTTAACAAAGTAGATATAGTGGATTCATTTTTATCTTGTGACTTTTTATTTGAGGACAGCAGTGAAGCTGCTGAAGGTCATGTTACAGTGCCACGATAGGAATGTATCTGAAAAAGGACCATAGGAAGAATTCTGAAAAAACAAATGTTTTCTTGCTTATCCTTTAGGAGAAGATGGATGAGGTAGAGTATTTATGGAGGTGTGTGGCTTTTTAGCAAAACCACAGATTTGCTGCTTCTTGTCAATTTGCTAGCGGATTATACTTTTTAAAAGTGGTATAAGCACCAGTTTTTAACATATTAGAAGTCATTATTGTATGATAATTTTCAGCTTGTTTTCCCATTAACTGTTAAACAGCAAAGAAAAATAAAACATATGAAAAAAATTGGTCTGAGATGTTGCATGATTGCTTTTCCTCCAGACTGTCCTTTGGACTAAGAGTTATTAGTGGCACTGTGGTGCTCTAGAGAATTTTTATATCACTTTTATATTCCAGTGGAAAAATCCGTATTCACAATGTAGAGGAATCCTGTTTTCATGAGATAATGATTTTGATGCCTTCTAAAACATTTAATAATAGTTATTAAATAAGTACAATATTAAGTAGTGTGTTAATTCTCTAGTAGTGTGTTAATTCCCTAGTAGTGTGTTCATTTCTCTATTGTTAAGCATTCCAAACAATAATATGCTCAGTCATTTTTGCAGGAAACTTTTTCTTTATTGTAACCTTGACTTCAAAGGGTCACGTCAGTTAGTGGTGTTGCCTTGTATGCTGAAACATGATAGGCTCTTTCTAGGGAATGTAATGATTTTTCTTCATATCTTCCGAGATTGTTCTAACATACTGAAAAGTGAATTTTTAAAATGAAAGATGAATCCAAATTAAGTTTTCAAAATGCTACTAAATTCTGTTCTTTTGAAAACAAGCATCTAAGTGTAATTTGTGTTAGTAAATGCAGTTTTAGATTGCTGTACTATTCCAGCAGCAAATTTTTTCTTTTGGAAGGGACGCATGATGACCTTTCCCCAGTCTTTAAGTTGTTATGGGAAAAGCAAGTTTCTGTCAGTAGTTAATTGCCCAACACAATATGAATGTATTAATGTATTGTGAAGTGTGACCTCCATATTTGTCTCTGTTTATGAATTTCTGTGGCCTTTGATGATGGTCTCTTGTGCTGTACATCTTGAGTCACATAGTGAGTCATTGCATCTCCTGGTATATGGTGTTGGCATGTATTCCATTAAATGAGTGCTATTAACATTCTTTGTAGTAAAATTTGCTATGTAAAGAGAATATTGGCTGGGGTTTTTTTCACCCCCCTCCCTTCTTTCTTTGTTTCTGGGTAAGTTTGGGATAACAAGATCTGTAAGTGGATGTAGAGTGGAAGAAGATAACAAGGCTGTAAGTATAACATCCAAACTAGTCAAAGCCATGAACCACCCTGAAGCTGAAGGGTACCCAGCACACATATGTGTGTGATCTCAAGGGAAGGAGGGTGGATGGTGAGGCTCCTGTAACAGAATATTCAGGATCAGCTGCCTAGCAGTGAGAGGCTGCCTGCCTCTCTTGGTGGCATGTATGGATGTCTTGGCTCAGCTGGATCATTGAGTCTTGCTCTCCTGTCTTTTGCATAGAAGCTTTTTTATATTTGCTTGTTTTTCTTCTATATGACTGAAGATGTGTGTGGGGTAGTTTTGGGTATTTTGGGGTTGGTCTATCTTCCATTATTGCTAAACATGCATACCTATATGTATAATTTTTACCTGCCTCACCTATTTGATGTCAGCAGTCTGTACTGTAACACCTTCCATGTACATTGGGCATTAGAGTGTGGATGCTCATGAGGGAAGTGTATGTATCCAGATTTTTACCAGTTGTAATTAGTTAAGGTTATATGTTGTTTTTGGCCTTACTTTGGACTTCTCTGCACATAAAGATGGAAAATATTGAACTGTTATTTAAAACAAAATATTTTTTGAGGATTATTTTGTGTGAAATACTTTGTATTAATTTTTTTCATGAAATGCTTGTATTATAGGAAGTACATTATATCTTGGGGTAGATGTTATTTATCTTCATCAGACATAGATATGCTAGAATGAGCTTCCCTTTGGGAAATTCTTTCTATGAAAGTGATCGACTTTCTGCTAAACCTATAGCTAGATTCTGTAATGATTCAAATTGCAGAAGAGAATGCTATTGAAAGGAGAAAGTGCACCAAATACAAACCACTCTGTCAGCTACTGTTACTGGAATAAACTGCGTGCTCTGCATGGACTTCAGGAAAGCTCCAGATAAACCAATTGCAACAAGCCATATCAAATACCCCATTTCTGCTGACTTCTCTTTTTTTACACTCTAGCTCTGGTGCTTTTGTATTTGAAGGGGAAAGGTTTAGACATTAGGAGTTTATTAGCATTTAAGAGATAACTGATACAATGACATTTATTTATTTAGAAAGGTGATTGCCGGCTTTTGTTTGCTGTATTATATCCTGTGTACATGTAGTTAGAAGTTTTCCATTAAACAGAAGTAAATATTCTTCCTCGTTTCTATACAAAGAGTAATGATGCTAATCAAAGGGAGCTGTTAAATTCTGTTAGGTACAGTGCAAAATAAAGGGTCAATTTAAAGAGGAAAGGCCATTCTAAATAAGAAAGGACACTTGGAACCTAAAAGAAACCGGGCCGTGCTACTGTAAATAAAAACTAAGTTTTTGAACTCTTAACATTCCCAGTTGCCTGTGTGAATATCACAAGCAGAAGTTTATATTAGTAGGTCTGGTGGAAACTACATTTTGTGAGAGATTTCAGGGGAGTTAAATGAAACATGATGTGTGTAATAGACTACCAAGCTGCAATAAAAAAAGAAAATAAAATGTTGAGGCATAGAATTGTTTTGTTTTAACTGCTTTTAATATTAGAATATTAACTATTGGAAAATTAGGGTACAGAAAGAAATAAACTTTTTATCATTGAGTTTGCATTGATAATTCTCATCAGACAAATTCAGGAGTCTCCTATAGACTGATCTAGAAGCACTTAAAATACAGTGATGGTCAAAAAGCTAGGTATGGAAAATGTTTCAATACTGTTATAGAATTACATGGTTTATGATTCTTTAGTTAATTCTCCTCAGAATTTAAACTTGTTGCCCTAAGTAGGTATAGTTAGAAAAAAGAAGAAAAAGTACGATGTGTAGGACAGATCTTACTTAGTTCAGAGCAAATTCTGCTATTGAATATATAAAAATATATTTTGAATGCTTTCAAAGTAGTAGTAGATAACAACAGGCATATGAAACATTTTCCTCATTTTTTGCCTTTTCTCATTCTTCTAAAAATCAAGAATTTGAAAATGCAAAGGAAAGAAAGAGTACTTTTTGTCAGAAATATGTAGTCTTAGAAACAGACTGCTAAGCGTTTAAAAAACAGCGATTTCAATCTTCAAGAATAACATTTTTAATTTAAAACATTAATATTTGTAGGTTTCTTGCTTAGGAATTCGTTTAAGTTCTAGAAGCAATTAATTTTGTAAAGAGATCTTAGGAAAGCACAGCATGGGAGGTATAAATAACTCCTGTGCTTCTGCCCATCAGGCACAGCTGGCATGTGATTTGGGGATGTTTTCAACTTTATTTTTTGAAGTTTTCTTTGCAGGTAACTGGTGCAGACAAGAATGGTGGTCTATAAAGAAGTATGAATGCCTTAAGTCCTTGCAAATCAGTGCTAATTAATTAATGGATATTTGAAAGAATTGTTACATTCACAGTGCTATCACAGCGGTGTAAGTAGCTCTGGGGGCTGTTCATTTTTTTCCTTTTGCTGCTTTTATTCATCATCCCTGTTTACTGCCTTTGTTCATGCTGCTGAACTAGAACTGAAGATCTTCAGGTTAGGAACAGTGATGTTTTGAGGGTGCCAGAGTCATTGGTCAGTAACAACTCAGCAGCTCTTAATGCAGCCCATGTTTGGCTTAGAAAATCACGTCTGACATCTCAGTGGAAACCTGCCTCCGTTTTATCTCCGTCATCTTGCTTTGTGCTGGCTGTCAGCAGGACATAGCAGCTGGGCCAAGTATCACCAGATTTTTACTGTTCTTTCAGCTACAAATGAGGTCTTGTCCTGTAAAAAGAGAGGCACGCAACTAGCGCTTCTTTTTTATGACAGCAAAGTGAAGAAAGAAGCTAATGCAGGTGTACTGAGGTTTGGCTGAGAAGTTCAAAGTTTTTTTGATAGCTATTTGAACATTGTGTCCAGAAACCCATGATAGACTGAGCTGGGGATATTAAGGTGGAGTCATACATTGTTCTGCTTGTAGGGATATTTTAATCTTTGAACCTCTCTCTCTTCAGAAAGTAATTGGGTAGGAAAAAAGGAAGGAGGAACCCAAAATCTAGAAATAACCTAGCAGAACTGCATGGATTGGAAAGATTTTGCAGTATTTTTTTCTTCCTTTTTTTTTCTTCAATAATGATCAAAAAGCCCTGAAAGAGTACTTAAAGTTATAATTTTTCTTCCATAGGAAAAAGTGTATCACTAATTATGAAATAACTACCTTAAGAAAACTGTGGGCAAACCCAAGTTTCACAAATATGGCAAAAGGTGACCAAAAGGAAAGTGATTTCACTGTTACAAGTTTTCCTTGTATCTATCACTGTAGTATTGTCCAAAGGTTTATTCAAATAATTTTTACTTATGTATTTTTTTTTTAATTTATAGTTCATTCCTATCTTTTATGGCCATATTATCCCTAAAGACATTACTGTAACTAGAATAGTGGAGTGCTCATCTTGGAGAAGACAAAGAAGACAAGAACATAATGTGTTTAATCAAGCAGGGGAGATGACGACAGGACAGAGCCTGGGAAGTCCTTGTCATTGGTTCTATGTGACTTGAAGCAAACCCATAGGATTTCATGGTCTAAAATGTGGTAAAGGATGTGAATTATGCTACTACTGAGCACAAAAACATTTTGAAGCATATTGACATGAAGTTCAGCATTACTAAAAGTCAAACTGGTGTCTTGCTGTAGATGCAAGTCTTTCAAGTAAAAAAAATTACTGTGCTTCTTATTCTGAAAACATTAAGTGAGGAAGTACTGTGTCCTTAGTTAACTTTAACTTAGATACTGGGTTTTTTTAACATATATTCTTGTACATTTGTAGTTTTTTCTCAAGCTTTTGTATCTTTTTTTTCTTGCTGACTCCTGCTGAGACCATTTACCTAATGGTGCTGAAAAAAAATTATGTTAAGTCCTAGAGAATTGTTTGCAGTTTAAAGACTGAGGTTACTGAGACTAACTGCCAGAAAGCAATTGTGAATATTGAATAGTTTGAGCTGTTTGGGCACTGAGAGAGGTAAAAGAGACCTATGGGGTGCAGCTGTGCCATCCTGACATGATTAAAACATCTCAGTGTTTTATGGTGGTGTTAATATGTGACCACACAAACTTAAATACGGCATCCTGAGGGAGAAAGACAAGCGATGAGCTCTGGATGTGAAACTCACATTTCCAGGTCACTGGCCAAGAGTGTAGCTCAGCAGAGGCCAGAGCTCGTTATGGTTTTGTGGTTTGCGTTTGGTCTCCTTCCAGGTGTCAGGACTGGAGCGCTCCCTGCTTTGAGGCCCTAACCCCCGACTGAGCTGCGCAGTCCCACCGTGGCCAGGCTGTATCTGTCTCTGCTTCTGTTACCCCCAGAAGCTGGTCAGTTGTTCATCTCATCTATGTTTTATTACTGGAGAGTGATTAATGAGGTAATGTTTTATTAGAATAGATACAGAATTTGCCTGTGTAACCTCAACGTACTGAGGAAGCTTGTGCTCCAAAACCTTGGTCAGAGAGTCTGAGATTTCCAGGGTTAAGTGGGAATAACTGGGCAATGCATAATATAAGTTCTGATAATAATATATGTGAGCAAGTATGAAGGAAATATTGCTCCATTTTAAAAATAATGCTGCCAATTGCAACTTGGGAAATGGCAGCATTGACTACCTGTCTGTAGTAATTCTGGTTGGAAACCCAAGTGACCTCATTTTTTTTAATCATGTAGCAGTAGTAAGGAGCCCTACAGATTATCAGACCATTATTTACTTTGTGATATCCTCTGCTATGAAATTTCACCCTCTCTTCCTAAAGAGGGAAGAACATTGGGGAATTTTGAAAGCAGAAACGTAGTAGTTTCTTAGATTTTTCCTGTATATTCCTCATTCTTATGTTTGTCGTGTACTGTGTAGTTTTCTAAGTATCTTGCAAGTACTGCTGTCAGTACTATTGGTCAACCATAGTTGGTATCAGCACATGCAGTTAAATACTTATTTCCTTTTCAAGCCTTGAAACCTGGTAGTATTTGAATGACTGCAGATCTGAATGTAGCTATGACACAGTTGTCTCGCCTCCTTACAGGCTGCTCTCTTTAAAATATGGATTTATATATAAACATGTTATTAACCCTGTCCATCAACTTGTAGGCCAGTGTATCTGTTACTTTGCTGATAGACTGTGGATATTTTCCACATCTTGCTGCACAAATATGAAACTACTGTTTAATTTTTACCACAAAACGGTGTAGGAAATGCTATTGCGACATTGTATAAGGCACGTAGCAAATGTAAATGTGAGACCTTGTAAGAGGGAAAGCAGAGGTTATTTAAAATATGAACTGAGGGGAGCAAAACCTATGTATCCAAGAGGTCCACTCAGCAGCCAGGCACTAGGATAGGGGTGCTCAAGGTGTCTGTCCAGCAAAAAGGCACCACAATGCTTGTGTCAAACTGTTACATCTATAATCTGTGGTCATGGTATGGGAGCCAAGAATGCCAGGTGTAACATTCTGCACATGTCCTGGGCTCCTTTTCAGTTGGCAACAGATTTAGGAGCAGTGTTTTCAGAGTTGTCACTGTTCAGTGTGCCTATCCTGTCCCACTTCTGTGAGTCATTGCATGATTCTTTGTCTCCAGATTCTGGGTGTGTTGTGAAACTGCAGGTGGGTGCAGGTGCACTCAGCCAGGTGTTCATGCAGGCCATGCTGAAAGCCCCACATGTTCCCTGGTGCCTCCACAGCCAGAACTTCCCATTCATACCAGTCTCAGCCTCTCAGTTACAGTTCTCTGCAATGCTTTTTAGAGCTTAAAAGAATGTATTGAAATCAGAAAAAGGATCCTACTGTGGAGAGAGCAAACTACTTTTTGAAGTAAATTAGAATCAGATAAAAACTTAAAATGAAAGATGAGGAAGGTGGGAGAAAAAAAGGTGGTTTTTTTATTCTCCTTATGATACCAATACATGCAGTGCGAATCTTTTAAATGACCAATTTAGCCATGTATTTTGGAGTTCCGTGGACAAGCACATGACAACCTATTTTTATTTCAGATGTGACTGGTCTCCTCCCATGAAACTGACAAAGAAGCTGTTAACTCTGAAACCTTGGTGTGTTTATGGTGGCTAAGAATAGCTCTGCATGGCACCGAGTATTGTCTTCTTATAGAAGTCCAGTTTGAGTGCTGGCTATGTGCATTGAGTGCTGGGTGGGATTTTTTTGCCAGGTTTGTGCTATGCCCTTGCACTTCATCTGAGCACTTAAAGCCCTGAAGGCTGACATCTGTTTCCCTAAGGAATTGCACAACTTGAGATTCTTCCTAATTTAGTTTACTTTTATTTGCAGTAAGTGTAGATAAATTTAGTCAGAGAGTCTGATTAGACATACAAGTGTCTCATGCTTATTCTTAAAAAATGTTGGTAACTAGGGTCTCGTGTGAACTAGTGAACTCAGCACTACATTTTGCTGTAAAAGACTTAAAAAGCACTGAGAAATCTCAAAAAACAATACTCATAGTAGCCCACACATGCAAAGGAAATTTGGATAGGTGTCCTAGTGAGCAATCCTAAATTTTCTATATATTTGTTAATTTTCATATTCATCAAACTTTTTTCCCAAGAAAATAGATATCCCAGACTATTAATAAATTAAGCAGCTGACACTGTTTTCTGTAGAATTTGGTGAATGAAAGGACTTGGCTCAGAAGAGCACATTTGATAAACAGGAAAAACACAGACAACTAACTACACCTAATTTAAAAACAGAACTTACAACAGCATAATAAGATATGAGTATGCCTTCACAAGGAAATTTATGCTGTAGCTGAAAAACAGTCAGTCTCTCCTATGTGCTAATAACTCTTTGGTAATATCTACTGGGAACTGAAACCCAGTGGAGGTGAATTTTCAGAAGAGCAGATTCTCTGAGTGCAGGGCAGAAAATTTCATTCAGGGAAATGATCAGATAATTTTTTTTACAGTTAAATTTAGGTAGTTACCTGGATGCAAAAAGAAAGAGGGTTTTATTTTTTTATTCCTCAGCAAAATTATTGTAAGAATATGCTTTTGAAAACGTTACTTTCACTTTTTCTGTTTTTCTGCCTATGACATGTTTATGTGAAATGTGACAGATTGAGTTAGTCTAGTTTATTTTCCTTTTCAGCTCATATGTTCATATGGACGATTACCAGGCAAAACTGACAGAATCAGAGCATAGAACAGTTGTTCTTTTCTGAAATTGATATTTAATGCATGAGACATTTTCTATCCCTGATTTGTGTATGCTTAAGCATATTCCAGTGCTCAATTGTATTTGTTTATTCCCTTCTTTGCTTTTTTAAATCCTTGTGTATATATACCTAATATTTCAATTTTTCAATTTTCAAAATATACCTTGGTATCAGAAATACTATTACAATATTTCTGAGCACTTCACGAGACAGCTATGTACAAAGACGTGACTGTGCTCTGTGAGTGGACCCAGTCTGGGCTTTTAGGGTTTTTTCCTTTGTTTTTTAATGATACGTTATTTGGTGTTCATGGTTACTTTATAACTGATGTTCCAGAGTCCTTTTCCGAAATAGTCTTCTAGAGCAAAACTGCCAGCATTCATTACTTTCTTGCATTTACTCAGGAAAGGTATCAATTTGACGTTAATGAGGATAATTGAGGATAATGAGCATAATGAGGATAATGAGGAAAAGTATTTTCCTCTTTGAACTGGGAGCTGGAATTGCCCTCTTCTCACAAGGAAAGAATAAGCAGGCAGCGAAGGGAGAAAAGGTTAAACAAACTACCTTGGGTTGTCCTCTGCAAGAGACATCTGTGCAAAAGCTGCTGGCTTCTGACACAATCTGTTTGGAAATAAGATTGAGCATAAATTCGTTGAGCATTTTGACATTGTTTTTTCTTCAAGTACAGTGGACCAATAGAGTTCTTAATATCCATAAGTCTGCAAACGGAGGATGTGAAGTTTTTCCAGAGAACTGTGGATTAGGTAAGATGAGATAAGGTATTTAAGTTTCTGTTTGCTTGTTAATAAAGGCATGCTTGTGGTCACTTTGACCTTGTTAAAGGATGCATTTTTTGTGTGGTGTATATGTATCTTTTAATATATTAAACATCATCACAGGTGGTATGTTTGCAGTGACAACTGTTAGAGTGAAGTCAGTGCAGCCTGTATTTATGTGTATTCCTTTGCTGCTATATCCTTGCCTTAGTTTTAGATTTTAAATGCTACTTCTTAAAACTTTAGATTTAGTTTGTGTTTTTCTTTCTCTTCATGTAGTAAGCATACCATGGAACTGAATTCTTTATTCAGAGTAGGTTCACTCTCATCATTGCAGTGGAAATGCATGCTTCCTTAACTTACAGAACAATGTATAAGGAAATCTGGAATAAACACTAGCAAATAAAAATCTCTTTCCTTCTCTTCCTACTCTTTCACTCCCCAGGTCTGACTAGTGTATCTTTCCACTGCTGTCTTTGTCTCCCTTCTGCTCTATAGTTTAACATCACTTATCTAAGCATTGATATAATTTTATTGCCTTTATTGCCTTTGTTCATGCTTAATACAGGATTCAGAGCATCAGTGTGTTTCCAGCCTGGTGCAGCCTTCAATTTGATTGCAAAAGTGGGTTTCTCTCTCAGCAGTAAATGTTCTGTTCTCTGCACCACTTTCCTCACCCCATGGGCTGAGCAGGATACACTTTCTGTGCCAATCAGAAAGGTCATGAGTGCATGCAAATTTACCAGTGCCCCCTTCCCTGTTGCTTGGAAAGTTAACCATCAGTATGTCAAATGGGCTCTCAAATAGGAGTCCATGTGCCAGGAGAGGGAATGATGAGAAACTAAACTGCCCTCAGCAAGCTGAAATTTGCTCTGTAGGAATCTGCATCCCCCTTAGAAACTTCTTCTAAATAATAAAATTCTCCAGATCTCCAGAACTGAAGGAGAAATAACAGCAATGAGTTATGGCCTCTCAGCTGTTACATGAATGCACATCGCATCTAAAAGTGTGGTGACTGACTGGTGTGGTGATGACCCTAAACTTATGAAAAGTCCCCCATGAAAAGCAGGGAATACTACTGGCTCAGACTTAGTGAGGGCTTGGTTTACATTTTCCAAAGTGCAGGTGGATCAGAAGAACTAACAGAACAAGTCAATGTTATGCAATTCTGTCTTTGCTCTCAGTGGGAAGTTGATGTTTTTGTTCCTGTTGCAGAAATAAAGTTAAATAAAAAATTAGCATTGGATGCTGCCCTTTAAAATTAATGCTGTAAGCTTTTTTTTTTGGCGAGTTAATAATACTGGAATAGAATTGCTTCTGTGTTTACATCGTTAATGAAAGTATGACTTGCAATGCTGTAGAATCCTAATGCTAATGAGGATAAGAAGTAAAGAAAGAAGTTTAGGGGGTTTTTTATACTTATGTGGTTATTCTTTTAAGGAAATACAAAATTTGTAAATGAGTGAATGCTGATAGTTACATATGCTTATTTGTTAAAGTTCAGTGTTTTGAAGGAAGCTGAGATACCAGGATGGATACCTACATTCTTCGCTTATGCTGTGCAAAGTAGTTTGACAGTTAAGAGCATGTTAAGTCTTCAAAAGGTCTATTGAGAAAGGAGACTGTAGGTACCAGATGTGTGCTTGGGGTGATACTGTTTTTCTATGAAGTTTTCAGCTTGATTACAGAATGGTTTTTGACCAGAAATTCATGTATTGAATTGAAGTTGTATAAAAATGTCAGGAGCATTTCTGAAAGCTACTTATAGCCTTGAACCTTTACATTCCTGCCATTATTCTTATTCCAAATGTATGGATTATGTTTAGATTATGGACAGGTGAGACTTATTCTTTACATTCTTTGAAGCTGATCTTGCATGAGAGCAGCTTTCTGACAGTGAAACAAAACATGTTAAATAAATTAGTAGTTTGAAAGTATGCTATTAATTAAATCTTGCTTCATTCTAAGTAAGGGTTTCTCTGAAATTCAAAATATTATTTCTAATTAAAGTATTTTATCTGAAGAGGTTTTCTATTCTAGAAAAGGAATTACCTAAACTATATTTTTAATGATCTGACACTTTAATGGCCAGGATATCCTGATGGCATGCCGTAATCAAGAATGACTGGGCAGGATTTGAGACAATTGAGTTCAAACTGATTTCCTCTTCCCCCTCCAGTTTTTGTGTTCTATCACATTGTTTTCCACTGTGTATGGTTTGCTCTTTTGGCATCTTGTGCTATCAAAACTATTTTTTAGATTTTCTTTTTTTCCTGTCTGATAATAATCTACATGCCTGGTCTACTATACAAGGCTCTGTAAAATGCGTCACAAAATGAGTTGTACTTCTTGCATATGCTTGTAGAAATTTCAGCCAATATTTCCCATCTATTCCTAGCTGTTGTTTTGTTTAAAAATATATGTAAATTTATATTGTATTCATCTTTGTGATTTTTAATATTTTTTAATATTAGTATTTAATTTTAGATTTCTTGTTTGCCGTGGTGGTTGCTTGTGCCATAAGTGGGACATTCTGTCCTGCCATCACACACTACATTAGAATTACACAGCATTAGAGATCAAATGGTCTTCAGCAATATCTTCTACTACAGTAGAAGCTGTAACTTCTAGCAGCCTTTTATGCTGTCAAATCCAACCTTCTTGGTGGACAAAGGCAGCTCAGTAACAGCTGTCTATTTCTGACTGCCGCCCTGGATATCCTCACACTATCCTGTATGTCAGATCTGATCTCTTTTTCAACCGTTAAATTTCTTAATAAAATTATTTGTATGTTCTACTCCAGTAAATAAAAAATACTCATCCGTCTGATTTAGGTGATTGTACATTATATATGTGGCTGTTTGTTCTGTTCAGTCACAGTTCTGTAGAGAAGCAGGTGTTCTTCATACAGTATGAGGATAGAGGTTTAGGAAGAATGTTTAGTGGAATTGCTACTCCTCACCTCTGTATAAAGATAAGAGGAATGACTGCCACAGTCCATAATGGCAAAGCCAGTAGGACTTACTTGGAGAAATTCGTAGCCCAATTTCTCTCTTCTCATGTGTCTGAGTTTACACAAAATAAATGTTTAAAAATAATTTCCCCAATTTTATCTCTAATCCATTTTATCTTTCTATCTGTTCTAGAGTTTCAGGATGGAAGTCCTATACCTATTTTATTTTTGACTTTTGGAAGTAGGGAAAGGACTATATGAGATGAAGTTCCATACTGGAATTGGAGTATTTCCTGGTTAGAGTTTGCTCAGCCATTAAGGCAGCTAGACAAGAGGAATGTCTTGTTCTCTTCATAATGCTTCCTCAAAGAGTGTCTAAATATTAGTACCAAGAAGGCAAAAAGGAACAATGTGGCAGAGAATATAGCCAAAAGTCTCCAGAGCATTATGGTGATGGGGAGTTTAGAAGGGCAAAAGACCTTTCAAGGACTTCTGTGTTTGACACACGGGGAATTCACTTCATACATCTCAGACAATGGTTATAGGTGTGGGAAAGATGCTGGAGAAATTTTCTTCTAAACTGAAATATTTGTGGTTGGTTTGTTTGGGTTGTGGGTTTTTTTATTATTATAAAAACATCATTTTTAAGTTTGATGCAATATCACTTCTGTTTTGCTTTTTCTTTTGTGAGAGACTGTTTGCTTGCATTTCTAGGAATGTATGCCAAACGAAAATCTAAAAATCACATTTTAAGAATGAAAGTGCCAGAGATATTAACAGCAGTGGAGAAGAAGACTACTGAATCTCTGTAAAGACTAAATTACTTGGTTATAAGGCAAAGTTCGAAATTTGAGGATCATCTGTAACAGGAAGACTTTTAAGGGATTGTAATCTGGCCTGGATACCTAGAAAACCAGATATTTCCAGACAAGGTTTTATACCTTAGAATTTTTGCTATGTCTTTATGTTGGCAAGAAGTAATGTTTCTATTACTGTTCTTGCATGTGTTTTCAGAGGCTTTGAGAGCAGAAAACAAGCTTCATCTGAGTACCTGTAACTAGATAAATTTACAGCTGCTCCCTCAATTGAGTCAACTTTCCCTACAGAAAAAAATGCTCATATTTGCTGGAGGCAAAAAAATAATCTTTATGATAAAACTTAAAATATTTCTGTGAAGATTTTTTTTCTGTGGGGATGTTTTTAGTCCAAATGAAAGCTGAGCTGTCATAGCACCAGTTCCCACTATAAACTCAGAAATACCTTCTGTATTCTCTCCCAGGCTATCCTTCATGGTACAGCCATATGGTTAATTAACTGCTTGTTGAAATGAATTTATCTTCTGTTTATTGATGCAGCATTGATTTATGTTTCTGTATCCCAGAGTTTGGCTGAAATTAAACGTATCTGAAATTTCTTAGATAAGTTGTTAGTAGAGAAGTGTTTCTGCTGCACAAGTAAAATGTAAGTTCCGATTTAGATGTGGAGGGGAAGTTATCAATACACATAAAACTTCCTCTCACTGAAAGGTTTGACGTGGCTTTACAAACTTTACACTGAACCATACCACTGAACGAAGCCACTTGTAAGCCTGTTTCTACCTCACAGGTAGGTAATCCATTCATCTTACCATCATGTGACGTATCATAAATGCCTGACAGAAGTACCAGCTACTATTGCTGATTATTTAATTATTTCCATAAAAGTCACTTAAAACCAGTAAAGAATTGAGAGAGTTGAGGTAAGAATTTGCACTCTGGGGTTAGTCCATGTGACCTGTTAATGAGATAATAGTTCTTTGCCTGCTCTGTGTAATTGGACACATGTATGAAGCCGAAATCTTTGTTAAACATCTTCCAAAGAAACTTCAATTTATACTGCCAACACAGAGAAGGAAGAGAGAATTCCATAGCTGGTGATGCTGGATGAATTAGTTGTGTAGTCTGTATTGAAAATAACAGGAAGTTTGTGCATTGAGAACTATGTATCCAGACTAAGGTATGAGAAATAGGGGAGAAAGAGCAGGTTTGTTTTCTTGATCATATATGTTCTAATGTATTCAAATTGATTTCAGTTTCTACTACTGTGTTTGTATTTGTGGTGTTACCAGTCAGTTCATGTGTATTATGTAAAGCAAAGGAATACCTAGATATCACACTCTATGAAAATGTGTGGACAGTGGTGTTTAATAGATATTAATTTCTCTGTCAAAGACTCTGAATTTTGTTCATGTTATTTAGGTTATCTCGTAAAGTGACATTGCTCTGGTGTCAGGAGACTGCTATGCCTTTCCCATGGCATAGAGTGTTTCATACCAGTATCAAGATTAATATTTATATTAGGTATGGAGTTTTTTAAGGGCCTCATAAGAATGCCTCAAAAAAAGGGCATCTAGCAGAAACTTGGTTTCTTGGTCCATCTAAACATACTATTGAGAATAATTTATATAATCAGAATAGCATTTCTACAAAGCCAAATGTACTTAAAATGAGTATATATTTTATGAGTTTGCATTTTTTTTCTCTTCTGTTGTATCTAATAACACAGTTTAAGATTAGTACAGTCTTGCTGGTAAATAAGTGTTAATGAAAAAAGAGAAAATCTGGATACATGCAGTATAATGTAGAAGTGTATACTAATTCTGCAGAGACTGCTGAGTCCAGCACTTGTGTGATGCTGATGAACCAAGGAACCAGCCACGTGTGCTACAGTACTGGTTGTGCATGACATCAGCAGGGATTCAGTACAACTGGAGCAAGTAAGGCAAGGATAAATCCAGCTTTCAGACAGGCTTCATGCACTATAGTGCTACACAGTTTGAACAAAAACCAGTGAAGTAGACTTAGTTGTCTGCTGTGCCATCACATGCTTCAGCAACCCAGGTAAACTACATCCTCCCATCACATGTGAAACCAAATCCAAGAGATTTAAGTGAAGAATGGCTCTTTCTTCATACTTGCTTATAGGTTGGAGGCTAAGATCTGCAATGTGCACCTGTTGTTAGAGCAGTGTATGTTGAATTTTGTTGTGTTCATAAAGCTCTTCACTGTTCCTTTCATTCAAGTCATGAGACCTTCATTTCCACTGGTAGGAGCAAGCATACTTTGGAAACAATGGAAACCTGATGATCAACAGGAATTTTAGAATTGTGAAATAATGATAAATTTATTGAAGTTGCTCTGAAAAACAGGGTTCTGATCAGGTACATGGGAAACAGTTTTAACATTTGGGCTCTATTCATAATTTGTTGGGATGATTCTGGATAGATTGCCTCCTCTTTTTAACATTGACATCCTTTTTAGTAAAAAAATACTATTTTGGTAAAATAACTAAAGATTTATTGTTATGAAACTCTCTAACAATCACTACAGACAAGTTTCCATGTATATTAATATCATTTCTGTGAGGCAGGATAAAATGTTCTAGATATTATCAGAGTAAAAGGCAAGTAGCTTAATTAAAATTCCTTTAAGTTACTACATGTAATATTTTTAGTCTTTGAAAATTTTTGTGTTGTCAGTTGAATATGCAAACGCTATTCTGCAACAAGTGTCACAGGAAATATAAAGTACCTGTGAAAGTACACGTGCTGCAAAAATAACAGTAAAAAGCTTAATTGCTAAATGTGAACTATGCAAAATTATCTACTACTTTAGCAATTAATTTAAAATAGCAACCAAGAATATGATCTGCTTGATGAAAACTGCAGAGGCCTCTCAAGATTGTGTTGAGCATGCTTATTTTATAGTTGGATACCTTATTTTAAAAGGCTATGAAGTAATTCCAGATGTGTTTTCAGGTGTCTGGAAAGAGGGGAGATACCTGATGGAAGTTTTACTTCAGTTGAACCATTCCAACTTCCTGAAACACAGCAGCAACTGAACCCAAATTTCAGTTAAAGCAAAAACTATGAAAACTTGGGAAAAAAAGCACATATGAGGTGCCAACACTTGGCTAAGTGTAAAGTAGTACCCAAAAAAAGTCTGAAAGCTAAAAATCATACTTTTATATTAGCCCTGATGTAAAATGGACTCATCAGCTGTTATTGGCTGGGGTGCATTCATTAGCGTTCTGCTTTGTATGTTTGAACCCTGAATAGTCTCACTGGTAAATATATAAACTTTATATTCTCAAGTACTTAATGCATTTGGGCTATGCAGAGACAAAACAGGATGATAAAATAGCATCATTCTTTACGATCAGCTTGGGTATTAAATAACTTTTCCCAGTTCTAGACACTTGTGTTTAACATGAAACAATGTTGTTTCTCATTTAGCATACTTCAGGGTGTGTTGCCTTTTGACCTAGGAGTGTGTTGTCTGTCTAATTATCCTTTGTATTGTTTTACTGTTCTTGCAACTATCCAAACAATTTGGTGTGGCCCTAGCAACCAAACAATACTGTTTAACAAAGATTTCCTTGCTGCATTACTCCCAGATTTCCCACGTAGCAGTAGCTCACATCAGAACAAACAAACAGGATATTGTTTGAAGTGAATAATGTTCACTGTTTTCAAACGATTTATGAAAGTAGTTTTTTAGTTTTGAACTATTGCAAGTTATATGGTTTCTGGTTTCAGATCTCATCTGAAGTTCTGTAGAATGCTTCCTGTTTTGAAACTTCCAAATGATGCTTGAGACTTACATTTTCTCTGGCAGCTAAGAGTAAAGAATGGCTTATGCTTTGATGGCAGAGAATAGCAGAAAAAGATTATTTAATCCTGTCCTGCAATGACTTCTTTTCCATTAAGCATATTTAAAATCCATATAGATCCTTCCTACAATGTTATTGATTGCAAATTCACAAGTAAATGAATCCCACTGAACATAATTATACCAGATAATAATGTTTGACCTAGTTAAGAAATCCGAGAATAGATTTTTACTTTTCTTTTAAAAACTCTTATATTTTCTTATTAAGTAGTCGAGCTTCCTCTCCATTTTCTCTCCTACATGTTTGTTTTCTGTGTGTATTTAACTAAATTACTGGTTTTACAAAGCAGATAAAACCATGAACATTGTCATATGCAAGACAAGAGTCTTGATGCTAATGTCAGCCATTAGTGATGTCATGAACTAGTCCTCAGCAAGTTCATGGATGAAAGTAAATCCTAATAATTTCTTCTACCTTTTACATACTCTTACATTTTAGCAAAACTAAGGTATTTGTAACACACTCATGGCAGTGTTTTTAATTGCTTTGGTTTAACAGTTTTCTCTTGTGTTTTGGGGGGTAAGTTCTTTGCCACCTGGAAAGTTTGTCCATATGAATACAGAGATTAGTTACATGAATGGTTGTATGATAGCCTTGACTCTGCTTTGCTGCTGAAAGAGCAAAAGGGCAAGCCCTGTCCCTGCACTCCCTCTGTGTGCTGACACACACCTGTGTGTGATGTATGCTTTGGCCAAGTGATTGTGTCAGAATTAACCTGGGGAAAAAATTAATACACATTCTGCTTTTCTAGTTCAGTTCTTTGCAGAGCTAACTTGGTTGTGTTTGCTTGCACAGGAAGGGAGAGAACTGGCTGGAAGGGATTGCATCCTTGACAGTACTGCAGTAGGCCATCCAAAGGGGGCTGTGTGAAACTATAACCAGGGAGTGGGGTCCTTGCTAATTCTGGTGGATATATGGCTCTCCTGGCACCACGTTTCCTTAGCTGTGTGGTCATGACCTCTGCCTTGTACTGAAATTTCTGCAGCATTTA
Source organism: Toxostoma redivivum (assembly GCA_013397375.1). Taxonomy (NCBI): domain Eukaryota; kingdom Metazoa; phylum Chordata; class Aves; order Passeriformes; family Mimidae; genus Toxostoma; species Toxostoma redivivum. The sequence goes on along the minus strand of VXBI01005648.1, from coordinate 983,236 downwards.
CAGGAACCAGTCTGGTTATAATCCAGTTGCTTCTTTTTTTCTTGCCGGCGTTCGATTTTTGCCCAGTTTATCCATTTCCTATGGTTTTGCTTGAGCCTGAGGAGGGAATTTACCTGGGTTTTGGATCAGTGTAGACAGCTTTGGGGTTTCATCCTTAGTGGGGGAAGCTGTTTTATAGCTTTGAAAGTTAACACACAAAGGTGGTCCCATACTGAGGATTGAATTGCTAACACAAAATAAAGATAGCACTTTAAAGATTATCAGCTCTCATTGTTTCCTGATTCTTAAGTGACAGGGGCTTTTTGAATGTGCCCTTTTAAAATCTGAAGATAGAAATGTATTACGTAAACATGCTGTTAAGAATTTTCTACATAAGGCACATCTAAATATAGTTTATGGTCACAGTGGTCTTTCTCAGTTTCCTCAGAGAGTAAAAAGAGCTGGTTGAGTACCAGCTCCTCACTCTTCAGGAGTAGGAACTGGACGAGAGCTCTGGCATGTTCACTTCAGTCCAAATCCACAGTTGTGGTATATCCAGTAGGTAAGCCTAGAATGAGCTGAAGCTGCTGCTTTGCTAAATTTCTTCTGACAAGACACAAGTAATGATATTCAAAAGGAGATTTAAATACTAATTTCTTTCCAGCCTGTTAGCATCATTATGTCTTCTAAAATAAGACAGTCCAACTTGTCTGTTGATTAGAACAAAGCTTTAGCTTTTTTAGAAACTCTCATATTTAGAATCAGAGCAATTGCATATATTAGAAATATGTGGTATCTGTTATGGACTCTTATCTACTCAAATTTCTATTTTGTTTATCTGATGGAGATGTAAGGAAAGTTGTTCAAAATCTGTATGTTGCAGAATTCTTCTGTTTTGCCAATCCCATGCTTTGTATTTCTGTTTGTTACCTGCTATGGATAAGAAGGATGTATTTAGGCCTTCTTTTCACCTCTTCTCAAAGCTCTGTACTCTTGTTCTTGACACATAATCTATCTCTCTTATTTTCTGGGCTGCCTTTGGAAACATTAGGGCTTAAGGTTGGCAAGAGTATGGATGCTGGAGAACATAGGCATTGTAAAGGCATATTTTTGGAAGTCCCTGTAATTTTATGTTTCTGTACTGAAGGATGAGCCAATCATCACATGTGGGATGAGAAAGAGTTTTGGGTTGTCACGTTCCTTTTGCAGCCTGCATTTTGTTCTGTTTCTTAATGCTTTTGTGTACTTGTACGTATTGAGCTTCTACGATAGGGATCTAGATCATGGCAGTGTCTGTGATGTCCCATTGTCTCTGCTGTGTTGGACATGCTCTTCTCTGTCTTTTGGGGCCTCTGTTACTGAGATCAAAGTGCTGGATTGAAGTGTTAGAGGATATTTAGAAATGTTTTATGGCATGTACAGAATGTGCCTGTTGTTCTGGTGTTACCCCTGGTTCCTGGGAACTCAGTTTTGTGACCTTGTGCAAGTCTTTCCAGCCTCAAAGAAAGGATACTGCAGTTTATGTACAGGAAAAAATACACATTACTTCAGCTAAACAGCAAGTTTTGACAATAACATAGAAATTAAAAACAGGTCATGTGTAGTACTCGCTTATGCAAGTGCGTATGCAAGGTAACCTTCCTTTTGGATTAGAAGCTAAGGTAATTGGTGGCATTCAGTTTTCACTCTTTCATAATTGCTCACTTCACTAATGCATTTGATAAGTTACAAATTTCAATGGAAGTTGTGGGAATTTGTGTTATATTATGTAGAAAGTAACTTTCTAAATTGATAGGAGATATAATGAATGGCCAAGACTTAATTTGAGAAGATGTGATGTACCAAAGGTTGGAACTCCATGTTTGGTCACATGTTTTTTCACAAATGAGTTGAAAAAAAATTCAAGTAAAAGTTGAGGATAATATTTAGCTAATAGGGTTTGCACATACAAAAACTGAGGACATGTAAAAAAAATTTCAGGTTCAGCAAAATAAACCAAATGCGGCTCCTCGCACTTTACCTGCAAAAAGCCTTAAAAAAGCTTACCTAACAAATCACAAAATGTAACAGAATAAAACTGATGGGAACTAGTCTGCCTGCATGAATGTCTTAGGAAAATAAAATCTTAATATCAGTAGATAAGAATTGTTAATATCAATTCCTAATATCAATTGAAAAATAGCATCTACAGTCATGGAATTACACTAGGGAAATATCAGACCTCCCTTAGTACATCTGGGTCATCATTAAGAGGTGTCAGCAGTTATTTTGATATATACTGTGCAAGTAAAGAATTGTAATTATTTACCCTGATTGTTTTGTGTGTTAAACCTCTGTGAGTTCTGAAACATGATTTTCAGTACTGCAGTTCACATTGCTGGCAGCTTTCACTATAAATAAATGTTTTGGAGTGCTCAGAGAGAAAAATAAAATTAAAGGTGAATAACTATATATAAAGTTTGTGTATGACAATTTTGATATAAAAGCAAAAGCATTAATTCTTAGAAAATGAGACTGAAATATACAGTATTATTTGTATTGATTGTATTGATCATAAATATTTCTTACAAGGAATAAGTTTTTAACATGGGACTAGAAGATCTGTTAGCATGACATGTCTAAAAAGGGTTTGCATTATTGTTAAGAAAATCACCAAATAGAAACATGAACTTCACGGATGATCTATAAAATGGAATCAAGCAATGCTTCTCATAATATAGGGGGATAACACTTTCCATTCAACCTTCTGATTTTTAGTCATACTTGAACTGAAGGTACTTTATGTAATCATGGTCATTGTAGAGCATTTTATCAGTAACAAAAGTTACATACATTGTAAACCCTTGTGCAATTCAAGAGTAGAAATTATGACCTAACTAAAACAAATTCTTGTTGTATATTACAGCTAGTTGTTTCCTTCTGTTTTAGAGAATTTACTGTGTGAAAATGTGTTTGTGATGAATGGGAAAGTGCAAAGTGACTAGCACCGTGTTTAGAAGCTCTGCTTTATAACTGGGATTTTTTTGTGTTTTACCTATAGCCTCCGCACCACCCAGCAGAGTAAATAAACGCAGAGTTTCTCCAAGTGTTGCTTCCACCTGGGAAAAGAGAGGCATCATCATGTCTAACATTACTATTGATCCAGATGTGAAACCGGGCGAGTATGTCATCAAAAGCCTCTTTGCTGAATTTGCTGTTCAAGCTGAAAAGAAAATTGAACTTGTAATGGCTGAACCTTTGGTGAGTCCTTTTTTTCCATGGTATCTCTCAAAATGGTCTTGTTTTTTCTGAAATAGGCTGATTTATCATATGTATAGTTACTGAAAAAAGCATTCCCAAATATTGTTGACTTTTCAAAGGGATTACTTCAGGAATAAATAGGCTTCTGCAAACAGGTTTGCTACCTGATTTGTTTTATTGACTCATGTCATAACTTACCTAGTAGTTACTGGAAACAAGACCTCTTAGTGTATCCCTAAGGTCTGTGAAGTTACAAAAGGAAATAGGAACAATAAAAAATGTTCCTTCATTAATACTGTGAAGTGTGTTTCCTATCAGTGTTCCTTTGAAGTAATACTTGGACAATATACTTTCAAGAAAAGATGTATTTGGTTTGTTTTCTGAAGTAATGATACTAACACCTGGAATAGTATAGTAGTCTGCATATATTGCAGATTAGGCAAAAAGGCAAAATTCCATTGATAATCCAAACCTTGTGGTCTTGAAATAAACGGCTTTCTTTTAATTTGGAAATTTCTGAAAAAAAAAAAAAAAACAAACCAAAACCAAAAAAACCCCAAAACCACAGCAAACAAAATCAACCTCTCTTTTTTTTTTTAATCTGGAAATTCACTGGGCAGGTAAGATGCTGTGGCTTGCAGGAGGCCAGCTCACAGAAAGTTCCTGTTGGCAGCTGCTGCTTGCCAAAGTGTTCATGTGCAGAAAGTGCATATGTGAGCATTTGACCCCCACTTTTGGAACTTCAGGAATAAGTTTTCTTAGGAAGCAGTCCAAAAGAACACAAAAGCAGGGCTAAAACTCTTTTGTGGATTATGGAATCATCTTCAACTACAACCATTAATAGATAAAAAGCTGAGGTGAAACCTTTCTTTTTACCTATTCTTTATATATATGTGTGCACCAGGCAATTTTACAACTTAAATATAACTTGCCTTTTTGTTTTTAGACATCCCAAAAAGTCATGTATTCAGGAGGGGTTTATAAGAAAGCACAAAAACTTGCTAGCAAAAGGGGCACACAAGTGATGGAAGGGTACCTGGCTAAAACTGAGAGGAGAGCTGTAGTGGCAGTGATGCTGTGGGTGGAGAGGCTGGTAGCCCCACTGTCCCTCTATGTCCTGAATGCTGCTCCTCCAGCCCTGTTTCTGTTCACTGGCTAAACGGATAGGGAGGGCAGTGCTTGGCCAGAGGGACAGACTGCCTGTAGCTGAGATGAGTTGAGGAGGGCTTTTCCTGCAGACACGGCTAGTTTGGAGTCTAGTCTAACCAGAATAATGGTGGCAAGGTAAATATAATAGCCCTGGAGTTCACTTGTGCTGCAAAACCTGTCCCTAGACTAGATTAAATAAATCCTCTCATCAGTCCCAGGTTGTGTCTCCTTGCCATGCTGTTGACTGTTAATTAAACAAATGTTTTTAAATCTGTTAATCATACAGAATTGAAACATCTCACCAGATTAAAAATTAGAAACCCCATGAAACTAATTGAATAATTTGTTTTTCACAGAAGAGTGATTCCCAGCTCTGTGGCCTGGTGAGGTTTTATACTGATTACATGCAGTCTACCTTAGTCAAGATCTTTTACTGATAAGAATCTGAAGTCAGTATTTTGCGTGTATACAGTGTGTATAAAATCCTTTAGGATAAAATAAGAAATTACAAATATTACTAAAGTAGTCATCTATAAAGGTTTAAAACAGTTTTATCTAGGTTCATTTGCTAAGCTGAATTCCATTTAAAAAAATGTATTTTAATGGACTCAAATGTAATTTATATGTATAGCCAGCTTTCCTTATTTTATATTGGTGAGTGAGAAGGACTGTATAGAAAACCAGCAAATTAAGAGAGGTGCCAAAAGCTGTGGTAAAGTGAAACAACCTTAGGCTGTATAACATAAAGAGGTAGAAGGGAATCCTTTGGTGTCCTACTGAAAGGAAATACTGAAGTATTGAAGCAGCTTTATTTCTGTATGTAGAATTTAAGTACTGAACATTCAGTTCTAGTGTATGAAATTTAAAAAGAAAGATAAAAAGGCTGGAAGAGCACCAGAAAAGCAATGATTGTGATTGGATAAAAGGCTTTAATGGAAGAGTGGAAAGCCCTTTATTATTTTGATTCAGTTTGATTTTTGTGGAATGGCTTGGCTACAAACAAAAGTGTGGAGTGTGGAGAATATATATAGGGTTACATAAATCTTTAATGAGGCTGTTGGGTGAAGCTGTTTGAGAGAATTTAAAGCCAGACCAATCAAAATTAGGAGCTAGGCACTTTTTAAAACTTGAACATGCCAGTGGAGGAGCAAAAATTAATTAAAATATAAATTTTAAAAAAGTCACTGCAGATCAAGACAGCATCTGTGGGTGAGGGGTAGTATAATTTTTGCTGGATCTATGGATTACATTTAAAAGTAACTGACTTGTGATATCAAAAATTAACGGAATGGTTTCTCTGGCTGTGAGTTTTACCTACTTTCTTCTTACTAATTTAATTAAGAGTTCTCTGTTTGCAAAATTGTAGTACCTCAGCGTTTTCAAAATTACAGGCAGAGCTTATCAGCAGATGCTAAAAATAAATTATTAAATGAAAGCAGCAAGTGTAATGACAAGAAGGAAGATTATCCTTTCAGTGAATAAATTAAATAAAACCACTCTTTTTTTTTTTAACCAGTTATGGTAAATCTTTTGCAGCAGTATATAGTGTTAAAGGAAAAAAGAACCCAAGAGTAGTCTTGTAGCTTAAAAAATACTCCTTCTCAGCTGAGAAGGATGACACTGAGGAATAACAACCACCTTCCCCAAATGTGACGTACACCATACCAGTTAAAAAAAATTATCAATAAACTAAATTATTTTGTTTTTTGTCAAGCTGCATATAAATAAGGATGGATAGAATTTAAGCAGATAGTTTAACATGATGCCACCAAGTTGATAAGCTGCTAACCTACTAAACTGTAGTTGTGTTGGAGTAGAAACTAGCAAGAGTATTTAAGCCTGTTACCAACACAAGGGATTTTATTCCATTGTGGAAGTACTAAGCATGGCTCAGACTAGCACTGTACTCTTTTGCAAGTCTTGTCTAGGTGCTTTCAAAAGTTTGTCTGACGTAAAATTTAGCACAGTACTCTGCTTGCCCCTGGGCAAGGATGCAGGCACTAGCCAGCCCTTGGGCTGCAGGAGGCAAGGCAGCATCCCTTATCTAGTTTCTTCCTTGCAGCTTGGTGGACAGGCAGAAGCACTCTGGTTTGCTGTGCACACCTGAGCCACCCTTCTGAGGTGTGCTAGACACCAGAGGATGGTGCCAAGGAGTGCTGGAGAGGGGCCAATAGGTGGTACCTTTTTCCATGGGTGCAGTTGTTTGCACAGCACATGCACATCCTGATTCCTGCTGCCTGCCATATGTTGACATTTCCCCTTTACACAATGGATGCAAACTGCTCTTTGCTTAATGCAATAGTGTTTTGTTTTTTTCATTTCACTTTTAAAAGATAAATGTAGAGTATTATTTTCATCTCTCTCTGAACTTCAGGAAGCCAGAAAAATAAATCTTGAATTATTAATTCAGTTAGAGTTTCCAGACCTTTACTTTATACTGTTGAATAGATTTTTTTAAATCATGTGAGATGACTGGAGCCTTGACAAAGCAGAGGTAGAAGAAGGCATTAAAAGAAAATAAATTCTAAAGCCGTACAAACAATTCAAAGACCTTGATAAACCTGTGATTGGGTTCAAGAGTATTATTTATTTATGTCACCTTTATTTGGTCAGTGTTACATTAACTCTACAGTGTATTTACCTTTTAATAGTGAAGATCCTTAGTGCTGAGGAAACATAATAGAGAGGGTTATAAACTTGTAAGGTCTTAATTCTTTCTGACCTTAAAATCTTAAACATTTGATATACAGAAGTATCTAAATTAGTATGGATTATGGGAGGGAAGCTGAAATTTCAGAACTAGACTTGCTGGCTATTGACATGGATTTTGACTTCTTTATCTCAAGACTTACAGATTATTTCACTTCTCTTTGATTTGTCATTCTTTTCTTTCTTTAGTAATTTTTGGGTTTTGACACATGCAATAGGTATAGTGAACCCAGGGTTTCTTCACTGGTATAATAGTTTTTTAGTATTATGGTGGAAACATAGTTTGTTGGGACATTGTATCCTAAGGAGACTTAAGGAACCTGACTTTTTTCATCTTACAGGAAAGTCACTTTTCCATCTTCTAAGGAAATAGTTTTCTAGTTTTTCTCATTTAACTTAATTAACAATGATACAATGTTTGTATAGAGTGAAACATTTCTGGTATTTCTGCTTTATAGATAAGCTAGCAATTATTGTGCAGTTTATCTGAAAGCATAATACAGATAACATGAATTCACCTATTGCAGGCGCTTCCGTGTAAAAAAAGAAAGGGAGGGAGGGGAGTGCTAGCTAAAAGAAAATTCGACTTTTCAAGTGCTCTCTGGAGCTTTTAGTATATGCTTCAAAATACCAATTCTCATACCAGTGTTTTGAACAGATTTAACATGTAAAATTATATGAATTTGAAAGAATCAAGAAAGTGAAACCTTTTCCCCCTTGCTTTTGAATAGACAGTAAAAGAACATTAACTATTACATCAGTTGATCAAAACATAGGGCTTTTTCAGAATAATCAAAGCATTTTTCTGAAATCCTCTTCTTAAAATATTTTTTAATTTGGGCATTTGGAAGTGAACATAAATGATAGTATTTTCCTAGATAATTAAGTGGATTTCTTTGGATTATGGAAAGTGAAAATGACTTGTGAATTGGCATCTATATTATTTCCAATTATACTTTCTGAGTAGGCAAATGGTTTTTGCTTGGGCAGTGTTGAATTCAAGTTTTCAGAGGCTATAATAGTTGCCAGATAATGCATTCTTTTAACACTAAATACAGCTGCACTTACAGGAGAAAATGCCAGAAACTGTGCTGTATTTTCAAGATTACAATTAGGACAAGAAAAAGTAAGATGCCTGTTCAAACCTTGGATTTAGGATATGCAGCATGAAATTTTATCTGTTGAACATAGAGTCTGTCTCTTGCAGCCTTGCAAGTGTTAATCACCAAGCAATGTTGACTTTCTCAGTTTTTGTCAACAGCCTGACAGCATGGGTGTTGTCTCATACTAACTACTGAGCAGTTACTTTGTGCTAACCGAGTTACAACCTGTTGAGAGCTGGCTATCAGTATTGCTCACACCTCCTTTTACATGCCAAACCAGACGAGTTAATGACTTGACCTACCTTGCTCCATAAAACTTCCGTGTTTGCTTACTGCAATCTAATGTGAGCTATTAACTCTTTACTCTAGGTACTTCTTCTATTTTCCTTGTGAAATAAAGTATTTTTGTAATATTATCAAGTGAAGCGTAGTTTAAATTTTTTTTTAAATAACAGGAAATGCTCATCAGATCTTTATATTTGTTACCACTTTGCAGGGTGCCCTTAAAGCTGTTACTGTGGCGCTTGGGTTGCTGTAAATCATTGACCACCAGAGCCAGTCCACAGGACTCAGTATTCTTTTTTCTTTTTTCTTCCCTTTTTTTCTTCTTTCTTTTTTCTTTCTTCTTTTCCTCCACCTTCTTTTATTTTTTCTTTTTTTTTCTTTTTTTAACTTTCCAGGGTATAAAACTTGTATTTCTTGTAAGTGTATAATTTCATACTCTACACAGTGACTAGTAAGAATTACTGTTTACTATTAGAGTTTGTGAATGTTTTGTTTCTGTAATGCTTTAATCTTCACTAAATTATTTTGTCAGGAATATAATTTAATTTTGCTTTTAATAAAGCAGTATGCCATATGCTACTGGTAGCAATAAATATTGTAATAAGTAAAATCCTAGTAATTTGCTTTTTTTTTTGTCCCTTACAGTTATTTGAAATTAAAGCAAGTGATTATTCACATTCTCCTTTTACTGGAGTAGGTCTTCTAACTATGTTTCATTGCAATATAGGGAAAGAGCAGATTGGAAATGCATTGAACACTTGTCTCTGCCTTTGTGAAGACATTTTAAAAACCATTATTGTAACGTAGAATAATTGCCATATATTAACATGAATACACTTGTTAATTGAGATGGGAATGGCTTTTCTTCTAAGTTACACTTGACACCCACCACCAGCTGGCCCCGTTTGGCCTCTGGCATTTTCTGTTTGTCAGTCTTTAATGTTACTATTGTTTAGCTACTGAATTAATTTTTGGGAGTATACTTCATGTCTCCAGAAATATTTCTTTCTGAAAAACAATGCAAATATTTACATAAAAATTTACTTCTTTGTTTTGTAATATAACTGAGAAAGAAGGAATCTCTCTTTGATAATACTCAACTACACTGTGAAAAGCATATTTCTTTATTTTTTTTTTTAACAGGAAAAGCTCTTGTCCAGATCTCTTCAGAGAGGTGAAGATCTTCAGTTTGATCAGGTAGGAGACATATAATTGAAGGCAACTTTTATTGTATTAAGGGGCTTTATTTTTGCAGAATAGTGGTTCCAGTGTTGTAATAACTTAGAACATTTGCATCTGAATCTGTGTCAGAAGATTTAGACTCTGAATTTTTGAATGTTAGTTAGACTTTATTTTCCATTGTACAATATGATAGTAAGAAACTACTAGAATAGGTAATTATTTGAAGGTGGCAGTGAAAACTGGTGGAAGAAAGAGGCTGAAATGCACAAGACGACAAAAAGTCTTTGTTTATTTCTACTATAATTTATTGTTTGAGTGTTTGGGGTTCTGTTTTTATAAACAAATGGTGTTAATTTTATTTCAGTAATACGGCTTTTACCGAGGGCTTTTTGATTCTGTGGCAGAAGGTATAGGGTAGATTATTCAAAATGATACTAAAGTGTTACTTTATCCTTTACTGTGAGTATAGATAGACTGCTAGGCAATTCTATTTCACTTATTCTTAGTGAGCTGTGTCTGTAATGACTCTCTGTTCAATTTATTCATATTTATTGTCTATGTTTCTAATTCTTCAGTATTGTAGGCACATTTGTGTCCCCTAACCACTTCCTTGCAATGAAGAGGCAATGTTCAGAGAAAAGCCCCATTAATTGCCTGTTTCTGACTATTCCTGAATAGCATCTACTATATGAAGATCAGTGTTCTGACTACAGAAAGGTTCTAAAAAGAGGCTGAGTGAAGAGAAATAAGAAATAAAACATGTAACTTTAAAAATTGGATAATATTGAAAGAAACTAGTTTTCCTGAAAATACAGTTCTTTCAAAAAATTGTTTTGATTGTGTGTGTGTATATATATGTGTGTGTGGATGAGTTCTTATTTTGTTCTTTTGTTATTTGTAATCTACTTTGAAGTTGAGATCTGAACTTTAATGCAACTGAATAAATGCTTTAGGTAGACCTGAATGGCTGATATAATGAACTTTATTAGGGGAATTTTGCGCATTGTTTGGCAAAAGGAATTAAGATTGCATTCCTCTGTTCGTTGCTTGATGTATAAAATCCGTATTAAGAACAGCTCTCCAGCAGTGCAGAAGATTACAGATTAAAAAAGTGATTGGCAAAGCATGGGAATGAGGAGGATCCAGAGGTCAGAGCCACAGTACCCAGCAGAGAAGCTAGAGCTGTTGCTGGGCCAACTTTGTTCACCCAGAGGTCTTTATGGAGCCAGGAATCTGAGTCTCAAAAGTAGCTTTGCCTGTACCAGTAATGGGGTCTGAGCTACTAAGTGTTGTACTTTGTTAATTAAAGAGAGCATGCTTGGAACACAAGAGGGTTCTGGGACTAAGGTGGTATCTAATTAAGACTTGTTCTCTCAGCTCAGTAAGTGATGAGAAGAGGAATGGAGGAGGAAGGCATGTAGTGCTGCCTGTCCCTCTAAGGAAAAAGTAAAATAGCATTTAATGAGATTATAAATCATTTTTGTTGGAAACATAACCAGACCAAGAGGGCTGCTGTTAAAATAAATGTGAAAAATCAATAGTTTTTCATTTCCAAATAGCAGAAATCCTTTGTTTGTCATTTGATATCTTAATTGGAACAATAATATAAATTCAGCTGAAAGAGGTGAAATTTTGGAAAAAGAGCAGGAAATTTATATGTTGATACATTCATGAACTGTTAGAAATTTCAGTGTTTTAGTACCAGTTCTTTATCATTCCTAGCATATCAGGAAGCTACCGGACAGGAATTTTTTTATAGAGCATATATTGCATTTCTTAAAATATTTTTGCTTGTACAGCGTGAAGCTGAAATAGCTTGTGTTTTTCTTTTTTTGTTTGTTGTAGAAAACATACTTGCCAATTTCCTACTCTTGTCCTAAGACAACAAAACTTTATGATCACACAGAAGCTTGTGTTGACCTTCTCAGGGACTGAAAGCAGATGTATGTGAGGTTCAGGCTTGCTCACGTTTAGGCACAATTTGAACAATGATTTCAGGATCAGGATTTTGGCCAAAGCTGGAATTTGTGCTCTAGCATCTTACTATAATTTTGCTCTTCTCTTTTTACCTCTCAGCGTGCTGTTGGATATATTATGTGAAGCAATTAGCAGTATGTTACAGCCTTCAAGACTTGAGCAGGATTTGCTGTTTCATTCTGAGGAACTGAAGTATACGTCAGGTCTAATGCAGCCCTGTTCTCCTGGGTATTACAGGAGCATTCTGTCTGGACTGCTGCTTTCAACCTAGGCATAATGTAATGCTAAAATAAAAGAGTTTTCTTGTATAAGAAATATATATTTTTATATAAGAAAATTTTTTAATATAAGATGATTTTGAATTTAGTATCCAAGCAGTATAGTAACTATTTTAAATGAAAAATAGCTGATGTTCTGCTTAGATGCAATGCGATATTAGCAAAGATGTCATCTTCCTGGTAATTCCAGTGCCTTTTCTTTAGAATACGAAGAATGCAAAACTTGGCAGGAAATAAATAATTATTATGTAAAATTGACTTTTTATTTTTCAAGAGGAAAATGTTTTATTATGCCAGTAGCTTCTGGGTTTAGCATTTTACCAGTGACATTTTTGAATGTGTGTGATACATGCTTGTTTCTGTGGAAGTCAATGTAAATTGCCTAACCACTGGAACATTTATGAATAGCAGTAGTATTGATAAACTGTGTAAACTTACAGGAAAACCTAAAGAAAAGGTTTAGAAAAGCTTAAAATGCAGCTTGCTTCTTTTTATTCTGCTAGTAAGCCCATCAGTTTAGAACACTCTATTTAATTCTTGTGACTTGAGTAACTGACAAGCTGAGTAATGTATTCAGAAGATTGAAAGAGGTCCTTCTGAAGTTTTCCTGTGGTTAGTTTGTTCTCATCCCTTCCACAAACCTAAAAACCCAAGATGCTTCAAATGAGGAAAAAGAAATAACTGCATTAATGTTATATCAGAACATGCAATGACATAATATTATATTGTTATCTGGAATAGTGAATAATAGATAAGTTATAGGATGAGCATGGCTTCTATTAAAACCGCTTATTTGAAAGAGCCAAGAGGTAAGTAATAGATGGCATCAGTGATCAACATGGTAACTCTCCCATTCCAGCCTGTGTTTTGGGGATGGGCTTGTTCCCTGCTGCCTCCTGGAAGCAAGTTTATAATGGCATTATGCTGTCTTCAGTCATTCTTCTGCTTTCCAAACTGGGGTACTTATGAGTTCTTTTTAAATTTTTAGTTAAAGGAAGCCTAGAGAATTTAAGTTTAATAACATCTTAAAGTCTTCCTTCTACGATGGTTTCTACTGCTACATCGGTTGCACAGATGAGTTTACTATTCATACAGGTTTTCTGGAAGAAAGCAGTAGACAGAGGAGTCAAACTAAAAGTAAATATAGCTTGAAATCCAGGCCAGTCAAATGTATTAAAGGCAATGTAGAATATCTAAAAGGCTCTTAATTTTGTTTATATAATTATCAAAGAAGCAGATTTTTAAAAGTTACATACTTCCTCAGTTTTGGAGGGCTGCCTCTTATCTGCCATTTGTGATGTGAAGGTGTACATAGTTCAGAGATACATATGGCAACATTCACGGACATCCTAAAACTTCTGCAGTTTTCTCAGTGGTTTTATACACGTTATGTATGTATAAATTTGTCATTTTGTGACTCCTGTGAGCTTTGGCAGACTTTGCTTAATTTTTTTAATAATAGACTTCTTGTGTAATATTTACAGTAACTGTTCTAGGTGAAAATGAGTATTAAGTTGCCACTTTGTTGATATTACATGATATATATGGTTTTTAATATTAAAAAACAATTTGAAGGAATTATTAAACTCTAGGATTTTCATTGCTGTATCAGGCTAAAGTATTTTCCTTACTCTTTCAGTTGATAAGCTCTATGAGCTCAGTAGCAGAGCACTGTCTCCCCTCCTTACTACGCACCTTGTTTGACTGGTACAGGCGTCAAAATGGAACAGAAGATGAATCTTACGAATATAGACCTCGGTCAAGCACAAAATCAAAGGGGTAAGAATTTTCTTTGCAGAAGTCTGTTTGATTTTTGTGTGCTTTCTCATAAGAAAATGTGTGCTTTGTGCTTCTGTGACAAGGATGTTGTATTTGGATTTGTCCTTCCTAAATTTGTGTAGAAAGAACACAGGCTTCTTTGAGGTAGTGGATTTAACTTGTGTAGATGATATATGTGAAGTGACTTAGTGATTTTGGTGTGGATGTACAGAAGAAAGTGGGATACTGTTTTGTCCTTTTTTTGTTTTGGTTATTGGTAGGTCCTTTCAGGAGGAGAGGGCAAGATGTCAGTGCTGTGCTGAACCCCCAGGTCTTTCCACCTATCCATTTTCTATACATCTGAAACAATGATTCCACGAAAAACAATGTAGTCATTGTCTCCTCGATATTTGTGTTCAGTCTTGTGTCTGATACCTGTGTTCTTGATTTCTTATTTTAGGGATGACCAACAACGTGAAAGAGATTATCTACTTGAAAGGAGGGACTTAGCTGTAGATTTCATTTTTTGTTTAGTTTTAATAGAGGTTCTAAAACAGGTAAGATTTTTGCTTTGGTGAATTAATTTTAATATTTTGCTTTTAATGTTGGTTTTGATAGTCTTTAAATTTAAAAACAAGAACGTATCTATGATGAGCATATGCAAGGCTGTAATTATACTCTCAGTTACATAAGGCCCTTGGCCTCCTGCCTTTTCTTTACATGCCTGCATTATCTCAGTTCATGTGTCTTGGAAAGCTGCTGATGTACTGCAAAAAGCAGAACTGTAAAAATAACATTTAATTTATGTTCAGTACCCTTTGTCAGCTTAAATGTTTGCGAAATACAGGTTGAAATCATTGGATAATGAGATTCAAATGTCACATAAAAATTAGAGAAGGTATGTTACTTTGCTTAGAATTATCCTTATTTGGCTAAGAATGACAATGCAGATTGTGTAAATGTTATATATTGCAGAATTAGCTTGATATATGCCAGAAAAGGATGTGTCCTTGGAAACTGGTGGGAGAGATTTCTCCAGGGCATCTCACAGTACTGTTTATTTGCTTCATACATACATGTATGTAGAGGTGCTACATACCTGTAAGTGATATGTGCATTTCAGATACCTGTTCATCCAGTGCCAGATCCTTTAGTACATGAAGTTCTAAACTTGGCTTTTAAGCACTTTAAACACAAGGAAGGGTAAGTTGCACTTGTGTACGTTAAAATATTTCTTTCATATTACCAGCCTATGCTTGCTTGTTGTGACTGCTCTCCTTTGCCTTATATGTAACCTGTCGGTGATAATAGCAGTGTGAATGAACACTAGTCAATGTCTTTAAACTGAAAACATATGTTGAAAGAACATAGCTGTGTTCAATGCAACACTGAGTTTATTTTGCTTAGAATATACAGAATGATTTGCATCCTCAGACACAGTAAGAAAAGTCTGAGTTTGGATAAATGCAGTAAAATTTCTATCCAGAATGTTTCTTTTGAAATAAGAAATGAAACTACATTAATTTAAATGTCACCCATGCATTTTATGTTTGAATTGAATTGTTTTCATCATAATAGTTTGCCTAGTAGGTGACAAAATTTTTATTTGTCATTGAGAACTTGCTTGGGGTTTAGAAGAACAAAGTTGTAATTAATGAGTTTTTTTCCCTTTTTTTTTTTTTTTTCTCTTTAGGTATTCAGGAACCAACACTGGGAATGTCCATATTATTGCAGACTTATATGCAGAAGTGACAGGAGTTCTTGCTCAATCAAAGTAAGTTCAGTCTCTGACTCTGTGTTAGGGGCAAACCAATGTAGACTTAAAGACTATTTGATATAGCAGAATCTATTAATGTCCCCAGTAATCAATCCTGTAAGTGTCAAATATAGTTAGGTGTAGTGTGTTGTGTCTGTCTTATGTTCCAGCACAATAAAATTTAACAAAGCAAGAAATAATCTTTAGTACAATTGCTTCGCAGTCAGCTTGTAGGAGCAGGGAAAGGAGGCCCTGTGCCAGTCAACTGTTCAGTTAACTGGTATATTCTAATGTATTTATCATCATAGGGACTCTTAAATGCCTAGGTTTGAAGTACCAGGGTTCATCTTGCTTGCATTTCTCATGCAGTAGCTGCTGTTATTGTTACAGACTAAAGAAACTGGTTCAGAATTATAGACCTCATACAAAAGTAACTAAGAAGTGAAAATAAATGCCATATGTATCCTTGTTCAGGTTTCAAGCTGTTAGGAAGAAGTTTGTCACTGAATTAAAGGAGCTGCGACAAAAAGAGCAGAGTCCTCATATAGTACAGAGTATCATCAGTTTGATTATGGGAATGAAGTTTTTTCGAGTAAAGATGTATCCTGTGGAGGATTTTGAAGCATCATTTCAGTTCATGCAGGTAAACAAATGCTACAGAAAACTGAAATGTGTATAATTTTAAATGTTTAATTCATGAAGCTATGATGACACTTGCTGTGATCAGTCACTTCCTCTGCTTGTGAGCCATCCTTCATCCTTTTCTGTTCAGTTCCTAATTTTTCAGAGGTGTGATTTATTTGTTTCTCTGCAGTTTCTGAGTACCTGGCATCAGGAGAAACCTTTCACAATTGCCTTAGTAGTGTGGCAAACCAGTAATACATGAATTTAAAACTGAATGAAAATGGGTAGCAATCAAATGATTTTCTGTCTTTATGAAAGCAGTGTATTAGAGAAAAATAATTATTTGATATATCATTTTTTAACAGATGAGATGTCAAGACATATTTTTATTTAAAAACACTTCACTATGGATTATTTATTGTGTATGGAATATTTGTTTATCTTTAATTTTCTTTGCATGAAAATCCTTTGAAAATGAAAATTACTATATACAATTAAAATATAATTTTCCAATAATTTTAATAGAGGTTGTCAGTAAATTTTTTTAATCTTCAAAATAATCTGAGGGAAAATGTGTGTATTTATATTCTTTTGTATTCTGAGTATTCTTTATATTCTGAGTAAAAAGCAAAATTTGGTATTACAAATGTTCTTTCAATTCATTGAGGTGGATTGCTGGACAAACAGGTTTTCAAGTTTCTTGTATTTTGTGAAGTTGATACTGTTAAGGAGTATAAGACTAACTCAAACACATTTCATGTTTTAAAATTAAACAAGCAACTAATGTCAGACTGCTAGTGGTTTTTATGGCATAGTTGTGTTTGTATTCTTTTTTCTAAATAATTTTCATATGTTTTCTTACAAAGGAGTGTGCTCAGTACTTCCTGGAAGTAAAAGATAAAGATATAAAACATGCACTTGCTGGTTTGTTTGTGGAAATTCTCATACCTGTGGCTGCTGTAAGTATTTTAATCCCCCATGCCATACTGTTTCTCCCGCTTTCAATTGGGCTCTCATTATTAAAATTCTTCAATTAATCCTCAAAATACTACATTTTTGTAGATTCAGAAAAACAGCTGGTACCTAAGGAAGCCTTACAAGAAGGCTGAAAAGGGACTATTTACAAGGGCATATAGTGATAGAACAAGGGAGAATGGCTTTAAACTGAAGGAGGGTAGGATTAGATTAGATTTTCAGAAGAAATTCTTTACAGGGAGGGTGATGAGGCCCTGGCACAGGTTGCCCAGAGAAGCTGTGGATGCCCCATCCCTGGAAGGCCAGGCTGGATGGAGCTTTGAGCAACCTGGTCTAGTGAAAGGTGTCCCTGCCCACAGCAGAAGCAGGTGTCAGAACTAGGTTATCTTTAAGATTCCCTCCAACACAAATCATTCTGTGACTGTTACGTAGATTACAAGCACCTTCACAGTCTTAAAAGGAAATAGGTTGGCTTGTGTGTTAGCTAGTTTCCAAAGTTTTTTCAGAACTCTTAAAAGTTGTCTGTTTTCTAGACACCTTTATTACCAGAGCATTGTGTAATTCTGTATGTGCTCTAAAAATTTGAAATTTCCTTGATTTAATATTTGTTTGTTTGCTCGAGGGTCTTGTTGACTTTTCTTTATTAGATGAAACCTTTTAAATTCTTCCTATAATAAGCTGAGATATGTAACATTTTTACAGTCTGATAAGGAGAGTGTGAATTCCTATGCAGGAAGGAAGAATGTATGTTTTGACGAATTAAATAAAAATCATTTGTAGAGGTGAATGTCCACTAGATTTAATCCTTCAAGTGGAAGAGCAATCAATTATCTGTGTGTGTTTTTAATCTAGAAGTAGAAATTTCACACAGCAGCAATGAATAAGGAAAAAAACCTAATTATCATCACAGTGTTGGATGTACTGTGCTTGTAATGCTGCTTGTGAGGATGTTTTAGTCAAGACAGGCTTTCTTTCCTCCCAAGCTGTATTGCTGGGTTGTGTGAAGCTTGTTCAACATGTAAGAAGAAATTATGGCACTTGATTATAGTTCCAGTTTACCATTTACCACAAGCTCAGTTAATTTCATCGTAGTAGATTGATACTTGCCAGGATTGTTGTCTGAAATTTTAGTTGTAATAGCAGATGCCAGGCTGCACTGTGTTTGGCATGCAGTCCCAAAAAATGGGAGATTGTGGCTCTCTGTTGCCTCATAGATTACAGGGACATATCTTGCTATATATGGAAGATTGGGACGTGTAGATCTTGTTTTGTGGAATAGGATCTACAAAGAGTAGCACGCTGGGTGGGCATCCCATCTGAACAAGATCATAGGAAAAGAAAGATAACTCTCTGAACTCTTCATCCTCTTTTAAATGGTTTACCTTGCCCTGGGCAAATGCTTCTTTGCCTTCCGTGGTCTCAGTCTTGGTATTTTGAGGGGCGTTTTTGTGAGTTTTTTGGTTTGGCTGGTTTTGATTGGTTGTTTGGTTAGGTTTGGTATTCTTGGGGATTTGGTTTTTTTTTTTTTTTTTGAATTTTTCAATTGCAAAGGAAACAATCTTTTTTCATAAGACATAACTAGAAAGAGGTGCTCTAGTAGTTTATGGGAAGAAGTTTTGATCTTACCCAGGCATGCTTACACTCTTCTAGAGAAGAGTAGAAGAATTTCTTTCCTGTTAAAGAGTGAACACATTTTGTCTTACTGAATTCCATAGTTGCTTGGCAGTTGAAGTGGGAGTGCTGAGTGA
Source organism: Toxostoma redivivum (assembly GCA_013397375.1). Lineage (NCBI taxonomy): Eukaryota > Metazoa > Chordata > Aves > Passeriformes > Mimidae > Toxostoma > Toxostoma redivivum. The sequence goes on along the minus strand of VXBI01005648.1, from coordinate 964,473 downwards.
AAATACTTAGCATTTAGGTAATGCAAGTATTAGTTTGCAGAATCATACACATGGTGAAGACTGCCCTTGCAATAATGAGGAAGAAGCAGCATTTAGGGGTTGGGACTATCCACTGGCAAGGGCGGAGGCACAAACACAGCTGTGCAGAGCACTTGTGGTGGTCTATGATCCCTTCCTACAAGCACAGCCTGAATCAGTGCTTCAGACACTTGGGGAGAGAGGCTTGATCTTTCCTTCTGACTCATTGAGTCTCTAATCGTTTCATACAAATGGCTCTTCTTAAATAGAAACTAAGAGCTCACTCCCAGGCTGAGGTGGAGTAGAGCAGGTTAGTCACTCTCTTGGAAGATGTGAGATTGAAGTTGGAATATTTTTGATGCAGCTGAAGGAATTGAATGTAGATTTTTCTGTATCTTGGATACAGAAAATCGCTCAAGTGAGGAAGCTGTTGGGTTTCAGCACTGAGACTTCTTTACTGTGATTCTCTTGCTTAGTCATTCAGGCATTTTAAGAAACCTGACCTGATTTGGACCCTGCAGGTATGATGAATCACAGCATATTTTATAGCAGGGAAGTTGGGGCTGCTCTGAAAGCCTGAGGTTATATCCTGAAGGAACAATGTGTTGATGATAGCAACTGACTTACTTCACATGTGGAGCTAGCAGAGTACTAATCAACCTATAGCCTAAGAATAGCAAAATATAAATAATTTGGTACATAGGAAGGGATTTAAATCATAACTACTTTCTCAGTTCTTTCTTTATGGATCTGTACACATCACAGAGATACATGCTATTTTTATGCTTCTACATTGTGAAGGTTTTAGAGTGTTCTTAGCAAGGTGGACATGATTTTTCTTTATATAGTGTTAGCAGATAAAATGTTTATATAATATCAATAATTATAAATAATAAAAATTAACAAAAATTGTCTTACATTATAAGGAAATTACATGTACAGAGGACCTCTTCCAAAAAAGCCTTTTCAGTCTCCAGCACCCCACCCCTCAATTTGATAAATAAAGCAGAAACAGCTTAAAGCAGTAGCTTGAGAATAGTTTTTAAGTAGATCATCTTGATGATCGAGAGGTTTCAGTGAAGAAGGTGGTAGCTGCCTGGGTTGTGGAAGGAAACCTTATTCTATGTGCAAGAACAAAGCGGGTCAGAAGGGTATAGGGCTCCATGTGTGTTTCATTGATTCTGAAAGCTGAGCAAAGACAACATGTATGATTGGTTGAGTGGTAATCCTGTGGATTATTTCTTAACTTTCCCATGTTCAGTATTGAAACAAAAAAGAAAACAGGAAAGTTAAGAGGGAAACTGTAAAAGTTACAGATACTAATTTTTGAATAAATGTAAATATGTATACGAAGAGCTTCAGTGCAGTTATTATTTGATCAAATACACTTTCTTTTTTAAGTATGGAATAAAGACCAAGTTCTTAAAACAGTTTTTTTAGTGGGCTGTTTTGTTGGGGTGGAGTTTTTGTATGTTTGCTTTAATTGTTAATTTTAACCATATGGTGTGGTATATGGCATGATTTCTTATGCTTCTGTTTATATTTCAGATAAATACATTCAAATACCTTCCTAATGTGAAATTTAACTTTTGAATTATTTTGAATTCATAGACATCTTAATGTATGTATATTTAAATTGCCTTCTGTGTAAATTTTTAAGCCCGTTAATTTGTGTATTTTTTTTAATAGGCTGTTAAAAATGAAGTGAATGTGCCGTGTTTGAAAAATTTTGTGGAGATGCTTTATCAGACTACCTTTGAATTGAGTTCAAGAAAGAAGCACTCGCTGGTATTTTAAAGAAATATTTCAACTTCTCCATTTTGCTCATCTTAGGCTCTTAAGCTAGTGCATTATATGAGGAAAAGCTTATCAAGCCATATTAATTTAAATCTTAACATCTCAGTATAATTAAATTTCCACTGTGTATGTGCATTTGTTCTAATTTTGCTTTGTTTCTTTGTGCAGATATGTGCTCTTATCTCACAGATAAGAGATTGCCTTGAAATCAGTGCTTGTTGCTGATTATTTTAGTGGGTTTTAGCAGATGTATTTAACCTAATGTCTTTTTAGTAAAAAGCTTGCATTCAGGGAGTCTGAATATATTTAAATTAGGGTTAATTAAAAGATGCAAATGTCAGACAAGACTTTTTCAGTAAAATAGCAGCCTCTTAATAGCCCTACCCTGCCTGGTTCTCACTTCATGCACCTTGTTTTTCTTTTTCCGATATTTTTTAATTATCTCTTACTTTTGCAGTATTTGGTTATTTTTGATGACTATGCCAGACATGTTTCAAGTCGATTCACTTCAGTTTGCTGAAAATGTAGAGCTAATTTTTGCATTTCAGTAAATGCAAGTGAATTTAAAGTGTTTTGTTCTCATTTTAATGTTATGGATAAACTTTACTTTCTAGAATTCTGTACATAAAAAGCATATATCATCGTGTTGGTTAAACTCCTTATGTAAGAATAACAAAGTTGTTGATATTAGTATTCAAAATGTCATTTTATTTATGAAGTTAGAAGCATCAAGAGCATTATTTACCTACTCATCCTTTAGTTTTGCTTCATAACAAGAAAAGCTGCAGTCAGATTTGGTACTAGTCACCATTGTGTGTTAAAGTATGAGTAACTTAAACAAATCTTACTAAAACAAAGGTGCATGTTCACAGATTTAAATGAAATTATGTTGTGGTTCATTCCTCACTGAAAGTAGATCTAGAGTGGAAGTAGCATTTCTGACAACTTAAAGTCTGTCTCAGTTTTTACTACGTTGATGTTTTTCCTGAATATTCTTGGAAGCAGTTCACCTGCCCGGCATGTAGGGCTACATGAATTGACTCTTGTGGTTGCAGGGAAAGCATGAACATTGTATGAAGGGTCAGACTGCTCTCAGTCCTTGTTTGAGATCAGGCCTTGCTGGGGGATGAGCTTCACCTTGGTCCCACTGCCCCAGTCTGTCACCTTGAGCTCTTACAGCACCCAGGGCCTGGCACGAGTGTCCTAGTGCAGGGGAGTGGCTGCCATGCAGTGCCAAAACTGTGAGAGTGAGAGGCAACAGCCAGCTGTGTCTCATTCTCAATGTACAACACTTAGGAGGTCTGCAAAGAGCAATTTGATCAATTCTTTTTCCCCCCTACTCATAGGCTTTGTATCCATTGATCACCTGCCTGTTGTGTGTCAGTCAGAAACAATTTTTTTTAAATAACTGGCACGTTTTCCTGCAGAACTGTTTGTCACATCTAAAGGTAAGAATCCTTTTTAATTAAGGAACTGTTGCAAATCACTAGCATTTATTACAATATGTTCTCAACATTCTTGTGCCAAATAAACAGTGAATAATATTTGGCCGTTTAAAAGGACACTGAAATTTTTTTCTAAAAAGAAATTAAATGTTTCAAGTCTCTGTATTAAACTTAGTAATAAGTTTTTGTGATGCTATGTCATGTTGGAAATAAGTAGGGTCCCCTTGGGGATTATATTTTTATTGAGTAAAATCTGCAGAAGTGTCTGCTAATAAGGGCTATTCAGGCCAGAAAAAATACAAACTGTAATTCTTTATGTGCAAACTATATGTGAGAAAATAAGTTACTTGTCTACTTTTTTAAGTAGAATGTATGGGAAGTGCAAACTTTCTACCTCTTGTTCACTTATTGAAGGACTAGAAAATGAGCTGTGAGACCAGAAAAGATGTTGTATCTACAGCCTGTGATACATAATTTAAAAAAACAATTACAGTGTCCCTTTAACTTGTGCCTTCTGTTGATATCATTGTAACCATCAATTGATTGATAAAGACATCAAGATACTTACAAATTGGTCACTTTCTTGTAGTTATTGTACATGTTCTTTCCTTGATTATGATTAACATAATTCATTATTTAGTCTAATGTATTGATTTTGAAAATGTTAATAAATTCTTTGATCCTCCTTCACAACAGTGATTCTGGTTAGTTATGAGTGACATTATGAAGCTTATTCGTAAAATAACGTAAACCAGCATGAAGTCAAAACGGTTTAGCTGCTTGGATTGTTTTTAAGGGTCATTTCGTTCTTACGACATCTTTCATACCTTTCTGTTGCTTGTTGGGTTCTGTATATTTTTCATCTAACATTATTGCAGTTCTTTTGCAATATTTGCCTTGATTTTTGTTTTGTGGTTTATTTTGCTTATGGAGGCTGCTTGTGCTTTTGTTTTTAAAGCTTTTAAAAAAACTCCTTACAATTAGGAGTTGCCTTTTTCTGGCATAATGTCCATTGCTGGTAATGGATGTATTAAAACTACAAATGCCAGTGAGTTTAACTGGTAGTCGCTGAGCATGCATTTTATATTTTACTTAGATTTGTTAACCACTAACACCTTAACACATTTACTGTAAGGCTCTATTCAGCAGAAATTCCACATATGAATTTCTGCAATTCAGAATTTGCAGTGTTATGATGCTATGCCATCAATGAGTTCTTTAGGATATTTTATGGCTTGGTTTAATTTGGCACACCAAATACTATCAAGTTTTTTGGGTGCCTACCTTGTTCAGAAACTTTGTTGACCTTAATCTTGAAAAATACACCCCCACTGTCCTCATGTGTCCTATGAATTAATGTATTCCTTTGTTTCTGAAGCTAATTAAATGCATGCACTCTGTAATAAGTAATCTCATTAATTGTAAATCTGAATTTCACAACAGTTGAGTCTTTCAGATTTCCCCTCCCCCATTTTATTTCTTGATTTTCTAATGACTAAAATTATTTTATTTGGAGTTATTTAAATATGTAAAATGAAATAAGAAATTCTGAATCCATTGCCTCTAGTGTCCTAGTTATTAATAAAATGATAGTGAGAATTACTAGGAGATAGTTAGAGCACTAATAGGATTCATCTATCAGTACTGTATTTGTTGAAATTAACAAATTAGGAATTGAAGTAATGATAACGCTTAGAGTCTGTCACAAGGATATTCTATGAAAAGTACAGGCATGCTAGCAAGACACCAAGAGGTAATGTAGGTCATGGATTCATGACTGGAGACTGTCCAGTGCAAACTTACTGAGCCATGAGCACCATGTCTCACTGGTGACTGAAATGAGCCGTTCCCCATTTGCCATGGCATGAAAGCTCACACCTTTTCAGTGGCCACACAGTACCTGATGCAGTTTGTTCATACCCTGCGTTACCTTCTGGAGCTACATTAAATTTGATAATGCTCCTGAGAGCGCTCTGAATCCTAAACCTGGCAGTATTTATGGTCTTTGTAAACTCTGTGCTGGGCTTTAGTGCATGTTGCCTTTAGTAATCCTCAAAGCAGGCTTAGTGTGTGGGGAGAGCATCCTAGCCTTGCTGAAAGGAGGAAACCTAGTGGTCTGGACCAATGCAAATAGCACATCAGTGAGTTGGAAGAGTCAGTTTAGACCAGGAGTGTATGAAAGGGTTGATTTTTTTTCTGGTATATGTATATCTGGCTTTGTCCCACAAAGCTGTTGGGATGCTGTTTCAGCACTGAGCCCAGCAGGCATTTTTTTCCACACTATAGTGTCGGCAAAATTCTGAATTTGTTCAGCAGACAGTAACGCTGGGTTAGTATTGTAAAACACTTTGCTTACTTTTTTTTGACTAGTATTTACTAGTCTAATTTAGACTAGTTTTACAGACTGATTTTAGCAAGTTTGTCAGAAAGTTGATAAATTTTTGGATTAATCTGAATTGTGGTATCTTTACTACCTCTTCTGGAGAAAGGAAGGAACATTTTAAAAAGCTGCAGAAATGGGAGAGAATAGTGTCATTCTGCACCGCTGTTGGCTGGAAAAAGAGGGATTTTTTTTTCTTACAGTTTACCTATAGTGTCTGTTACCACAAAACCTTGAAAGTTGAAGGAATGTTTTTTGCCACTATAAAACAATTTTTTTCTACTGAATAGAGTCCTTGCTAGACAGCTATCTGTTGGTTTTGAGCTTTTTTTCATCTAACATGCATGTGCCTTCCATTCTCATGTTTGTTATGTTTTGCTGTCTCACATTGCTTTATTTAGATGCCATCTAACAACAGTATCAGAAAACAAATAGAAACACTGCAGGTGAGTTAATATGTTGTTGTAACTTAGTGAAATGTTGCTTTGTCTCATGTAAATACGTTTGTTTTGATTTTTTTAATGTTATTTGTTGTATTTTGTGCTTTCCTTTCTTTGTAAAATCGCTCTTAGTAGTGTTAAGAAGCAACAGGACTAAGACTAGCTAATGTTTCAAAGATCTTTTTCTCTTGCCAGGGAGTAAAGGAGAAAGATCAAAAAATTGTCTAATACTAAGTTTTCCTTGAGGGTGAAAGTGTAGCTTTGTGAGATTGATTATTAATATCACAGCTGTTTTCCCTGAGCAGCAGTGCATGTTTCCACTGGAAATAACTACCTATTCAGATGTATGGGTTTTTCTGTTTCTTCATTTCAAAAATGTCTTGCATGTGAGCAAACTGAAAACATTTTCACAGTAAAAAATGTGAAACTGATTTACTGTAACAACTTGCAGTGCACTAACTTGAAAGACTTTTACACTGTTGGTTTTGCAGGTTTTAAAAAGTAGAAATTGTTTTAGTTCAGAACAGAAGAAAAGTTTAACATCAGTATTAAAAAGTACTTTCTTCAGTAAGTGACTACATTTGACTAACATGGAAAAAATGCTATTTTGTTTCTTGTCATCATTGAGATTTGTTTCATTGACTCATTTTAATGTGTTATGTAGAACCACCGTAATTTGCTCTTATGTTTTTGGTTTTGTAACAGATGCTGTACTTGAGAACTTTTTTCATAGTCTGCTGATACCATAATTTATGTTAAAAGTTTTAGGATTTGAAACTAAACTACATTTAAAAAAAAACATATGGAGTACTTCAAAATCTGACAGACATCATCTAAAAAAGACTAAAATTCAGCCAGGTTGTTGAATTACATAGCCATCTATTCCTTATTCTAGTTACTCTAACGTCTAAGAGAAAATAAATACTGATATCTTAACACCAGGTGTACATGAAGTGTGCTGTAATTCAGAACCCAAAAGCAATTTTCTTCTAGCATATTACTTTAGTTCTTCATTATAGGACGTGATAATGAAAATTTTCAATGCTTAAAGTAATAAAAGTACTGCAGGATATATTTTGTAACTCTTTTCAAAAGATGAATGCCTCTTTATACACTCCCTTTTTTTCTTTATAACAAGCAAGATTTGTCATAACTACTTAGAACTAGGTCTATTGGATGATACACCTGCTAACAGATGGAACATTGTTTACACATTATTAAAATATCTGCTACCTCTACCATTTTTTATTAGATGATTGAAAGCCAACAATAATTTTTTGTTTCCTTCTGGACCTGTAAATTAAGCTCCCCTGTAGAATATGAGAAATTAGAAAATTGAAGCATTACTCAGTTTCAGATGCATTTCAGATAGATATTTGATAATACTTGTACCAATGAATTCCCCAACCTTCTTTGACAATCAGTAACTGTTGGTGTGTAAATTAAATTCAATGAGTAATAATATTGTGGGGGTTTTGCTGTTTAAGCTGATTAGGATCGAAGCTATCACAGTCTCACCCTCTGGTACAGTTATGTTTGCTTCTTCCTCACAGCAGCACTGTGGGTAAACTAACTGAACGTGAGACATTTATCAGCGTGAATAATAACCAGGAACAGATGTAACTTCTTACTGGATAGATTTTGTCCAGATCACTTTTCTAAATTTATCCGCTGCCTAGTTACAGGTGATAATTCAGAGGTGATGGCAGCACACATTGATGTGTCAGGGGAGGGTAGAACAGCATTATCACTGATGTAAACTAGGTTAAACTAGGTTATTCCCTGTAATATTCTGGTAGTCAGTCTTGTGTGTTACTTGTCTGTACTACTTTGAAATACCACTTCTGCCTCTGTGATTCTGTGATAGGCTTTTAGCCTTTCTTAAAATAAGATGCTGCCAAAACCAGTAGTCTGGACCCACCTGTGTTAAAGCCACCAAAATTATTCTCCTTTGTGTATATAGCCTTTTACACAGACATGGACATTAAGTTATTTTGATCAGCTTCTGGGTGCAAGTTGGACTTTCTTACGGCAAGAATTAATGTAGAGGGAGCATTGAGGTTTGTGGGGGAGAGAACGATGAATGAGGCCATCTCTTTTTGAACAGTAGGTTTTAGTTCCACTTACATCCTTTGTGAATTTGCACTCCATTTGTCCTGGAATGAAAAGTTATCTGCTATTTTAACTCACTGGCTTGTGGCACAAAATATGAAATTAATTATTTTCAAGTCATCATATAGATATGTCTTAAAATAGAGACACTTCACTGGAGATGGGGAAGGTATGGTTTTGGGGTTCTTTTTTTTTTTGCTTTTTTGTTGGTTTTGTTTTAGTTTGTTAGTTTGAATTGGGATAATGCCTAAAAAGTTGATGACTGGGAATCATTTATTATATTCAGAAGTTTATACTTATGGCCAAGTCTAGGAATCTTGCTGGTCACTTCTAGATTGTAAGTACTCCAAGAATCCCTATTTAGAAAGCAGGTTTCTGGAGCTGGTACAAAGAATGTTAGTTACTTACTGTTTCACACAGTTAAAGAGCTTGGAAGGAGCAAAGCTAACATCATGGTAGCAGCTTTAAGACAAAAATAATTTTGTGTACAGTACATGATTTAAACTGAATTGTGCTGCTAGATTTTATATTAATTCAAGAAGTGGTAGCATAATTGTTAATAAAAATTAATTGAAAGTGGACAAACACTAATACAGCCTGCAGGAGGTGTCTGCGTTCTCTGAAGCCACACCCAGAGATGCATCCTTGTGTGCCTGCCCTGTTTTGCATTCTTTTCTTCTGCACCTGCTACTGTCTGCTGTCACAGACTGATGGAATGAGACCTTGTGCCTGATCCAAAGCAGCTACTCCAATGTTTTAGACAAACTATAAATTAGTTTGCTATGAAGTAGGTATTTGTTACCAATGACTTTCTGAGAAAAGTTCTTGAAAGCAATATACTCTTGGTATGTTCATCTCAAGAGGAATATCTGCCTTTTAGTTACTGCACTGCCCTCAGAGTTAGAGATATGTAAAATGAGCTGGAGGTACTAATTAAAAATTTAGGGAATATTGGAAATATACAATACAGGCTTGTTTTTATGAAAAAATGTCAGTATTATACCCATCTGCTTTCATTTTTAAAAAAATTATTTTCAAAAGTAAATAAATATTATAATAGAATTTTGTCAATGTCTCACAGGCAACAATAACTAATTTGTTTCTAAATTTGTTTTACAGAATAAAGATCCCAAAATGTCCCGAGTTGCACTGGAATCTTTGTATAGGTTATTGTGGGTTTATGTTATTAGAATTAAATGTGAAAGCAACACTGTAACTCAAAGGTAAGTTCATTATACAAAGTATACTACTGATGATGGAAATTTTATTCCCACCTAGTGAAGATTGTGAAGATATCAGAAGAGATTTTGAAGCCAGCTCAGGGATAGTTCAGTCAGGTAAAAAGGGGACCAAATGTTTTGTCTTAATAGAGAAAACCAAAAGCCCTTGAGTATTCTGATGGAAAGAAGGAATAGAGTCTAGAATTGTCTTTGCAGGGATAGAGTAAGGCTGAGAGATAAACAGGAAATTTATTGAAGGCACTAATGGTGACAGGACAAATTGGGTATGAAATATCCATCACTAAGTATGGACTGGAAATGAAAAGGTTTTCTTTGTAATTGTGTATAATTACAATTTGAAATAGTCATTCAGATTTTGCCTCTTCTCCTGACTGTTAGTAACTGGCTTAAAACAGGGTATTTTTCACTTCACAGAGGAACCCATGATCCTATTGCCTGGGACAACTGGGGCTGTGCTTCCTGTACATGGTCCTACCTGTCATAGGCTTCTGTATTATTTCATAGTAGCCTCACACACACATGCTTCCAGATTTGAACTGTAACATGTATGCTGTTATAAGGAGCTATTTTTAAAAGACCTTTCTATTTTTTTTGTTTCTAAATGCTTATAGCCGTCTCATGAGCATTGTATCAGCACTTTTCCCAAAAGGATCACGTAGCGTGGTCCCACGAGACACACCTCTGAATATATTTGTGAAGATTATTCAGTTCATTGCTCAGGTAAGAATATATCTAGGTAGAGCTGTAATAGTAGAATGAACGTTATTTGGAAGAAATGTAAATTGAAGGTTTGTTTTTGAAATTTTTGCACTAAATTAGTGGTCTCATATCTTGAGTTCAATTTCTCCAAATATACGTAACAAATGAAAGAATTCATTCTCTTTCTAGAAAATGCCTCTTTCTAGAGGCAAAACTATTTTTTAAATCTGCAAAAACTGTTGGGTACAAACATTATGATGATTAGTATTTATATTTATATTGCACTGTTGGGGGCTGTGTGTGTATATATTCATATACTACACTAATATAATTAATATCCATTATGATATTTTTATAAAGGACAAAGCATTAGAACAGTAATACCTACTTATATTTAGCCTGGAGACTGGCCTCTATAGACAGAAACTGTATGCAATGAATGCAGTAGTGTGTCGTTGGCATTGCATTATGGTTTATATTATTTTAGGTGCTTCTCTTGTCCTAATATCAAAATGCAAGATACAGACTCACAAGATGAACTCTCATTGATCTTTAACCTTATAGATTACGCACATTTTTTCCTATCTTAGAAATAGCTTGTCTGTGCTTCAGCTTCCAAAATGATTTGGTTTTGGTCATACAGGGATGAGGCAGGATACACAACTCATCACTGTTTATATTTTTTCATATTTATATTGTAATATTTTTTTATTCCTTAGGGCTTCTCTATATATTTTTTGTTTTCTACAACAGCTCATTTTATCTGTAGAAATATGTTTGATCTGAGATGAATATCAGCAGATGAGCTGTGGTGAATTGCACTAGATTTAAAAAAAAAAAAAAAAGTCAGGCATAGGAATGGGGAGGAAAAAAAAGATTTTTTTTTTTTTTAACTTTTAAGACATGATACCCAGTAGCTGTGCAAAGCCAAGAAATTATGCATATTAACAGAAAAGAGATGATCATACTAATATATTTTCCTTTATAGGAACGTTTGGATTTTGCAATGAAAGAAATTATATTTGATCTTCTCAGTGTTGGAAAATCACCTAAAACCTTCACTATTAATCCAGAGGTAATAATTGCTTGCATGCCATGAGAACTGGGCATTGGGGGATTTTTGGGGGGGAGTGGTTAACAATGTTTAAGCCAGGTTAAAAGCAGATTAATGAGTATCTGAAGAAGTGTTCTGCTAATGTTAAAGAAGGAATTGGTTTTGTGCACAGTTGTTTGATTTTAGGTGAGCAGGACAGTTAACACTCATTTCAAGAATAATTTCAGGAAGTTTGGGTTTTTTGTTACAATGTAACTGTACAGCATATTTTCAGGAAAGTCATACCTAGCTCTTGAAGACCCAGTCTAACAGATTGCATGTTTAAGCAATGTCTGTCTTCAGTGTATTGCTCTACAGGTTCGTATAAAGTCCTTGAGTGCTGAGTACTATAAAATATTCTGTATCTTAGCCTGGGCCAAGTCAGTTCACTTGAGTCAGGGTGTGGTGCATCACAAAAAGCTTAAGCATTATTCTTCTTACTTTCATTACCCTAATATGTAATATTTAAATAAGGTCTGTCTTACTCAAACCATATTGCTGTCTGTTTAAAAGAGAGGAAAAACACAATTTGTATTTTGTCTCTGTGTTACATCAATATTGTAATTTCTTCTGTTTTTTCTTTTTTTGTCCTTTTTTGTTCTTGAAGCGGATGAATATTGGCCTCAGAGTCTTCCTTGTCATAGCAGATAGCTTGCAGCAAAAAGATGGTGAACCACCAATGCCAACAACAGGAGTTGTTCTTCCGTCAGGAAATACTCTACGTGTGAAGAAAATTTTTCTCAATAAAACACTGACAGATGAGGAAGCAAAAGTTATAGGTATGTTGTATTCTTTTGTAAGTTGGCATTTCAATATGTATGTATGTATTCCAAATTATTCTCAAGTAGTACAGTAGTGTAACTTTATTTATGCATTTACTTTGTTAGCAGGAATTGCTTTGATTCACTAGAGAGGGCTGCTAGACTATATTAACCCTCTGGTGTCTCAGACTAAATCCAGGTCTTTTCTTGAAGTGTTTTGCATTGCAAAATAAGCACGAGGAAGCCTGAGTGCAGTTAGTGTGGTAAATAGCATGGCAAGTTTTTTCCCCTTGATGTCACTCTAAAATATCCCAAATGTCTCACAGCTGAGTGGAGTAAGACAGTCTTGATCCCTGTGCCCTGCTGATCTTCTGTGAATGAGGTAGTCATCTTCAAAGCACTGTTTCAACATGTTAAATTTAAACTAGAACTAAAAAGCTTGGAATTGAGAAAACAAAGAAGCAACTAATGGTTACTTCATTGCTTTTGTTTTTTCTGAAGGAAACTTCTACTTTTGTATAATATCTCATATTTATAGATCTGTATTTCATATACGCATGCATTTGACACTTGAAGTACGTATTTCATGTCATCTGTGCAATAAGAAATTTGTCCTAAGATGAATAAGTGGGAGATATTTTAATAAAAATATGAAAAAAGATGATGGAACTCTTTGGCTTTTCAGGAATGTCCATATACTATCCTCAAGTCAGAAAAGCACTGGATAGCATTCTTAGGCATTTGGACAAAGAAGTTGGAAGGCCCATGTGCATGACTAGTGTGCAGATGTCCAATAAAGAACCAGAAGACATGATTACGTATGTACTGAATTGAAGCATTTTTGCTGACACAGTAGCATCACATTATTTTTATGCTCTAGTGTTACAGATGCCATAATTAATTTGTTATAGTTGTAGGTTTTTAACTGGACTGTTAAGTAAATGCTAGTTTCATTAATTATTGATGAAAATGTTCGTTACCTCCTCAGTTGTGGCATGAAATTGAAAATATGTTTCTGGTGTACTGAAGTAGGTTTTCCTGTTTCTTTGTTGGTTATAAATTGTTTCTGTAGGGGTGAGAGGAAACCTAAGATAGATTTGTTCAGAACTTGCATTGCTGCTATCCCAAGACTGATTCCAGATGGCATGAGTAGGACTGACCTCATTGAATTGCTTGCAAGGTAAGAGAAATGGAATTGTGCTCTTAGTGGATGTTCTTTTTTAAATGCTGCATGTGCATGATTGTCAGTGCACTCACTGCAGTGTGAGTCGCTGCATGCAGACTCTGTCCTTGCTGCTCCTGCCAACCTTCTGCAGTTGGTCAGGTTTTACTGGCCATGGTAGCAGGAGATAAATTTATCCTGCAGACCATGCACTTATTTTTAGAGAGTGTATTTTGAGAAGTAGGAATTTCTGTTGCTTTGGATTTTGATACTTGTTTTACCATTTGCTACTGCTTTTTTTTCTTTCGTTTTCTTTCTGTTGCAAACACTGTAAATTTTTATGAAGTCATTCTTTTTTGACATTACCAAAATTTGAGACAGTCACCTGGAGGAAACTTTATTATTTTTCTAATCCTGCTCTGTTTTTCCATTTTTCTGTAATCCAACACTACCCATATTCTTCTATCTCTTATCTCAGTTTAAATTGAATGTATCTTATCAGTACTGATAAATAGTTCGGAAGGTTTTAAAAAATTTTTAATATTAGCATAGTCTGGCACAGAAATACATGACAGCTGATAGCTTTGAAATTATAAATCCATTTTTATATAATGTATTACTTACATATATAAAAAGCTAGTAATAATGTAAAAGAATAAGATTTTTCTAACACTCTTCAGTGTTTAAAATAGTATAAAAGACTTGAAAGTCTTTTAAGTGATAATATAACACTGGGATAGGTGTCTACTACTATAGCAGGCTTAGACGGAATTTTAAGTATACATGCAAAGAATTTTTTGGTGCATTTTCTGTCATATCCAAAGAAAATCAATCTCCTTTACCTGTAAAACTAATGTGTTGTTTTCAATTTTAATTTGAAGAAAATAGCCTATACATCACAGGGTGCTGGTCTGCTGAGCTCTAAGGTGGTTGTTCAGACACATGCAAAGAAGTACCTTTGTTAAACACTTGACGGTCTCTCTTGAACACAGTTTATTTGCATTAGAGTTTTGTGAAACCTTGCATTATTTTGCTGTAGTGGAAGGGCCTTCTGTTACATGCCAGTTTCAGGTTTATTCAGTGCAGAAAATTAATCTGTGTGCAACTGTTCTACATTGTACAGTAAAGAAGGAAGAATAATTACCAAACTTTAAATTATAAAGGCTGGTTAAGAGTATGCCTATCTAGGGTGATGATACCAATATTTTTTCTAAACAGGCTGACAATTCATATGGATGAAGAACTGCGTGCCTTGGCTTTCAATACACTCCAAGCATTAATGCTTGATTTTCCAGATTGGCGGGAAGATGTTCTTTCAGGATTTGTATATTTTATTGTGCGTGAAGTGACTGACATCCACCCAACGCTTCTTGACAATGCAGTAAAAATGTTAGTGCAGCTCATAAATCAGTGGAAACAAGCAGCCCAAATGCACAATAAAACCCAAGATTCTCAGGTATATCTATATAAGGTCCTTTGATTTTAAAGCATACTTGGCATCTACATACAAACTTAGTAGTGGGCTTTACTGGTTTTGTTAAGTAATAGAAATTCAGCTGAATTTCTTACAGTGCTTGAAGACTTGTTTTAAATCAATACTTTTATCAAAACAAAATTAGTCTCAAATTATTAAGTATTACCTAAACACTATTTCATGACCACATTTTGCTTGCGTTGTAGGTCATCATGTGTAACTGGAAATATGTAGGAGTTATTAAACAGTAGAACTAAACTCACTATTTTTTAATAGCCAATAGAAAGGGTTCAAATTATTTAATATCATAATCTTTTACAAAAGAGTATTGCTTGAGGTTTTTCAAATTTTGCTCTCATTTCATCTTGTGAGAAAGTGAAATAAAGATGTGGTGTTTGGTTGCACTAAATTCAGAGAGGCCATAAAAAATGAAGTGACTAATATTATGTCATTCTCATAATGCAAAATTTGACTAGTAGCCAAAAATCTAAATGTTTTATGATTAAATCTGCCATCGGCAATAATGGAACTGTATCTTAGTTGTGTTTATTTTTTCATTTGCTTAACTTCTGTGATGTTTTTCTTAGCGTGGTGTATCCAATGGGGCTGCCCATACCCTTCCCCTGGAGAGGTCCCTTTATTCCAGTGTATTTCATGTGGTGGAAGGCTTTGCTTTGGTCATCCTTTGCAGCACAAGGCCTGCCACCAGGAGATTAGCGGTGAGCGTTCTCAGAGAAATAAGGGCCTTGTTCACACTTCTAGAAATTTCAAAGGTAAGAGTTGGTGACCCATTTGTAGGCTGCCTGGTGAAACTGCTTTTATTTGGACATTCTTTGAGCTTGGTATGCTTTGTGTTTTGTAGAGCGATGATGAGTTGGCTATAGATGTAATGGACAGACTAAGTGCTACTATCCTGGAGAGTTTCATACATCTCACGGGGGCTGACCAGGTAGGACAGTTTTTAATGTAAAGTTGCTTGTAAGATGAGGTAATTCTGCAAAGCTATCTCAAATAAATAGTATATATTTCAAATTATAGTGTCACTATGTTAATGATAATTTTATCAGCAATTTATCAACACAAACAAAAATCTGAGGAATGTTATGAGGTTGACACCACTATTGTAAACTTTCTGATAGGGTGTTGTTATCACCACCATATAAACACAGAGCTGTGTCTTCATCTGTTTGTTCTCATCTTGCTCGCAGACTGCAATTTCTTATAAGCAAAGGGCACTGCTTTTTTCTGCAGTAATATAGTGTCATAACAATCAATGTGCCATTTATCCAAGATGAAAGCTGTAATAACTGTCAGTGAATAACAACTAAATTCCATACTTATGTATTTATCATAAACTCCTAAGAATCAAGGAAACGTCTCATTTAGGATTAGAAAACAAGTTGGAATTCAGTAGTAAGACTTTTAGAGTACAAATCTGTTGGAAGAATTAAACCATTATGCATGAAAGGGTCTTTTTCTAGGATTTGCTATTTCCTAATACCAGTTTGTTCGCAAACATGTTTTATAGCTGCTCACATTGAGAACTTCCGTAAAAAGCCCCATAAATTACTTTTTTATCTGTTCCAGGTGTGATTTTGACCCTAATACTTTATTAGATATATAACAAAAGAGATTATTTCTTAAAATGCATGGATATTAAATATTGCCTCATTGTCTTTTCTATGCACACAGACTACTTTACTGTACTGTCCCAGTTCAATAGATTTGCAAACTCTGGCTGACTGGAATTCCTCCCCAATCAGCCACCAGTTTGATGTGGTCAGTCCTTCGCATATTTGGATATTTGCACATGTGACTCAAGGCCAAGATCCATGGATTATAAGCCTCTCAAGTTTTATGAAGCAGGAAAATCTTCCAAAACACTGCCCAACAGCTGTAAGTTATGCTTGGACATTTGCTTATACAAGACTTCAGCTGCTCTCTCCGCAAGTGGATATCAAGTAAGTTGATTTCTAAAGTAAATACAGTACATTATATGAAGTATTTTTTTAAGATTTATCATCATTGTAGTGTCATTGTTTCAGTGAGGTAGCATATAAATTCTTGTTACTGTCTGTGGATTTAATTCAGCTTATATAACAAATTAAAGCAGATTTATCTGCAAAAAATATCATCCGCAGTAAACATTAATTAATGAATGCCTTTGGCCATGTTGTAGTTCAGTAGATTTGAATATAAAAGCATGCATTATTGATGTACAGGTCTGCTCTGAATAACTTATTCAGAGTTTACTATGTTAACAATTTGGAAAGCAATGGCATATGCATAATTGAAAAATAAATTCAGTAGAAAGCCTAAGTGTGGTAATCTTCATTTACTCTACTGAGCTCTTCTGTTTCTCTTTTTTAATAGCAGCCCTATCAATGCAAAGAAAGTAAATACTACTACAAGCAGTGACTCCTATATTGGGCTCTGGAGAAACTATCTGATTCTTTGCTGCAGTGCAGCATCATCTTCAAACTCCTCCACTTCCACAGGCTCTGTGAGATGCTCCCCTCCTGAGACGCTGGCGTCTACCCCAGACAGTGGTTATAGCATTGATTCAAGAGTAAGTTCTTCTAATGCTTACTGTAAATAAGTGTACATCTTACTGGAAATAGAAACACGAGAGGTGTTCTGTTATAACTGTCATGATTAGAAACTGGTATCATTTGTCTGAAAATATTTTATTTTTTGGATACATTCGTTTTTCATTTGTTTAGAATACTGTTTTAGTTTGCTTTTCCCAGTCTATGCTGTGTATGTTTTTAAAGCAAATCTAGTCACATAATGAAAACATTTACCTAATCTCAAAGTCTTATCTAGCAGTAATAAGGAAATGCTTGGTTTGCTGTTAAAGGGATGGTTTTGCTGTCGTTAGACTTCCATAGTTCTGAGCAAATATCCTCTCACTTCAATAACTGAAACAGGGACCTATTCAGGCATTATGTATCTTGTTATATTTTCCCAATTGCAGATGCTTTTCTATCTGCTTTGCTTCATATCATCTGCAGATTATGTTTTTTCCCCTCTTTTTTGCTTCTTTTTGTTCATCTCCTTTTTGGCTTCCTGTAAGAAGTACAGTAGATGTGAAGATAATTCATGATCTATGCAGCAGATTTTGTCTGATTCACTATTTTGTTACCAAGGTACTTCCCCTAAGTCTGAGAAACTGTAGACTGAAAGCTTTGTTCTCTCTGAGAACCACTTCAGAGTCTAAGGAGTTGTGGTTACCAGAAATCTACTTCTTCCTAAGGAGGCCAGATACATTAACGTGAAAGCATCTATGTACCATGTTGGTGTAATTCATTGTCATCTGACTATGAAAATTCAGTAATGCAAGAAATAGTTAATACTACTTTACTATTTCAGAAAATCTTTTCCATGTCAAAGACAAATGTCACTTTTATCATTTTGAGTCACTAGTCCAGTGTGAGAAGACTGTGAAATTACAGCAGATGTTTTCATGTCACCACCTTGTGGTAACTACTTCATTGTGTTTTATTCTGGTTTTCTTCTTAGATTATTGGCATTCCATCCCCTTCCTCCCTGTTTAAGCACATAGTTCCAATGATGCGCTCTGAGAGCATGGAAATTACAGAATCTCTTGTCCTGGGACTTGGCAGGACCAACCCAGGAGCTTTTAGGTAACTGTTGTGTTTCATCTGTTTCTATGCTAATTGGTTACAAATGTGGGGAATTGAAGTTCTTTATTTTTTTCTTTTTTCTTTCTTTTTAGAGTTTTTTAAAAGCTGTCACAACTAATTATCATTGTCTTTTCTAGCATTTAAAGGCATGACAGAGATGGTAAGAATTTATGTAGAGGTCAGGCCTGCACAGAGAAAAAGAAGTTAGTAGGAAGAATAAACAGTTTATTGGTATTAAAAGCTGCCCTTATTTGAAAGAACAGATTGTGTAAACTAATAACATTTGAAATGTTAATTAGAATCAAGTTTGTAGGAGTTGATAAACTCCTTACTGATATTGCCAATTGCTCTTTCTGAGGATGAATGAAGAGAAAGAACATCTGAGGGCAAGAAAAGCTCCTGGGAAGGCCGTCAGATTTTCTCTGACAGCAGCCAGTCTCTTATTAGGAGAATTATAAAGTTTTACCATGCATAGCAACCAACTCTGCCTCTGCAGAAGGAGCCAGGGTTTGCTAATACTGTTGGTTTTGAATAAGATGATGTTTCTCTCCAGTCACTTGTGTCCTATATTATCACAGATAAAAAGCCAATATTGAAACTAATGCCAAGTTCTGGGTTGTCATATTCTGGTTTATATCCTTGATAATCTTAGAATTTTGTATAATATCTGACTTTATTTACTACCAGGAGTAAAGCAAGACTTCGTGCCATGATCCTGAAGAGCTGTTTAACAGCTCTAAAGTCTAGAAAATGCTTTCAGAGATAATTTTACCAGAAATCCTTGATCTCTGAATTAGAAACAACTCATCCAGCAAGTTAAAAAAATGATCTGATCCTCATCAGTTTTATAATTTCTGTATTCAGAATGTCTTTTTTCTATGATCAGCTTTTTTCTCCATCCAGTGCATGTACTCACACTAGATGCTAGCAGTAGCCCACCCTTCACCATTGCTGCTCACTTGTTGTATTTACTCAGGAACTTTTTTCATTATAGATTATATATATATGCAATCCCTGTAAATTTATTAGAATAGTATTTTTGCTTCGTGTAACTGATTATGGGAACTCTTCTAGGTATCTCTTGATCTCCGCTGTAAGCTGACCCTTTATTTTAGCACAAAATTTTTTTTACAAATTATTTTCTGTGTTTTCTTTGTTTGAAAGAAAATATAGAACAATATCTAACCATGCTTAATTTTGTTATAAATGAGTCCATCATAAAAGTTTGTGCAGCATTCTGATCACCTGGACCCATTTTCTGAGGGACAAGCTGTGCATGAGGTATCAGAGGAGTCAGTCATTTACCATGAAAACTTGAAGTGGTTTATGCTTTTGATATATCTCAATTACAACACCAGAGGAAGTAGAAGCATGTGTCCACTCCAGCAAATGGAGGCAGTAGTTAATATGTTAACAAATACAAAAGTAAACACAATGCATTTTTTACCTTAGTATTTTGTCTTCATACTTTCATTCTACTGATCTGCTTTCCCTGCTTCCTTTTTGAAGTCATGAGGGATTCTTAGTTTGACAGAAGGAACTGAGTAGTAATAAAGACTGTGGAGATTCAGAAAAAATAGGGAATGTAAGCACAGTGTCAAAACCTGTTTCAGTTTTCAAAGAGATTGGTCTGACTTCTGTCAGTGTATTGTTAGTGGACTTAAAGATAACAGCTGAAAGGGCATTGTACGATAAGCTGCCAAAATTATTTTTTCCCCCCGATAAAATATTTTTGCACCATTTGGCTTTGTTAAACCCTTAATATGAAAATAAATGAAAATCATCTGTGATAGAAATAAGCCTTAATACTTGGAGAATGCAAATTTAGAGATAATTGTTTAGACATTTATTTAATAATCTGCTTTAAATTAGGAGAATATCTTTCTAGGTAACTTCTCTTTTATAAGCTACAGATAAAGAAGGAAAACCTGAGGATGTTGTAACACTAGTTTGTGAGAAACATCTTTCAGTTGAGATGTTAATTTAATGTTTGTTTTTATCCTTTTAATTATTTTAATTCAGGGAACTAATAGAAGAATTACATCCTATAATTAAAGAAGCACTTGAAAGAAGGCCAGAGGTAATTAAATAATTTTCATTATACTCACTGTCTTTTCACAAAGAGGAAGTGTTGGTTATTTTCTTTAATTTGTACATGTTAGGACAATCAATATAACAGACAAAAAGGCGAAATGTTGCTTTTTTAAATGATTGTGAAGTGTTTATGGTAGAAGAGCTTCATGTTTGAGCTCTTTGTTATTCCTGTATCCGAGATTTTGTTTCAAATGTTGAAAAAATACTGTAACCTCTTCCACGTTCTTTTAATTTCTTTAACCTAATCATAGTTTTATACAGTTGTTACTTTGTTATATCATCAGTGGCATTCCCACAATTGGTGGTACCTGTGACATAGAATTGAGTTTTATTGTCCACCAGCTTTGTTGGGGTTTGGTGGTGGTTGTGGTTTTTAGTGAAAAAGATTGTAAACTCACCTGACTGCTCTAATGAAAATGATGGAAAGGAACAGCACTTCTGTTTCAAAATGTTACTGTACTACAGGACAGTAGTTGTGTCAGGCTTGAATACAAATCATAGAATCATAGAATATTTGGGGTTGTAGGGGACCTTTAAAGGTCACCTAGTCCACCCACCCTGAAATGAGCAGGAGGAACATCTTCAGCTACATGAGGTTTCTCAGAGCCCTATCAACCTGACCTTGTTTATACTGATGAGGCATCCCTCACCTCTCTGGGCAGCCTGTTCCAGAGTTTCACCACCCTCAACGTAAAAAGTTTTATATCTTTTATATATCTAGTCTAAATCTACCAATTTTTAGTTCAAAACCATTACCCCTTGTATCACAACAGGCCCTGCTAAAACGTTTGTCCCCATTGTTCTTACAAGCCCCTTTCAAGCACTGAAAGGTCACAATGAGGTCTCCCTGGACCCTTTTCTTCTCCAGGCTGAACAGCCCTAGCTCTTGCAGCTTCTCTTCACAAGAGAGGTGCTCCAGCCCTCTGATCATTTTTGCAGCCCTCCTCTGGACCCACTCCAATATGCCCATGTCCTTCTTGTGGACCCCAGAAGGCAGTACACCAGGAGGGGTCTCATGAGAGTGGAGCAGAGAGACAGGATCACCTCCCTCAAAATATGTAGGAAGACTACCTTTTGCACTGCATTGTTTTATATGTTGCACTTAGTGGCAAGAGTGACAACAGTCATGATCTGGATAATGCATGTAATAGCAAACCTGGTATATCTCAGAGCTGCAACAGGGAAGATGTTTATTCATTGTCTGGTTTATTAAACTTATTAGCAATTTTGGTAACTTGTCTTAAAAGGTTGACATCTCTTAACAGATGCCAGTTGTAGTACAGATATAATAATGCTTTTATATTCTATTCTGGTTTTCTACTTTATTTTTCCTCTGCTTCATTTGATTTTATGTTTCCTCTGATGGATAGAACATGAAACGGCGCAGGCGTCGAGATATTTTACGAGTACAACTAGTACGAATATTTGAACTGTTGGCAGATGCTGGTGTCATTAGTCACAGGTAGGGGCAGTGTGGATGAGAAGTTGTTGATGTTGTGAATTGTCACTGATACACTTATGACTCAGTATAACAAGCATGCAAAATTAATCAGTGAGTTTAAGTATATCACTAAATAAATAGACATGGGTTTATAAAACTCAAAATTTTGCTGGCTTTCTAATCCCTCTCGCTCCCATGTTCTTTGTCACCGTGTTCTATGTTTTATTTAAAATGTTACTATTCCCCAGGACATTACTTTGAACAGGCAGTATGTCATGGTCCCTCCTGTTTGTGTGTGCTCAAGCATCCCACCAGTTGTGCAAATCATAACTATTCTGTGATAATTCAGGGACTTCTGCCTTTCTTAGAGTGCTCGTGCTAGTCTGCACATCTTATGCAGAGAAGGCTACTGCTCATTAATGTTGGACTTTTGAAGGATGGAGAATGTTAACATGGTTATTGAGATCTTTTCCTCAGTTTACCCTACTTGTATAGGGACACTCTGAAAGTTTTGGCATACGTTTTACAAAAGTCCATAGGAAAGTTTTCCTATGCATGTGGAATTGCATAAGAGCAAGTCAGCTCAGAGATAGTTAGCCCCCTCCTCCCTCTCTGTTCAACAGTGATACTTAGACATGTGTTTGTCAGCCGGTGTGTATTTGTTTCACCAGTGTGAAATTCTCAGTCTTCGAGTATATTTCAGAATGTTGCCTCAGAAGCATTGCTGAAATGTCTTATCAACATGCTGATATTTTACAGTCCAACTGTTAAAATCATACTTTGCCCTATCTTTTAAGGTTCTCACTAGGGAAGGGGGAAAGGACTTTGTGTTTGGGGATTTTAGTTATTAACACTTGTCCCCAGTATAAGAACTAGTTCCGTGGAAGCATGAGTGACTTCAAATAGTTAGGTTTGATTCTTAGTTTGCTTTCACTAGAGTTTTTTATTTTAATGCTGAAGTAGAAGCTGGATGAAGAAATTACTTTGAATTAAGTATTTGCAGTGATAAGGGTATATGGTTTTTTAAAGACAAAAAAAATAAGAATGATTTTCAAATGTTGTATGTAATTACCGTGCTCTTCAAATTTCTAAATTTATTTTATTTGTTCAGTGCAAGTGGTGGCCTTGATAATGAAACACATTCCCTCAACAACACTTTGCTTGAGTATGTTGATCTAACAAGACAACTCCTAGAAGCAGAAAATGAAAAGGATTCTGATACATTGAAAGATATCCGATGCCATTTTAGTGCCTTAGTGGCAAATATCATACAAAATGTTCCAGGTATGTAAAATTGTAACTTCTGATTACTGTATTTAATATGCAGTACATTTAAAAAAAAGAAATTCTACCAAAAAGAAACTAAACAAAAAGCCACTTCTTATCTGAACTTTCAGAATACTTTTAATAAAATAATTTGTGACATTAGTTTTGAGTATAATTTTAGCAGTATGAGTTTTAAGAGAAATTTTTGGTACTGTTTGGCAATGTCTTGTTGATTGTCTATGTATTTGAGTTCTGTGGATTAATAAGTATCTTATTCCTCTATACTACTGGCATTAAACAGGACAGTAGTAAACCAACATCCAGGCATTATGGTGTTAAAATAATAGTGGGTCTTTACATGGATTTTTCCTTTTATATTCATAGTTTGGGTCTGTGTTACATGTTTTATCTTAAAGAATTACAAGAGCAGTGTGTATAACTGTGGGCTTTTCTTACAGTACACCAGAGAAGAAGTGTCTTTCCACAGCAGAGTCTACGCCACAGTCTATTCATGCTGTTCAGTCATTGGGCAGGTCCTTTTAGCATCATGTTTACTCCCCTGGACAGATACAGTGATAGAAACATGCGAATAAACAGACACCAATACTGTGCATTAAAGGTATTTTAACACTTTTGAATTTTGGAAATAGATTTGTTATGTCAACATGATACGGATTTAACATTTGGCCTTTTTAGATGTGGTTTCCATATCCATGCTTTAGTGTCTTTTTATTACTTCTGATTAGATGTATATTTATGACAGTTCAGCTTTTCCCATATTTAACTATTGCACTTGTTATAGAAATTTCTTACAATTAATACTTAATGTTCACTTCCTATGACTTCAGTTCTCATTGCTTAAGTTAAAGGCTTTCACCTGAATGTACATTAGCAATGAAACTGGTGTATTAACTCTTCAATATGTCAGCATTTTAGTATTGACCCTTCTTTGTATTTGAAAGTTGAGAAAAATATGATTCAATAATTGCTTTAATAAATATTTTTATTACCCTTGGTCTTTCTCTCTTAACAGGTTAGAATTTAGTTATCTGATATTTTAATGGATTGGGTAAGAGCACTTCCTGTATCTGAGTTATTAAAATGTGTTTTTCAATTGCTTTCCAAAGGCTATGTCAGCTGTACTGTGTTGTGGCCCTGTTGCAGACAATGTTGGGCTTTCATCTGATGGCTATTTATACAAATGGCTGGATAATATTTTGGATTCACAAGATAAAAAGGTAATACAGGCAATGTCAACATCACTTTGCAACTATCAGTTCCTTCAAACACATGTTTTAGTGAGTTTGCAGACAGATTTGCCTAAATGCTCTACATACACTCACAGCTGTTTTAGCAGCGCAGGGTTTTGCACTGTCCTTCACATGTATTCACTCTGTTGAGGAAGGTGGTCCCTAATCACAGTCTAAGAACAGGGAAAGAGAATGGAAGACGAAAGGACAAGGGGTGAAGCACTGTATATTGTTTATAAACTGATGAGCCATGTTAAGTTGTAGTAAAAATTCAGGTCTTCCACAAATTTAAAGGAAATGAGATTTTGAACATGAACTCATCTGAGACTGTAGAGTTTCTTGGGCTCCTTAGTAAGACCACACTTTTCATCTAAACAGTGTGGCAAGCTTTACAGGTAGGACTTTTATTGCCCTATAATGCTAAGACTACATAAAAATACAGCTCCTGTGACTCCTTGATTCCAGAGAAGGTGCAAGTCTCTATCCAGATCTATCCCTTGTATCCCACTGGAATTCTTGCATGTGTTTAAATGCTTCTCTGTGTCTAGTGCTTTCAAGGCAGTGTTTCAGTGCAAGACACTAACTGAAAAATGGTAAATTGCTCAAACTAGCCTTGGAACTGAAGGGGAAAAAATGTCAGTAGAGCTCTAGTTATTTGTGTCAATAATTTATGACTTTGTGCAGTTGAACAGTAAACAGTGTGATAGAATTATCTGCTGTTACTTCAGGCTATGATGTCATTGGTTTTGGATGGAACAGATTTTATGTTCCCAAAGGTTTTGGGTTTCTTAAATATTTATTTTCCTATTTTTTGCCATTTTGTAAGTTGGTCTTTTTTTCTACATTTTTAAATATATATTTACTCTTCCCTAGGTTCACCAGCTAGGCTGTGAGGCAGTCATGCTGCTCTTGGAACTCAATCCTGACCAGAGTAACCTCATGTACTGGGCCGTTGACCGGTGTTACACGGGTTCCAAGCGGGTAGCAGCTGGCTGCTTTAAAGCCATAGCCAGCGTGTTCCAAAACAGGTACTACAGCATTTTTCCAAACTTTAAAACTTCCATTTTCAGAGTGAGCTTTCATGTAGAACTGTGGGTTTTACTTCCGTAGGGAGAAAAGATCACTGCTGGTTTTGTGTGTGTGTTATTAGATAAACTTCTCAAAATGTTATTCTATCCCCTATCATATTCCTGGTAAATTAAACCTAAGCAAATTCAAATCATAGAAAACCAAACGTAATTTTACTTTTTTCATACTTGCCATTTTTTCCTAGGGATTACCAGTGTGATACAGTGACCCTCCTGAATCTGATACTATTTAAAGCAGCTGATTCTACTAGGGCTATCTATGAAGTTGCTATGCAACTATTGCAGGTTTGTAAGCTAATTCTGATTATCATGTTTTTCTTTTAAAATAAAAATTGTCCTATAGATTAAAATAAAATCTGGTTTTGTTTGGTTGTCTTCAGTAATGAAAGACAATGTTGGTTTTTTTCTTCCCTATTTTAGTACATAGTTAACCCAGATCCTTACTTGGCACAATTAGACTTCCCTGAAGGTCTGTCTGTTTACATGCACCTGTATTTTCATAATACCTGCTTTTTCAAGTAGCTACCTAAATCAGGACTCTCTTGATTTGGCCCTGAAACAGAGTGATACGTAGCTCCATTTATCCAAAAGCACCTCACAGTGAAGCAAATTGCTTCCCAAGCCTTCACTGTCTGCTGGGGTAGCAATCAGTTTTCTGATTTTTGTGCTATTGCCAAACAGTTTTTCATCTGTCCATGTGGAGAGATGACAGTGAAAATCTTGTTACCCACTTAATTTACTTCTGTATATTCTTTTCTGAGGTATTTAGAGGTAAGCTTAAAGGCAGCATTAGTGTTTAAAAATCTGTGCTGATAGTAGCTCAGACCTTAAGTATTTTTTCAAAGGTTTTTGTTGTCAGCTAAATTCAACAGTGAACTCCTCACTGAAGCCAAACCCTTATTGATACATCATCCCCATCTTTCTTCTCAAGTGGACACTACTTCTTAATATCAGTCCAAATTTATTTTTATAGTATCAGAGTGCCTTAGCCTCCTGCTGCATCTCTACCACATCAAAGATTGTGTTTTTCCTATCTATGTCTCATAGATGAGCAAAAATTGGTATTGTATGGAAATGCAAATGCTAAATAGTATTTCGCATTTCATTATAGATAAATTTGTATTTAAGATGGTATTTTAGGTAAGCAGATTTTGGAACTTGCTGGAAACTCATCAACTGGAATGTATCTTAGCTAGTCTTCTATTAATTTACCACAGTGTTAGCAAATGCTGTAGGTGTATGGAGATCTGCATAGGTAAGAAACATTAAATGAGAGTAGATACATGAATTTAAGAAGTGATTCTTATATAAAAATTTCTACAGTAGCTCTATATTTAGCTTCAAATTCTGAACATTACTGTTGTAGATTTTGGAACCAAAGATGTTCCGTTACGCTCACAAACTGGAAGTTCAGCGGATGGATGGGGTTTTGGGACAGCCTTCTCCTTTACCACATTTGTATTCTATGTCATATTACCAACTATCAGAAGAATTAGCAAGGACTTATCCTGAACTGACACTTGCTATCTTCTCAGGTACGATTTTAAAATGAAGCAAAACATTTCATCAAGTCAAAAAGCATCATACAAAATGTGTCATTCTTACTTTTCAATAAGTGATTTATATGTAATTCACTAAAATCAGGACAACTACATCATCTTAGCGTATAGAGGCCAAAAAAACCTACTAAGTGACAGGTTTTGTTCACTTGTGTTTGAAATATATTCACGGTAAAAGAACATAAATCAAAAATACTTTTACTGATTTTCTAATAACCATGGAAAATCACATTAGAGAAATAATTTGCAATTGTTTGTAAAATAATTTTTCATTGTTCTCTCTAGCGTGTTATTTACTGTAGATTGCTTAATTATATGCTTCTGTAGCATTTTTAAACAATTGCAAAATAATAACCTCTTTCATCAGTTTAAAAATAAAACAATCTACTAGGACCAATCTAAGGAAGAAAAAATTTTAAGTATTTTTTTGCCAAACTTGACACTTTTTTTTATGCCATAGGTTTTTCAGTTCCCTCCTTCAATTAGAGGAATATGTGTACATACACACAAACACATATATATATGCATACTAATGTGATTTCTTCAACATACTGTTTATTAGCAGTGTCTTCAGTTAGCTTTGCTGAAGACCATGGACTTTATCATTGTGAAATGGCACGAGTCCGCTAAACCAAGAAATTGTATTAGTGTTATATTATGGTGTGCTGGGCTCGTGGTTGTTGTTATCACCAAGCCAGTTCTCATGATTGACTTGGAATTCATGTGTGTACCTAATTTTTGAATGACAGAAGTAAGTCAGAGAATCCAAACAGCTCACCCAGCTGGGAGACAGGTGATGCTGCATTATCTGCTGCCATGGATGAACAATATTGAGTTGGTAGACTTGAAACCTTTGCCAACCATTCGTCGGCAAGATGAAGATGAAGAAGATTCTTTGAAAGACAGAGAAATGATGGTGAACAGTAGGCGATGGCTACGAGGAGAAGGCTGGGGATCACCACAGGCTACAGCTATGGTTCTGAACAATCTGATGTACATGACTGCAAAGGTAAAATTAATTACTTACATGCTTATCTTTTTTCAGTGGATTGTTCTGTTTAGGATGCAAGAAAATACTATTCAGAGATACTATGTCACCAAGCTTTCAAGAGTTACTATTCATATTTTGGAGCTGCTTTATATACCCAAACTATACTCTATAGTTTGGAAGTAATCCAAGAAATATGTAATATACAACATAAATGTTATAGTAATTGCTATGTATAGTAACAGTGTATAACCAGTGTTTTGTAATATAAATGTCTAGCTGGATAGAGAATACCAAACTGCCTGTATACCTATGATTTCAAAGTGGAGTTTTGGAACCTCTCTTGCTACCAGAGGCTGATTGACTCTCCTTCTTCATATCATAGCTACTTCCAACAGAGAAGTATTGCTCGCATGCAGTGCTCCTGCCAGTTCTGGTTATATGAGAATCCTACTGATGAGAGATCATGTTTTGAACTATTCAGTATCAAAAGCTTTTGTCAGTGTGTGGTCCATGGTGTTTTATTCAGTATTGTCAGCAACTGGGAGACTGGGCCTCTGTTGAATTTCACAGAATTGTTGGTGTTGAAAGGGAGCTCTGGAGATCATCAGGACCAACTCCTCTGCCAAGGCAGCGTCACCCTGAGCATGTTACACAGGAACTTGTCTGCGTGGGTTTTTGGTCTCCAGAGAAGGAGGCTTCATGACCTCCCTCAGCAGCCTATTCCAAGTGCTCTGCCACCCTCAATGGAAAGAAATTCTTTTTCACGTTGAGATGGAGCTTCTTGTGTTTTAGTGTATGCCCGTTGCTCCTCATCCTATCACAGGGCTCCACCAAAAAGAGTCTGGCACCATCCTCTTGGCCTTTGAGATATTAATATGCATTAATGAGATCCCCCCCCTCAGTCTCTAGACTAAAAAGGCCCAGCTTTCTCAGCCTAATGGATTATATATAAATGAAATGTATAGTATGTACACATATCTTTAGATATATTTTTATACATTTATGTCTGTAAAAGAAAATAGCTATTTCCTGAATATGTTTTTAAAAATTCATGTGAAAGCATCATTCCAGAACATTAAAAAGGCAACAGTTTCCTATAAGATTTATGTCTCTTTCTTCTGGAGCCTGTTTCACTTGATTAGTACAGATCACTTTTGAGTACAATGATTTCTGATGGAGTTTTCAGGACATACATTTATTTTGTTTTCTAGTATGGTGATGAAGTGGCTTGGTCAGAGATAGAAAATGTCTGGACTACTTTGGCAGATAGCTGGCCAAAGAATCTGAAAATAATTTTGCACTTCTTGATCAGTATTTGTGGAGTGAACAGTGAACCCAGCCTTTTGCCTTATGTGAGTATGCAACAGATCTCTCATTGGTGCTTACTGATATTTTAAAAATTAGTAGTACATCTAGCAGTGAAGATACCAAACAAAAATGTGAGGTAGGATTTAGTTTAGAAATAATATAGAACAGAACTGTGAAATATCAAAAAGAAATTATATCAGAATATGTTCATTTCAGTGTTGTTCTCTGGTGCTGTTAAGACCTTTTTAAGAAAATATTTCGCTTAAATAATTTCCAGAAGACATACTTTCAAACATTATTGTCAGAAGACTGGAACTCAGAAGATTTACTTTCTAACTGTTGTGGTATGTTTCCCGTACTTGCTGCTCTTGACAGCTGGGGAAGCAACTTTGGTAACTTTTAGAACTAGAGTAAATTTCACGTATTCTCACTTGCAGTGTAGGTAGATACTGATTCTAACAAATTGTAGTCAAATCTCTTTGTATAAATATATATATATATCTTTTCTTATGGCAGGTAAAGAAAGTAATTGTTTATTTGGGTAGAGACAAAACAATGCAACTACTAGAAGAGCTGGTGAGTGAACTTCAGCTTACAGATCCTGTCAGTTCAGGAGTCACCCATATGGATAATCCACCATATTACCGCATTACATCCAGTTACAAAATCCCCTCTGTCACTTCAGGTAAGCATTTACTGACTTAACTAACTTAAACTGTTATTAATGTCAATTATAAACATGTTGTTATGAATCAGTTATGGTATGGGACTGCATTTGTAAATATCAATAGGAGTGCAAGATTCTGTTTCTAAAAATAAGGTTAAAGTTTATTTTACAAGATCTGCAGTTTTTGGTGTACCCAGACTTCGTACTGAAGATCATCTGCTAGGTTCACAAGGGACAGGTTTGTCCTAATATATGCATCAGACTTAGTCTATGTTCAGACCTTGCACTGTTTATCCTCACTATATGACTTCTATGTCTAGTCAGTCAAACCACGGGGAAAATGTACATAATTTTAAATCCATCTAAGTTGTTATATTTTAAGTTTCGTTACAAACTGCATCCAGAGGAATTGTTTCAAGAGGATTTAAGTTCACTTACTTAGGAAAATTTATCTAGAAATTATTAACAATAGATCAATCATCAAAAAACCCCCGAAGTGCTGAAAATACCAAAAGTGTCTACCTCATGCTTCAATCCCAGAACATGCTGAGAAATGTGGGAAAAGCAGTCTTGTTTTGGTGGAGTATCCATCTATCAAATTGAGCTGCAAAAAACATGGATATGGGGAGAGTATTTAAGCAAGGCCTTAACTTTTGTGCTGCAAATTTCTCAATATTATGAAGCAGCCTGGACCTATCACATGGTGTTACCTGGATCACAAGGTGAATGCATTGGCACTTGTTCTTGAAAGTGTTTTAAAGACATGAAAAAAATCTGAGGCTCTTGCACTTTAATTTAGAATAGCAAAAGCTGGAAGGGTGCAAAATTGCTTCCAATTGTGGCTGTCAGTTCAGTATGATGCTTGCAAATTTCTCCTAAAAGCAAATTGTTAAAAGCTTCACCATAGGCTATTAGGTTTTAGTTCTTAATCTGTTTGTGGTTTGAATTAACTGGATAACAAAGTCCAACTACATTTTACTGATTACTATGAGCTGTATAATACAGGAAAAAAAGGAAATAGGTCTCTACATACTGCTTAAAAAAATTTCTACTTAATTTACATTGAAGAGTTAGAGATTCCTGCAATAGATTATTTTTATTTTTTCCGGTTAGTGAAATTATGGTAGCAGATCACAATCCTTTATTGCACATGAAAGTAGTTTGTATTTGTGCCAATTGCTGTAAAATAAACCTGATTAGGGCTCTGGGCAAGGACCTTATTTACTAATAAGGGTGATCATGCTTAAGATTACTTTTCCTTTTTACTGACCAACCTTTTTTCTTGTCCATAATTCACAGGTACCACTTCTAGTAGCAATACAATGGTGGCTCCCACAGATGGCAACCCTGACAGTAAACACATGAAAGACAGTATAGAAGAGAAGTAAGTATCTCCTCAAAGAGCAGTTATTAGTTGAGTTACAGGAATTCCTGCTAGCTGCTACAAATACTCCCATCTCAGCAGCTCCAGGTATGTCTTCATTGCAGGGATTACATTCCATGTAATGTCTCTCACATGTCAACAGAACTGGAGTACTGTTTGGGATTAACAATAGCAGCCTCAGTTGTAGTTTGAACTCCAACCCAGGTCAGGCACTGTATTGCTACAGCTATATTGTTGTTGGTGCCTGAAGTAGCTACTCTTATGGACTGTGTATGTTCACATAAGAGCAATTGTAAGGTGGAGTTGGTGAGACACTGGAACACATTGCCCAGAGAAGTGGATGCAGCATCTCTGGAAGTGTTCAAGGCCAGGCTGGATAGGGCTCTGAGCAACCTGGTCTAGTGGAAGGTGTTCCTGCAGGGAGGTTGGAATCAGATGATCTTTAAAGTCCCTTCCAACCCAAGTCATTCTGTGATTTTATGACTTGCAAGTTGGCTTATTACCTCACTGGAAATGAGCAATGCCTATGTGTTGCAAGCTAGTTTATTTTCCCTAACCTGGGGTATTTGGATACCTAGTATCTGTGTCAAGATACCTTACAGCTAACTTTAAAACAGATTTCTCCCTCCCTAATTTTTGAGCTATTTAAACATAATCTTTTGGAGAATTTTGGCAGACACTTACTGTCTTTTTCACCAGACTGAGGCTGGTGAAAAGCAAACAGTGGATATAGACTTAGGCTGTATACTTGGAGCTCAACAGTAACAGACTGTGGACATGCTTTTATTTTGTGTTAATATGGATAGCTAACCTTCAAGTGAAAAGGGAGTGGAGACTTTGTAATTAGCATGAGTAAAAGTGTGCACATGTGCCATTACTGTAGAGTAGCAACTATGTCCTAAATTTGCAAATAAGTTTCTGACAACTTTAATAATTACAGTTCTTACATGATTTCCCAGTTGGACACTCTTTCCTTCCCCAGGATAATTATGTCAATATATTTAGAACAGTAAATATACTGGTAGAGGCAATCTCAATACTTAAATTGGGGTGAGCTGTAGGATAGTAAATCACAGAAACCTGGGATGCGAGGTGTTCAGAATTCAGCCTAGCAAGGCACAGACAAGTACTTGGCTGCTATGGGGACTCAAGCTGAAGAAACTTGTAAAATAATGAAGGCAGTTTTGAAAGTGTCTGAGGGTTTTGGCATATACTGTAGGGTTGTCTTAAACCTCCCCAGGGTATATGCTTCTTGATAAGATGTACTCTACATCTTGGACTTGCCAGGAGGAGAGAATTTTAGAAACTTACGTAGAAACAGTTTGGAAATTATGCTTTTAGTGCTCTCATTTCTCTGATTTTTTTATAGTATATCAGATTAGCAAGGTAGGATCTTGGACACTGTGTGTATACATGCATATGTCTCTGCCAGATCACATATGGATTTCCTTATTTTGTTCAAGAGTGAGAAGAACTTATGTAAAATGGTAACAAATATTTTAATATGCTTAAATGCTAGTGAAAATTATAGAACAGAAACACTATTTATAAGGGTAATCTCTTTGAATCTCCTAATCTGGTGTTGCTAGAGAAGGTGTCTTACATGACTGAGGTGCTTTGGCATCATGTTGATGATTATCCTTGTAAGGTGAATTGTTTTTTATATAAGAGTTTTGCTGAAATACAGTTTTACTGAGAGACCCTGATTAATGTTTGTCACAGAATGTCAGTTACTAATTCTGCTTTATTTGCACCTACAGCTACGCACACCTAGACATCTACAGTGGGCTGAACAGCAACTTAAATCGCCAGCACCACAGACTGGAATCTCGCTACAGCAGCAGCTCTGGAGGATCATATGAAGAGGAAAAAAGTAATATTCTTTATTTTAAAATATTTCTATGAAGAGCACACAGAATTTTCACAAGTTAATACTTCTACTGAAGGTTGTGGAACATAAAGAAATTAGCATTATCAAGTGTTACTTGCATAAGCGTATTAAAAATTAAGTTTTTGTTAATCTTTCTCCATCTTATTACTGCTATTGAAGTCTAGCATACATTTGACTGCAATAAAATATTCAAGGAAGATAATATGCTTTGTTCTTTTTGTTTTCCTCTAGAATGAGTTGTGAACATCTTCCTAAACGAAATGGTTTAACTCTATTTTCTTTGACAGTTAGGCACAAGAAATAGAGATAATCAGGATGATGATGAGATTTAAAAAAATAATTAAAGAAAAAACAAAAGAAAATTACAAGTAATTGTTCCTTTAAAGGATAGCATTCCTTGGCTTATTTTAAAAAGGGTACTAAACTTTTTTGAAGCCATAGCAAAGGAAAATATAGCAGGGAAAAAGGTTCTCTTTATGTACATCTAATTTCTAAGATTGTTTTGAAAACGTGTTTTGGGTTATTTTTTGTGATCTATGTTTTGTTTTTTCTGAGGTGCAGAGATATGGAAAGAGGTAAAACTTTCTTTTGAAACTCCATTATGGTTTTAGAAATATTTCCTAAACAGAGGCTTGTTAATTCTGGCTACTTCCGTACCAGCACCTCAGATAGAAATCACCATGGCAATGCTAGGGAAAACCAAACAGGTCATGTAATCAGGCAAAAATGAGGACAGTGGTCAGACAGTAAATGATGTGTTACATTAGTGGGTTCTGTATGCTTGGTCAGAGCAGTTGTTTGACTGAAACTCTTGTTTCAGCCAACAGACTGTTAGTACTTTAAATGACTTTGTACTTCACCCTGCATGGAATAATCAGATAATTTCAGTCATGCTAGTGATCCCACAGACTTAGGTTTCACTCAATTTTGTGTTGACCGTTGATTGTAATGCCATTTAAGTTTTTTGGATATGTTACAGCACACCGTACAACTCTGCCTTTTCCTTAATTTTCTTGTGTGACTGAACAACAGGAGGTAAACTTCTGCATTTTGAGCTTTAGATGTCAGTATGGAACCCATCCTGTCCATGCTGTATTGAAGCAACAGGAGTCCATTAGGATCTTTTGATGCACTCCTCAATGACTGATATTTTGCACACTGTGAAGGTTAGAGTGAATATGTGGTTCTTACTGCCTCTCTCAAGGACGTGAAACCTAATGTCCTCTACAGAGATTTTTCTAAGGGCTGGACATTCTAATGCAGAATCTGCTAAACTTTGAGTCAGTAACAGGTTAGTGGCTTCTGATCAGCCAGAGTGTTTATTACTGCACAGATAGGCATTATCCAGAATCATAACTGCAGTCACTTTTGGATTTGTTTGCTGTTCATTATAGCAACACTGAGTATCCTAAACTAGATGGTATTTCACATCTTCCATCAATAAGAAGTTTGTCACTTCCAGTGGAGAAGGTGATAACAAGCTGATACATGTGTAAACTTCTGCAGCTATACTTCCAAACAGAGCTGGTAGAATCACTGAAACATTGAACTGTTGAGGCAGTTTCCTTGTTTCTAGTCTTGACTGATAGTTCTGAAGTCCAAAACAAATTTAAACCAGAAGAGTGTGTGTTAACACAGTATACTCTTATACCAAACAGCTGTTGTTCTTCTTGCACTTTTGAAGCTTGCTTAATAAAATATTAAATATCTTTCTGTGCTTTTTTGACAAATTTACTGATTTTCTGAGCAGTAACTTTTATCAACTAGTGGGATTGGGCTATGCTGTTGTAAAAGTGGCAATTTCGAAGTTACCCATGGATCAGGCCACATTATCTGGCACATAGCACTGGTGGGATTTTGCTGTGAGACCTATAAAGATGTGCTCTTGAGGAATACTTCCTTAGCCTATAATGAAATGCTCTTCAAGATGAGTTCAGTTGAATCTTAGGACCCAGCCTAAATTAACTCCCTATTTGGCATGAGGTTTGAAATTAAAGGAAATTGCATCAGATCACTTTGCCTTTTATCATAGTTTTTATGAACCTATTCAAAAACATCTTCCTCTGTTATGTGTGTAACATCTATAGAATCATCCTTATACTAAAAGAAGTAACCACTTCTTTTCTTTTAAAAAGCTGTGTCCAACTACTACTGTTTACGGCTGGCTCCCTTCCCCTCTCCTAGATCTCAGGTTTTCAAGAACTTAAAAATATTTCTTCAGAAGACTGTAACATAGAGAAATATGCATTGTAAATACATTTCTGGTTTAATTTTCTTTTGTCTTAGGTGATTCA
Source organism: Toxostoma redivivum (assembly GCA_013397375.1). Classification (NCBI taxonomy): domain Eukaryota; kingdom Metazoa; phylum Chordata; class Aves; order Passeriformes; family Mimidae; genus Toxostoma; species Toxostoma redivivum. The sequence continues at coordinate 928,971 of VXBI01005648.1, read as the reverse complement.
ATGCCTCTGTATTCCAACTGGCGGTTGAAGGTGATGGAGCACAATCAAGGAGAGCCTCTCCCTTTCCCACCTTCTGGAGGCTGCTGGTCACCACTGGTGGATTACTTACCTGAAACTTCTCCTCCGGGCATGTCACTTCACAGGTAGCTGTTTGGGCAATGCCAGTGGCAGTGCATTATGGTTTCATTTGTGTTATAAATACAGTAATTTGAAGATAGCAGATTAAAGGGCAGTTGATAATACATTTGTTGTCTGTGGGTTTACTCATAGGTCTGTCAATTTAAGATAATGCAATTTTTTAATCTAGATTAAAGTGTTTGTATTTTTATTATGAGCGTTCGTCTTTTCCCTTATAACACAGCTTTGTAAATGTTTATAGACTGAAGAATACAAGTTAAAAGCATATGAAGCCCTTTGCAACTCTTCATGAAGTTCTTCTTACACTCTTCTAACATACTATTTTTTTTGTTTTAGATGCAATATAGCAGTGATTCTTTTGACTGATTTGATAGTCGACCACAGTGTAAAGGTGGAATGGGGAGGATACTTGCATCTTTTGCTTCATGCAATTTTTATAGGTAACTAACTTCTTACAGAAATACTTACAGTAACCTGAGGGATTCCCAGCTATTCTTTTTGATATTTAGATTAATTTTTGCCATTGTATTGAAATCCCATTAATTTTATAATATTTACAGTATTTTTAAAAATTCAATTAAATGTCTTTCAGCTTAATTGGAGTTTTTTTAAGGCACTTTCTTTTGGAGTCATTTTTACTTCTTGTAGAAGACACAGTAAAATTCAATTTTTTTATTTCTAAGTGCAATAATTTTCATACAGAGCACAGATTAAGATCTTACTTGTACTTCATAGTTTAATCTTGCATGGGATTATCAGGTATGTTTTAGTCTGATCAACATACAGTTTGTTAAACCATATGCTGTTGTTTCTGTATTGAAGCACTGAAAAAATACTATTTAGAGAATTCTATATCTGTTAATTGAAAAAGTATAACAGACCAGTTTGAATACTGCTATTTTTAAAATAATGTAATTCAGCATGCCCTTTGAATATCATAAAGCCTTGCTGTTTTCTTTTTGTGTTAGGTTTTGACCATGGTCACCCTGAAGTCTATGAGCATTGTAAACGACTACTTTTGCATCTACTGATAGTGATGGGCTCTGGCAGTAATGTCCAGTCTGTTGCTTCTGTCCTACTCAGAAACAGAGAGTTCAATGAGTCCAGGGTGCTTACTGTCAAGCAAACTACCCATTTAGATTATACTTTCACAGGTAGGCTTTTGATTTATTACACGTTGCTTTGTTAAAAATGAAATGGGAAGTTATCTCTTCTTACAGGCATTATTAAGATTTCTGTTGTTTGTAATATTTTCCTGAGGCCTTGGCATTAAAATGTATTTCTTTGGATTTTAATGAAGTCAAAATAAATAGAGTTCTCATTAGCACTTCATGCTTAGTCATCAAAGTAGAGGAGCACAGCTGAATGATGAATAGTAGTGGAAATCAAAGAGGGATCTCTATCCTTTAGAACTTTAATACAGCAGTTTTTATGATGCCTTTGAAAATAAAAACTATGAAGATACATCTCTTTGTTTATAGCATGTTAAAATTTCCAGGTTTTGTGAGGTATGATTGCATTCTTTATTGGTTATCAGAATATTTTTTGAGATACTACTTTTTAATAGTCACCTTAACTTTACAGTATTGTAATGATACAGTACACTTCATATTTCTGTGTATCTCCTTATGAAGGTAATATTCTGATGGTGAGACTGTGTTGTAGATTCTGTTGAAATAGTTGGGGTTTTTATAAATTTTATATTTCATATTATTTCAGTAGGTGGCAGCATATTGCCATACAATTTTTTGTTCTGTTTTGTTCACATCAGCAATGGTTTTATTGCTTAGCAAAAGTAGTAATCTGATTTGTAAATTTGGCTTTTTCTAGCAATGAGGAATTAAATTCCACTGTGTATAGTGGAAGGATTATTTTATATGAATCTGTTTGGCAGAACTTATTGGTGCATCTACACAGTGGCATATACAAACCATTCCCTTCCTAATCTTTAAGATCTTGGATAAAACTGTCTAAACATGACACAATAAAACAAAGATGTCTGATAGAAACTAGAATAAGGTCAGCATCAAACATTTCCAACTGGGGATTAGGATAAGGTGTTTACAGGTATGCACGCCTAGCACAAGGCTGGACAAGCAAATTTTAAATTTTATTTGAGCTGGCTGAGCTCAAATACCCCAGTCCAAATTTTGTGGTTTTATACTGAAAATTTGTGGTAGGTCAGTGAGTCTTAAGCTTATTTAAATACAAGTGTTACAGTCAAGGGCCCTCCCAGTTTTCCTTGGTAGTTTACTTTCTCTCAGCCCTTCACGGATGGATGGAAGGGCAATGTGAGGAGTCACTGCAGTTATATTTTATTGCTACATGATTCTTTGTACAGAAGAGAAAAATCTTCTGGCCACAAGATTAAGCTAACTTCAAAGAAACTTTGTACAGCCATGAGGACTCTGCTTAGAGTCCATTCACTAGATTATATTTAGTGTTCACTGATTTCAAGTACTGACGGTTACACTGGGACTGGGTTTTAACAGAAAAAAAATACTGCTCATCAGTAGGAAATAGTCTATATAATTTTTTAAATTGAGATGCCTCAGAAGCTGATGAGCTCTCATACTATTAGTACAAAATCAAGGATAATACAGGGGTTTTAAAAAGGGATCTAGCAGTTCCCAATTAAAGTTTATATAAGTCATGTGAAGAATTTGCATATATGAGACTTGTTGATTTCATTGAAGTTATTGCATCCATTAATTTATTCTCTTTTAAGAATTCTCATTGCCTTTACTAAGTTATTGATCTTTTTAGAGGTCTGTTTTTTCTTTTTATGTATTTGATATTAACTGTCAACTTAAAAGTGCATAATCATCTCGTTTCAATTTCAGCAGGTGTTCATGATTTTATACCTGATTACCAGCCCTCCCCAATGACAGACTCAGGGCTTAGTTCAAGTTCTACCTCTTCTAGCATCAGTTTAGGAAATACAAGTGCTGCCATTTCTCAACTGCACACCACAATCCTCAATGAGGTTGACATTTCAGTAGAGCAGGATGAAAAAGTGAAAACTCTTATAGAATTTATTACCTCAAGGTAAGATTTCAGTTTTTTTGTCAAGGCACATATTTTGTGGAAAAATATTTACTATTTAGCATCATGTTGTCCAATTCTGTCTCTGTTTTATCACCAAAGTAAATGTTTTTACATGATACATGTATAAAAGCTCTAACTTTCCAACACTTTCAGAGAATTTTGACCACCCTTTCAAGTCCTGACTGTTTAAAAATATTTTGCCCTGTTTTATTCTGATTAAGGACAGGAATACATTGAGATGATTAGGGAGCTGCAAGATTTCTGTGTGGTTTAGGGATTGCCTAGTAGTAGAGAGCTGTCAGAATTCAAAAATGAGGAATTTGTTGCAAAGGACATTGGTAAAATCATCCAAATATGTGCAGTTTGTATGATAGTTTATATTAAGCTTTCAAGATGGTGCAAATCTGAAATCCTACTTGTTTCTCCGTGCTTTTGATACTTGTGGTTTACCTCAGCCTAAATTTATAGTAGTGTGGTGTATCGATGGAAAGGAATTGGGAAGAAAGGAAGTTAGGAAGTGCATAATGGTAGTAGTTGTACTGGTTCTTTCTTAGAGAACTCACTATTGCACTATCACTGTACCAGAGAACATCTCTTCCATCTTCTTACCCAGTTATTTCAATTGGAACTGATACATTGCTTTTCACTTTGTCTTCTTGTATATTGTATAATATTGGTCAGTTGTCAAAATTCTTTCCAATTCGGGCCTGCACTACTAGATGGTTTCTTTTATGTGGTATATAGTAGATTCTTTTCCAATTAACCTTAAGGTCTAAATTTCATTTAAATAAGATTAAGTAAAAAGACTATGTTTTATATTCTATTTACTCTAGTTTTATATTTTTTAGGAAAAGAGGCCCACTTTGGAATCATGAAGATGTTTCAGCCAAGAACCCTAATATAAAGAGTGCTGAACAGTTAACTGTGTTTTTAAAGCATGTGGTATCTATATTTAAACAGTCTAGCTCAGGTAGGTTAGAAAACAGACAATAAATGATCAAATGTGCAAGACTGCAAATTAAATAAATACTTTTTAATGCATGTAAACACATAGGTTATCTATAAAATCACTCTATGTAATTATTGCTTTTAAATAACAGAGTTTTTCTTGTATATTGCTCACTTCAGTTTATGTTTCTGTTACGACAGATTTAAATATAATCTTCTAGGAATGAGATAAAACATCTTATTAATTTCTTGTGAACACTTAAATTCAAGTCATAAATGTTTTATTGTCTGCAAGTCTCTTTAGCATTAAGTATTTGGAATACATGTTTATATTCCTATAAGGATTTTTGACACTAATACTTCTTGAGAGAAATGTTGAGAATATTTTAAATTTGAGAATTACTTTGGCGATTTACTCTTCAGTAAATTCCAGTGGATTTCTTTTTAAATAAAGCAGTGTTGCTTGAATATTTATTTGCCTTAATAGGAGGATATCAATTGGAACATCGTCTCAGTGAAGTTGCTTTGCAAACTGCGCTTTCATGCTCCTCTCGCCATTATGCTGGGAGGTCCTTTCAGATTTTCAGGGCTCTGAAGCAGCCTCTCACTCCATCTACACTTTCTGATGTTCTCTCCAGACTAGTAGAAACCGTTGGAGATGCAGGAGAAGAAGCTCAGGTATTTGAAAATTTGCCCCCACTTCATTAGAAAGCTAAGTCTGCCTAAATTATGTTCAATGACAGCAAAAGTAAAAAACTGTTTTATTAAGTAGCTTTTGATTTTTAATATTTCAAATATCAAAACAGTTTTAAGCATTACTCTTCCTGAATTTCACTTAATTAACTGAGGAAAAGTTGTGCACATTCTCTTCTACAGCAGTAGGCTCTTTCAAAGAGTTTGATATATCTGTTTCCTGTAGGCACCACCTCTTTCATTGTTAGAGAGTACTGAGATCAGCCATATAAGAAATTATTCAGGTTTTCTTTTGTTAAGAACTTCATCTGATAAACTGTTAACAATCATTGCAACTTAGTGTCGTTGAACATCCTAAGAGTGTATCTAATCTTTTAATACTGTAAAATTTGTCTGAATGACTTCATCCTTCAATGCATCCTTAAAAACAATGTAAACCAAAATTAATTCAGTAAATGCTTATAAATAAATGGAAGTTTTTCCATGTCTTGAAGCTATACTGCTAACTTGAGCTGTCTCATGTGGATTGGGTTCTAATTGAAGCATGAAGTAATTTACTTACTAATTTTTTATTTTTATATTACTACTCAGTAGATTTTCTGTGATCTTCCTTGTGCATATTGCATAATTTATAATGAATGGCCTGTGGCTTTCCCCAGGGTTTTGTCATAGAGCTGCTTTTGACTTTAGAATCTGCTATTGATACATTGGCTGAAACCATGAAGCATTATGATCTGCTTTCTGCCCTTTCTCAGTAAGTTCTTTTATTAGTCAATCTTCATTATGCATTTTTTGTACATTTGAACTATTAAAAATCTGTATGATAAATGTAATGAAATAATTTCTTGTCATCTTTGCAGAATAATTGTATCCATATAGCAAAATTGCTTGCTCTGATATATTTTTATCCTTCTGCCTTGAGCAAAACTTGCAAGAATATAGATTTCCTGAGAAGGGCATCTTATTGCCTTTCTGATTTACTCTCTTGGGTTCAATTTTATTTTGTAAAAAAGGTATTCAAGGAGTTTCTTGTGGCTCAGTTCTGAAATACTGTCAGTTCTTCTTAAACTTCTTGAATTTAAAGGCTCTGAAAATATTGGTTGTTCTTAGGCCTCAGGTTTGTTTTCCATATATAAGAAGTGTAACTGAACAGTCTGTCTCATTTGTGTTTCTTGTGAGTGGTTACCTTGATGATTTTTTATCAAATTGAAAAAAAATCCTTAAATGTACAGACACCTGTATTTATTTCACTTCCTCGCATAGTTTTTGAAAACACTGAGATTTCTAGGAATACATCCAATTTCTCAGTATCAGAATAGAAAGGTGGTGGGTTTCCTAAGTCAGATACCTCAGACAAATACATGGTAATTATATTAATTCATTCATTTCTGTATTTTATCACATCTTTAAATAAGTTGAGATGCTAGATCATCACTCATACATAATCTTTTACATGCTATGGGCTAATTTTTCTGATTTTGCTGTAATTTTTATGGTATTATGGGATTGTAACAAACAGATTTGGTAGAAAAGATAACAGGGTGCTGCAATCTTGTTCTTATTTCTTAAGGATATTTTAATAATAGATACAGAAATACTGTATTTACATATATTATAATACTCTCAGAGTGATGAACCAGAGTATTCACTGCATGTGTATGTGTTTAGTGTAACATCTTTTTTCTTTCTTCCCTTTTTCTAAACTCTATGTTACTAAAGTATTTTGCATGTAACACTGTGTAATACTGATTTTCATTTCAGAACCTCATACCATGATTCTGTAATGGGAAACAAGTATGCAGCTAATAGGAAAAGCACTGGACAGATAAATCTAAGCACAAGTCCCATTAATAGCAGCAGTTGTTTGGGATACTACAGCAATACAAGGAGTAATTCCTTGAGACTGAATTTGATCAGTGAGCGGAGAGGCGACCGGCGACGGAGCAACACACTGGATATAATGGATGGAAGGATAAATCATGGTGGAAGTTTGGCAAGGACTAGAAGCCTTTCCTCCCTGAGGGAGGGAGGGATGTATGATGTGCAGCCCACTACTGACCCTGTCAACTTGATGGCCACCATATTTTGGATTGCAGCTTCATTGCTGGAGTCAGATTATGAGTATGAATACCTTCTGGCTCTCAAGCTACTCAACAAGCTTCTTATTCACATGCCTCTGGATAAATCAGAGAGTCGGGAAAAGATAGAAGAGGTGCAGAATAAACTGAAATGGAATAACTTTCCAGGCCTTCAGCAGCTTTTTCTGAAAGGCTTTACTTCAGCTTCTACACAAGAAATGACAGTTCATCTCCTCAGTAAACTCATCACAATTTCCCGGCATGCTTTGGTTGATCCTTCTCAGTTAGCAGGTATCTTCAGTAAATATGCAATAAAAATGCATTTTTTCGTGAAATTAAGTGGAGTCAAATTCAGTAGAAATTGTGCATTCGCCTTAAAGAAACACTTCTGCTAAACGCTTTCTGCAGTTGTCCACATTACAATGCTACACAGTGGGAATAAGTTACAGACTGTTGTTATCTCACAAGCAAGACTGCGTGTAAACTTTATGCATTGACTGTTGTTTGCAAGTGAGATTTAAGAGCTGTGTAATTTTTTTCATAATCTTGTGCTGACTAGTTCAATTAGCACTATTTACAGATTTTTAGAAACAATGTGACATAGTGCCTAAAACTATCCTGTTTCATGGTAGTTTTGCTTAAATGGTCCAGTGATGATTTTATTTTCATCATACACTTTTATACCTAGTACAGACATATTTGTATGCATTGTTTATGCATACATACTTAGGTAAATGTATGTGTATACATAATTTATATAGCTGTGTGAAAGTTTGTGTCGTGCTGCAAGAGTTTTAAATACTGGCTAACTCCACATTAAATTAAGTCATATTCAAAACCTTAAGGGCTCATATAACTCTGTTTATATATGTGTTTAGGATTTCCCCTAAACATCTTGTGCCTACTTCCTCATCTGATACAACATTTTGATAACCCAACTCAGTTTTGCAAAGAAACAGCTGACAGGATAGCAAAGGTATGTAACATGATGCTTGGAGAAGTATCCAGGAGGATATGTATACCAGTATTGTTTCTGTATTTTTTGGAGGTCCCTTACATAATGCTTCTATGTGATTCTAATAGTGATATACACGTAACTATGAGAGGTCATATTATAGAGATGTGATCCAGCCTAATTTCTATAGCTGGACCTTGTATCAACCCCTGAGTATTTTAAAAATGCTCCCTAATTTTCTTATGAGAAAGAAGTGATTCTTACTGGTAGACAGAGAAGAAAAAGTTGTATGTTCTTTCTATTACTTTGACACAGTGAAATGCACCTTGAAATATTTCTGAACTATAGTGGCTGTTAAAGCAGAACATGGTGCACAACAGCTGTTGTCAGCCAGGATGGTGTTGCACTGGCCTGACAGAGTCTTTGTTTTAAGGAAAAATATGAAAAGGGGAATAGGAAAGAGCTGTCTGGCACAGGAGATGCAGTCATACACCTCTGGCTGCCCAGGCTGTGACATGTGAACCACTAAGCTGTGCACAGGCGGACTCAAATCACTTGCCTCATGCAAGTGCAGAAGTTACTGGTGCCCTTAAATATTTGTATTACTCAAGTGTGGGATATTGGTTCATCATACCAAATGTATGATGAGTAGATAAACTTGGAACATGGATGCCACAGTACCAAAATTCAACAGAAACTGTAGGTAGTGCTTGTGTGATTGGTTTGAGTTCACTTACTAGAAAATAACTGAAGTGAAATCTTGGAAATGAAATCTTGGAGTAAAATCTGGGAGAAGTGCATAATGACTCATGAATGCTTGGATTTTAAAAAAAAATATTTCTAATATAATTAAATATGTTTTTGCTTTTCAGGTTTGTGCAGAGGAGAAGTCACCAACTCTTGCCAATCTGGCTCATATGATGAGTTTGTACAGTACACACAGTTATTCCAGAGACTGTTCTAACTGGATTAATGTAGTGTGTAGATACTTGCATGACTCTTTCTCAGATGCCACATTTAACCTCATAACTTACCTTGCAGAGGTAAATTTTTACTAGAAGTATCTCATGTCGATAATTCATTGCCAGTTCCTAATTGCCCATGATTCTGAATATCAAGGGGAATAAAGCATGTATTTTCTAACAGGAAAATATTACTGAAATGTTCTAGGATATAGGAAAGGGATGACTGCTGCTATTTTGGAGTGCAGTAATTTATATGTACCTTGAAATTATAATCCCTGTAATGAAAGATCTCCTTTTGTGAGAGTGCTGTTTGGCAGTAGATGTTTATATTCTGTACTACATTAATATACATTGTCTTGGTTTAGCAAACTAAGCTTAATGTAAATTTTAAGAGACCTTCTTTAATCAGGTACACGTCTTTATCGCAACTTTAAAAATAAATTGCAAAGTTCAGTTGTAAGTAGTGCATAATGTAGAAAATTATAATTTAAATTATAGAAATCAGTGTATTATTCTGCCAGCCATTCACACAGGAAAGCTGTTAATTATTTAGTATGAAAAGCTTATACAGCTTGTCCTTGAAGTGTATCCCTTCAAACTGATGGAGACATTTTTAGTAATTTGTTCATTCTTACAAATGACTTTTTGTGTACCTGTTTTGTTTGTAAAACTGCATTTACCCACCTTCTTTAAGGTGTTGCTGTAATTGTTTTTCATATAGTTTTAAGATTTTGAATTAGTATGAACACTTTTATTTAGTGAAAAGTGTTTTACTATTAGGTGCTTTTGATCTGTTCTAAAAATACGCCAAAATTCGGGGGAAAAAATAATTAAGACAGAAACCATTGTGCTGTTGCATTGCTGTTTTTAGTGCTATAGCAAAAGTTTGAAAAACAGGAAGTGGTACATTTAAGTTTCTTGAAGGGAAAAATAAATGTGTGTAGAAATTAGCTGTATTTTAATATTTGCTCTCACTTTTTACCATCATTAAAGGCCCTAATTAAATTTTGTATTTTAAAAACCTTTTTTTAGCTGTTGGAGAAAGGCTTGTCTAGTATGCAACAGTCCTTGCTGCAGATCATATACAGTCTTCTGAGTCATATTGACCTATCCACAGCTCCAGTGAAGCAGTTTAATTTGGAAATCATTAAAGTTATTGGTAAATATGTTCAGGTAGGTACTCGGAAGAATTGTAAAAGCTTGTCTGCTCATTACCAAAATTGCACTTGAATTTTGGGGGAAATTTATTTCAGATATAAAAATAGTTGCTTGTAGTCAGATTCCATAAGGTTTTTTTTTTCCTATGCACTTAATTCACTAAATGCTTTTGTGTTTTTCCAATGTGATTTTCATCTGGTGGAACAAGTTATCTGGGTGGATGTGTATCTATTTACTGATGTATGCAACTCATCATATGTTGTTAGAAAAGATGATCCTTCACCTATTAAAATACAAGGAAATGTTTACTGCTAAGCTGTACAAATGTTTTATTTATGTGTATATGTTTTAAAAAGAAAATTTTATGCTTAAATGAATATTTGAATCACTCAGTAATATATCCGTGAGGAACTTTAAGGGTCACCTTAACAAAATTGAGTACATATTTTTTAAACAATGTCCCCAAAAGATGAACCACAGTGTTTTGCCCAAGGTAATTTAAGCCTTTGTACTCAAAACACAAATTTACTGAAAACGTATTTCACAGAAGAAAGTCTAGCATTGTACTGAAAGGTTTTATAAAAATGCCTAGAGCATAAAACCATTTCAGTGCACAACATTCTCTTCTTTTTTTCTCTGAATTCCATTATTGCCAAATGTATTTCAGTCAAATGGTTTAATCATAATTAACCAGGAAAAGTCATGTTCCCTGGATGTTTTGTTATTGATGGGTATGTACTTTAGATATTGTGCTCCTGTCAGAGTGCATTAGGCAAAATGGAATGATTAGCATTAGTTCTAGTTTTTGTGGCCTGGCAGCTTCTTGCTTCACCTCTGACCTCTCTCTGAGCTTTCTATGCAAGCTCACACTACCATGGAATGTAATCTTAATTAGCTGTAAGCTAGCAAAAAAATTCTAGAGAAGTCTGAACATATTTGTGATAAAATATGTTACTATAAATGACAAAAGAAAAGATCATAAATTATCATGTCTTGTTTAAATGTGCTTCTACTAAGCTTTGGGTTTTTTCAGTCCTCTGCCATGACAATGCCTGTAAATAAATGTAAGTTGCTACATGATAGTTCCAGTTTGAGACTCCTTTTTTTATGCTTATGCTGCACAGAAATTGAGGAGATTATTGAAGACTCTCATTATCTGCAAAGAAGCATAAAGTATATACTACTTAGAAAATTAAAAGGGGTGTTTACTTTTTTTAATGCAATAAAAAATATTTTGACAAACATGGCCTCCTAATTAAAAAAAAAAAAAAAAAAAAGCAGACATCATGCTGATTTCAAAAATTGGAAGATTTAAGTTTCAGGCAGAATCCTTGCATTTCCAGGAGTGTAAATCTTAATCTTTGCACAAAGCTTTTATTTTATATTTCTTCTTCTGATTGTTTCCATAATGTGTGTAATTAAAAGCACTGAATTACTTATGCTGCCTTAATCATCTTTTTAAGGAAAGTCTGCCTCTTAGATTCTCACATTTTTTTCAAAGCTTTTTTTAAGCACTCCATTGGTTTGATACTAAAAACTTTGTAAATGTCTTCACTTCTTGGTTAAAATCCTTTGTATTTCCTCATGTATTTCAAGCAAGGAATAGTTTTGCTTGTTTCAAATTCCATTTACTCTCCTCATAACTGTAAAATAATTAAAGATGGTAAGAGGTGGAATGGCTAGTTTGAACACTATCAGTTACTGTAGTTAAGTGATAGTTAAATACTCTTAGTTTCTATCTCCTGGGTCACACACTTTACACTTCAGTGGTAAAAAACATGGTGTAACTGCAGGGATGGAGGGACATGCACCGTGATCTGGTTGTGAATGGCCCAGTGACCTGGAGCTACTGAGCCTGCTTGGCCGGACCTGACCACAGACCATGGGATGGCCTGATACCTTGCCACTGCTTTCCTGGCACTTCAGGGTCTGAAGTTTCCCACCTGTGCTAGCCCCTTCAGCCATGTGTAACAAATCAGAGGTTTTGTTTTGGGGATTCTTACAAAATGCTACTATACATAAAAATAGCTGTCTTGGTTGAAAGGATTGTTCTGTGATCGTCTATGTTCTCTTCAGAGTCCATATTGGAAGGAAGCCCTTAATATTTTGAAACTGGTGGTGTCTCGGTCAGCAAGCCTTGTTGTGCCTAATGATATTCCAAAGTCCTATGGAGGTGACATAGGTTCTCCGGAAATCTCTTTCACGAAAATTTTTAATAATGTCTCCAAGGAGCTACCCGGGAAGACCTTAGATTTTCATTTTGATATATCAGAGGTAATTATTACATTTAGTTGACAATGCACTTATGACTTGCTGTTACAAACTCAGGTGTTATTTTTTGTTGGCCTTCTACATTTATATGTTTTTAAATAAGTACAGTTTTTAAGAATGGCAGAGATTGAAGTTTTATGTACTTGTGAAAGAGAGTCATACTGGAAGATAAATTTCAAGTTCTTTTATGATGTTTGTTTGCCTTTTCCCCCTTTTGAATATCTGGAGAGTTAATTACTAAAAGTCAGTAAGATTATTCTCAAGGGTATCTCAGCTCAGCTCAAGGGTATCTCTGTCAGAGAGCAGACAATGCAGCTGGCTGCTGCTTGCAGCTGAACATACCAGGCTTTCAACAAATGAAGGGCTATGCATTCAAGGGCTGAGAGAATAAAAACCTTGTACTGCAGTTTTTGCATGACTTAGGAAGGGGAAGGAAATTTAGAGGAGGGATAGGATGCAAAATGTAGGAAATTTAATGTGAGAGGAATACACTTGGGGAAGAACCTCCTGTGGTTTAAAATATCACCCCTACCACCAATGGTACTCATCCTACACCTGTAAAGGGGAGCATGTCCAGGTGACTGCAGTGTAATGTAGCGATGTGAAAATTGTAGAAACTTTAGAAGTGGTCAGAAGTAAAAGCTGGTTGAAGCTAACCCTAGATAATGACTGGAGATATAGATGTCTTAGGAACATTACTTAAATTGGTAAGTACATTCACTACTGAAGTTTCAGGGCATGCAGGTAATTGAGACAAGATGAATTCCCACAGAGTTCATTGGATTAACATTTGCTGTCAAAAGAGTTGAATTTGATCATTGTTTTTTCAGAAGTGTGTGTGTGTTTGTGAAGTTGCTGGTCTGTGAAAACAGTTTGTTCACATCAGGGAATGATTCTACGGTAAAACTTTGCATCTTTTAAACTTAGAACACAGTTGGTTTTAGTGTGTTTAAAAATAGATTGTCAGCATAAAATGTGCATAATTCAAAGCCACTCAAGTGGGCAGAATGGCAGCTTGCTGCGTAGGGTGCAAGTATTCAGCTTTGTATTTCCCAGTGTACCAAGGCTCAGTGGATTAGACATGGGCTTTATAGAATGCTTACAAAAAGACAAACCCTCCTACATTTCATATAATGCTAAATTCTAAAATTTAGTGTGTAGTCTTTACTAATATAGATTTGAATTTTAAGAAGTGTTTGTTGTCTTTACTAGACACCAATTATTGGGAATAAATATGGTGATCAACACAGCGCAGCTGGTAGAAATGGGAAGCCAAAAGTCATTGCTGTGACCCGGAGCACTTCTTCAACTTCCTCAGGCTCCAATTCAAATGCACTGGTTCCTGTCAGCTGGAAGAGACCACAGCCATCCCAGGTACATTGTGCCTCAAACACTTTATACATATATTAGAGACAATGTTTGTAAATGTATTAAGAAAAAATGTATTGAAGTGTTATTTGAAGTCTGTATTATGTCTTAGCAAAACAGTAAATTAATACAGCGTAAACAAAAGCTGATACTGGTGAAAAGTAAAAAAATTTAAGATGCTTTTTAGAGGCTGTCAATATGCAATATGACTAGTTGAAAAAGCAAGTGTTTTATATTTTTACCCGCACCTCCAGCAGCTGCCTTGCTATGTGATTTTCTTTGGTATATTTTTCAGAGAAGGACTAGGGAGAAGTTAATGAATGTGCTTTCTCTGTGTGGTCCAGATTCTGGTCTTCCCAAGAATCCTTCGGTAAGTGGTGATGGTGGTTTGTTTTGGTTTTTGAACTCAACTGGCAGAATGCTGTTGCATTTTTAGGTGTTGGTGAAGTTATGAACAGTGGATTTGGACAAGCTAGTTTTGGTTCACCAGTTCACAAATTCATTTGAAGGATGAAAAAGACGAATCAGAAGTAATAGATTACTATTATTCCTCAAGGACTCCAGTGGGCATGGTTGTCTTGGCTAGAAAAGAGAATTGAACTAGATCTGCCTTTTCTGACTAAATCTCTGTCTAGTCCATTATAGATGCTTTTGAAAGAAAGGGTAGCAGTAGCTGAGGACTTGCAAGGGTGTTGATGCTGTATTGAAAATATCATAGAATCCATTGAAAATAACCAGTGGATCATATACCTTAAAACATGGTTATTTATAGGAACAGTAGTCTTAACTGTTGAGTAAAAATAGATTGATGGTTTTACTTCTGTGTAAAGAACCCCACTGGCATACTATGCTTGATGGTGGTGAGGAAATTGGCAGCTTTTAAATTAAAGTGGATAACCTACCTTTGTTATCATTGAGAACATTTTTTTTATTGTAGCATAGAAGTTCTTACCTGGGGAAAATATTGGTGGGAGAAGGATCTTGAATCTAGTGGAAGAAGCTAAAATAAATTAAAAGAGATGCCTGAAAGCTGAAACTAAATAGATTTTAAAAGTGTATAGAAATAGACAGAGTATTGTCATTTGTGAAGGTTATGAAGGCCACAGTAGCCCAGTACTGGATCCCTGTTAAAGGTGTACAGTCCTTCCAGAGAAGTTTGTAGGTGAAAACAATATGATCTGTGTCATGCAGATTGTTATTATGATGATTTTTTTTGTTCTTAAATTTGACTGATGTGGTTATGAAAATGAAGTTTGGGTGATATATTTTTCTCTCTATTTATACCTTTGTAACTCTTAGTTACATTAAGGAGAGAATGATACCACTAATTTAAAGATGTAGTTTAAAATCCAAAGAGTCTTGAAGCAAAGTGGTATCAATATGGGGGTAGTCATGTTGGCTGCCACTAATTCCATTAAATGGCAGGAAGCAGGATAGCTAACTTTTGGAGTTACAGAAATTCGAAGTTCTTACTTCTGTTTTTACTTATATCTGCAGGTTGTATTTTCTTCGAATGAAGACTTGGAAGTCGGAGATCAACAAACTAGTCTAATTTCAGCAACAGAAGAAGTGATTCAAGAGGAGGAAGTGGCTGTAGAAGACAATACCAGTGAACAACAATTTGGAGTTTTTAAAGACTTTGACTTTTTAGATGTTGAATTGGAAGATGCAGAGGTGAGACCTTGGGGTTTCTTCTGTGTGTTTCCATTTGAGAGCATTTTAAAAATAAGGTTGTGTTGGTGCAATTCTAAGGAATTGGCAGCCCTACTAGCTAATCCAATTCAGAAGAATTTATGACATGATGGAGCTTAGATAGGGAAACCTGGGCCAAAAACTTTGAAGGGTTAAGTTGTTGCAAATTGTTGGCTGGTTTTGGGGGGAAGAGTTGAGGTTTTTTTGGAGGGACTTACAGTACTTTACCTGAAAGTGAGGTGATATGATAGTGTAAGCCAATGTCAGCCTGAACACCTGGGTATCATGCAGGAGAAAACTTAATTATGGAACAGTGTGTTAAAAAAATGGCATAATCATTGTTTCTGGATTTTGAGAACTTGGAAAGGCTTTTAAAGTAACAAACTGTATGATACATATCTCATTATATATGATTGACTTGCTCTCTATAATTGCTTGCTTTGACTTCTACATTATATCTGGTGTATTGCAGTTCTTATATTTCCTCTACTTCTCCTTCTGTCAAAAAGAGAGATGGGAGGTAAAACAAAGTTAATTATTGAGAAATGGTAGAGATTCTGTTAACAACTGTTACTTGTTTCAGATCAATAAAAGGCTTCAGACTAGAATTTGCTGAAGCTTAAAAGTATGACTGTAAAAGGACTGGGAAGGAAAAAGTTAAAAAATTTCTTGCAGGAAGAAGTTTGTAGTTTCTTGCAGTGATTTTGTTACAGTCTATGCAAAATATTGAATTAGTAGTGGAGATCCTTGCTGGTTATGAGTCCACGATCTTCTAAGAATATCTACCTATCAAAACATGATTGTTCTTCTTTTGATTTATCTAGACCTCTTTACAGGGTTCCACCCCTAATTCTTTAGTTTTACCTCACTTTCCTCCTGCTTCCTGTGTATGGTTTCACTTCAGCCAGTATTTGCACCTTCTAGGAAAAGTACAGGCTCATTATGGTCTATTACATAGATGTAACCACATACTATTCACACACCATTTCCTATATTGAATACAAGTAGTCAAACAGTTCAGAATTGAGGCTCAGTAGTATTAAAACATTATTTTAACACTAGACAGGACTTTGCAGATAGGATGGCAAATGTTGAAAACTTTGCCCTTTAACTTCATTTTCTGTGCTATTTTAATAGCAGATCATAATTAAGAAAAGTCAGTTTCATTTTATTACTTGCCTGAATGCAACATGTAGTGCTGTACTAGAGAAAAAAAATAAGACCACAGATAGTACAGATTTAGGGTCTTTCATATAAATCATGCACTTGGTATAAGAGCTCTGGCTTATTTTTTCACCAAAAATATAGAGTGTTCTTTACTGCTAATAATTAAATGTCAACAGTATAAACTGGGGCTTTTGCATTAACATCTGAGTAATATCAAGATTGAGCTTAAGTGCTTCAGCCCACAGTAGTAGTACTTTGTTGTACTTGAAATTATTTTGCTTTGCCATAACTTTGCATCCTCTTTTACGGAAAAGAAATCACTAAGAGAGAAAGGGATTATAAAGTGTTTGTTTGCATATTTATTGAGTCATGATCACTTCTTAAGTCACCACAAGAGATACTCTGTTAAGGCAGTTTTGGAGCTGTGTTTGGGGCTAGATGTGGTGTTTTAGTAACTGTAGACTGGTGAACTTCACCATGTTTTCAGTATTGCTTAGCTGAATTGATGAAGGTTGATGAAGTGCTTGAGAAAATCAAAGGTCATTATTGTACTTGTGAATTAAAATAACAGTGTTTTTAAGATATGGATATCAATATGATGGATATTTGAAACCCAAATATCTCAGCTTGAAAATGCACAAAGAGAATGGATCCAGCTGTTGGTATTCAGGGTGCACTTCATAAAACTGACACAAAGTAGATGGTAAAACAGTTAGTGACATCATCATCTTTTCTACACCCTGTGTATAATTATTGTTGATAGTGTTTTGTCAGTTGGATGTGGTCAGTATAGATTCATGTGTGTTAGTTAAAGAACTTCATCAATGTTTGTTGGAACAGATGCTTTACATGTTACGCTAGAGAAAATGTATCATGAGCATGCTGATTTTAGTGTTTTGTCGTCAGTTTGTTTTTTTTTTTTTTTTAATTTCATTAGAAAGAGACATTATTTTAAATACTAGCTTTTTGACTAAAGCTTTTTTTCCAGAGCTTGAATCAGTCTTTTACTGTTGGCAAATCCTATGTAATAAAACATTTTTCCCTGGTTCTAGAGTATCTTTAAGTGTTTGTCCTCGTTCTTTCTAATTATATGTGTTTTCCTTTTTGCTAACCAGGAGCTGCAGGTAAGTTGCAGCCTGGTGCCCTGGCTTGTTCATCTGTTGTTGTCTGTGATGTGTTTGTACTTTCTAGTCAGATTATAAAATCAATACTGATGTAGTTCTAGATTACATATTGAGTTACTTTCCAAGAAGATATTCAAAAGATTTCTACTTCCTTTGCCATATATTTTATTTACAAGCATTTAACAAGGTACTTAAAATTTTAATAAAACTAAAGGGCTGATTGAAACTCTGTTCATGACACATTCAGTACTCATGTTATCATTGTCTCATTTGTGCATTAACTTAATTATGTTGAAACTCATACATACCATATATGTGCAAACTTTTTTATTACAGGGTGAAAGCATGGACAACTTCAACTGGGGTGTTCGCAGGCGCTCTCTTGACAGTATTGACAAAGGAGACACACCGTCCCTTCAGGAGTGTCAGTACTCTGGTAGCACACCCAGCTTGAACTTGACCAACCAGGAGGATACTGATGAGTCTTCAGAGGAAGAAGCAGCACTAACTGCAAGTCAGATACTGTCTCGTTCACAGATGGTAGGTTATTTTTCTATGGAAGAAATCTGAGAACTTAAGCTTTCCCTAGCACATTTAATGGATAAGTGTGGCTCACTTTCAGCCTAAGTGACATAGTAAGGAGCTAAGTTAATGTGGCTAAGCTTCTTTTTCATAACAGCATCAATGAAGAAAAAAAGTTGCTTTACCACATTGGTGGTACATAATTTATAATTTACAATTTTCAGTTTTTAATTTTAGTACTTTATTAACTTTTTAGTGTCTTTACACTTACTGTATTTTTTTAAACATAAGCACAAAATTGCATCTATTATATAAAAAGTGTGCATCTTTGTGGATTTCTAGATGAAAAAACCTCCCCAAATGCTAAATAAGATCAAGAGTATTAAGTGGTCATATGGGGGTATAAGTTGTGTTTAAGCACAGAAATTGCTAATTTAATTATGGATTTTGAAGCCTGTATACATATAACTTAGGGAAATCAAGAATGCTGGCCACTCAGAAGTCTCTCTGCATTACATAAATGAAATTAAGAAAAAGTTGACTTGATAGGAAGCAGCTTGATGCGTATGTTTCTTTTCAGACTTTAGGCAAAGCTTATATTACTGTTGCTCCCAACAAAATGCTCTGCTTTTCAATCGTTTCAGTCTAGCAAAAAGAACTTCTAAAACAAGAAAGAAAATAATTTTCCTTAATGGAAAAAGTTCTTTTCAAAGTGAAATGTTGCAGAAATGCATGTGATGCTTATAATAGTTCTAGTGTAAAGCTGTGAAATTCATAATATGTGAATGAATTCAAATAGCTAACAGTACTGAAACAGCCTATTTCAAAACTAATGAGTTCTTTACCAGCAGTTTTTGTTTCCTTTGAAGAATTGTGTTTTCTTCTTTTCTGTCTTAGTTAATCAGTGATTCTGCCATAGATGAAACAGTGTCAGATCATGCTGGTTTATCACTTCAGTCTCAAGATTCCACCAGCAGTGTGGGAACAGAAGAGGTGCTTCAAATCAGAACTGAGACCCCAAGTTTGGAGGCTTCTTCTCTAGATAACTCTAGCAACCAGCTGCCTGAGGTGGGGAGAAATGTGGGCTGGTGCATGGCTGATTTGGGCTCCTTCTAGTTTTAGTAGCAACTTTGGCTTTCTTTTCAACTGAGTTTTCATCTGTTACACTGATTAGTTGATTTGCTTTTAATATTTCTAACCTGTTGGCATGTTCTTACAAAATGTTCCCTCAGCATGGAGACTACTTGAATGGACTGAGGGAACTTACCACAGGTTAAAAATATTGTTGAAAGGCTGATCATGATCATTTCATGGTGCAGAATGAAACAGGCTAATACTCAAAATGCTTTTACTTGACATCGTTGAAATCCTTCTTGAGCAACATTTTCTTTCAAATACTTTTTTATTTCCCTGCCCCTGTCCCCCACCTTTTTGTTTTTTGCTTTCTTTGGGTTGTGATTGGTGCTATATGGGAATAAAACCTCAGGCCAGCTGTGTTAGCAGTTGGTTCCATTAAATAATCCTTTAGAAAGGACTACAGGTGCTAGTGGTATACTTTTTTGGAAAGGCCCATGTGGACTGAGACAGATTTCAAGCTAATGGCCACCTGCAAATCTGTGAGTACTTCAGTTTATTGTGTTTTCAAATATTTGAATAATATAAAATTTAAAAAGGCACCCCTAATTTAAAACAAACTCTCATCTGCTACAATTTTTCTCCAAGTGGCTTCGTTTATGTGGACATTTTATCTCTTCATTTAAAATTATTTATGCTACTGGCAATCTTATTTTTATTTGCATCATGTTAGCTCATCCCATCTTTAACTATGAATGCAGTTTTATTGAGTATTCCAGAAAATTAAACCATTCCTGTGTGTATTTGATTAACCAGTGAGTGCACTGTTGTCACTTAAGAATGAGTCTTCAGCCAACCTGGTTTTAACAATCTACTGGCTAGCTCAAGTGACTGGGCTAGTTCAAGTTTCTAAAGGCTCTAGTTTACCTCTTTTCTACTAGAAAAATTGCTCTTACTAACAGGCATACCGCAGATGTAGCCAATATTTAATGAAGAAAGCTGTAAGAACAAAAGAGTATAACAAAGGGAGATCTCCTGTGATAAAATCCTCACCTTTTAAAGGTGTAATATTGTGATGCTCATAAAGTGCTTTCCCCCACATCTTTTCATATTTTCCCATTATGGTTATCTATGTGCTTTTTTAAAAAAGTGTTTCATTACACTGCTGTTGATACATTGCCTCAGCTGTTGCAGAACAGCTGTGCTTATATTGCCAAACTGTTGTCACTTCTTGTGCTCATCTACAGCACGCATTTTTGATACAATAAAATTTTCTTTGAGGAAGAGCACTTAATCTGGTTGAACTTTTGCACACAAGATAGATGCTTTTTGTTAAGATTTCAGAAGCAAGAAATCTATCAGCTGGAATTTTATAGAATGAAATTCACCACAATAAAACTTTTGCCTTCTCCATTGTTGGTATGTGGTACATCCTCAGCTGTAACTAATTTTTACATTTTCATAGTTCTTTCTGAGACTGCCCTTAGAATTCATTGTTCTTTTACAGCTACCTTTATAAAATCACTATACTGCTATAATACAGGTGAAAATACTCACACAAAAAAGCATCATTTTAAAAATCTTGAAAACATTTAAATTGGGCTGTAAAATAATTCCATGACTAGGCAGCATTCAGAACAAATTGCTGTATATAAAAAAAATACTGCAAGTGCATACAAATGCATTCACTAGATATCATGTGTTCCAGGTTTATTTTGTGCTTGTTAGAATATGAGACTTGGACAAATACATAGGTTTCTTCAAGAACAATTCTAACACTCAAAGTTATTACTCTGTAGGACTTAGCTATCTGGTTGGATTTTGTTGCTCAAAAAGAGAGCTGGCTTTTTGCCTTTTACTAGAATCAGCTTGAAAATGTGCACACTATTGACTCATTTTGAAATATTTATGAAGCCAGTAAAACTGATTTTGTTCTGAATACCTACACTGTACAACTTGTAGCATAGGTCAGTTGTTTTTTCCTGTGCTCTCGTACTTTATATATAAAACTCTTTCAGCACAAGCATTTCATTATATGGTAACTGTCAGTTATCAAAATGTTTTTAATATAAATAAGTACATATCAAAGTTTATCTAAGACAATATGGGAAAAACGGAAGCCATTATTCACAAACAGGATTGTGTGCTGGTTAGATGAATTGAGTTTCTTGTTTGTATTATAGTGATGCTGTATTTAAATTAATAGTTAAGTTATCTGTATTTGGCTGATTTCTGGAAAATGTAAAAATGATATTTCACATTCTGGTTAAGAATTTACTGTCTATCCGAGAAGAATAATTTTGTTCAAAAATAAGTTTTACAAGCTTATGTATGTGAAAGTTTCTGACTAAAATGATTCTCTATTTTACTCACTTGCACTGTAGGTTTGTGAGGGAGTGGTTTACTAGAAATAATTTTCCTAAGGTTCTGTGGCATTGGTAACTATATAAATCACCTTTTTAAGATACTTAAGGAATATTCATACTGGTAGTAATGTCCAATGGCACAATGAAAATCAGGAGTCATGACACTATAAAGATTTAAACTTGGCAGTAAATTTATTAACTAATAATAAGCATATTTTCAAAAAAGTGTATCTCTCATATGTTACATTTACCAGTTGTGATCTGTGCAGCTCTGTATCCTATGTTAACATCTATAACAGAAATATTTGTTCAATCCAAATTATTTTGTTGAGGTTTTATAAAAGTGTCCTGCATTCCCATGTGCCTCAGCTGCTCAGTAGGATAAAATTACTCTTTTGTGAAAAGAAATTCCAAATTTTATTTTAACAAAAGAGGCATAAGAAGTGAAGTCACTAGCTGTGTCAAATGGCAGCAGTGTCACATTGAGGAGTACCATAGTCAGAGTGAGATTTGGTAAGGATCACTGTCAAAGAAAATTGCATGGTTCTATTTAAAGCTGAATTGCCTATTCTAATATGTGTACAGTTATTTGATCTGTTTCAGCTGATGAAAACTGATGAAATTATGTGTATGCTTAGAGGCTGTCCAAAGGTTCCTTTGGAAGTTTTGGATATGCCAGTAGAGGAAGACTGGCATACTAAGAATGAAAATATGTGATAATTTGTGCCTTTAGGAAATAGCGAGTGTTATTTTTATTCCACAGAGGAATCCAATGTAAAGGTTTCAAATTAATTCATCATAAATTAACTGAATCTTAATTCGTCAGTTCAATATAGTGACGTTAATGAATATAATAATGCTAATGGAGGAAGGGAGAAAGTTATCATTCTGATGTTAACTACCTGAGTTTAATTATCCTCTCTCTGTAATTGCCTGTTAATGAAAGCCTACATTTAGAGATTCAGGGTAAAACAATTAAAGATGCCCATATTAGCAGTAATGGCAAAATAATAAAAACAGTGGAATGTCCCTTTCCCACTGCTTATCTATTACAGTGTTGCTAAGTAGTTATGCTTTAGAAATTTGTTAAAATGGAGAGTGGAAAGAGCAAATATTCTGGTACTTTCTCTAGACTCCAAAGGCAAGCATGAAGCAGTCATTTTGATCCTTACCTAGAGAAGTAAAATATGAAGTCTTGGGATTGTTTGGTCTCACTAAGGTTGAGGCTGTTTGCATATTTTTCTGTTAGTATTCTCTAACAGATTTAATTAAATGTATTTGAGAAATTGTATTTGCTCTAAATAAGTCACATTCTAGGATACTAATGTTTACTAGAAGTTATAAACATTACAAATATGCTGCCTGCCTTTGCCCTAATAAAACTGTGTGAACAAGCCAAATACCTGAATAAAGTAAATATTTGTAAATAATCTTTTATAACTGTTACTTTACTGTAATAGAAACTGATAAGAATCCATGGGCCCTGACAGTAAAACTAATAAATGGATATGTGATTCACAGGAAGGCAGTTCAGCAGTAAGGGATGAACAGGTTAGCACTGCTAGTGAAGACACTGGGTCGTACCTACTGCATGAGCAGCAAGACTGTCTGGTCTGTCATGAACCTTTGGAGTTGGAAGAGACTCCAGAACTGATAGAGGCAGCAGCTCCTGAAAGCTATTCTGAATCTGTCTGTGAAGAGGACGTCACTCTTGCTTTGAAAGAGCTGGATGAGAGATGTGAAGAAGAAGAAGCTGACTTCTCTGGTTTGTCTAGGTAAGGTTAATACTGGTTATAAGTAACAGAAATTGCATGTTATCAGTGCATTGTCAAACAGGCTTTTCTATGGCATGGAGATTTCCATTAATCCCATAATACAAAAATATAAAATGATTGTTTGCATATCCGAAATAATGATTGATCAGTTTTGCCTGTTACAGTAACTAAGCTCAGTACTTTTTTCAGCAGTTGTTTCTGGAACAAGGAAAACAGCTGTGCAGAAAAATATGAGAATTCTTGAATAAAAGAAATTAGCACTTTTCTTCACCATCAGTAGGACAGAAATGTTAAAAAAGAGCTGCAAATTGTATAACAGAGTAAAGCTCTTTAACTGCTCTGATTTATAGCAGCACCCAAAGACATGAAAAAACAGAGGAAAAAGGTTTTTGTTTCTTTCTTTTAATCTAAGCTCCTATAGAAGTCAGGTCAGTTTGTCTTTGTATTTGCTCAAGGGTTATTTTCATTATTAAGGTTCATAAGTGTCCTGTATATTTCTACAATATTTTAAAGTAAAATAACATTTTTTAAATTTTAATACAAAGAATAAAAATAACTATTGAGAGGAAAAGTTAGTTAGTCCAAGCTGGTAGGAGTCATATTTAAAGTGAAACTCTTAAGTCCCCTGGAAGTAAAAGTCTAAGAAGGAAGGAAAAGGATCAAGAAACCCCAAGCAAACACATAAATCCTACAAACCAAAAAAATCCAAATTGTTCATAGGGTTATTTGTATTTAAAATTTGTTCAGAAGTTTAGGTTGAATAATAGAGAGACTTGGTGCATATATAGGAACATAGACTTGACATCTATCCTTTCAGAGAGGTCTCTTACTGAGGCTTTTTCAGACAAGAACACAGTAAGAGATATAAAAGAAGTTGGTTGAGAAGGTTTTACTGGGAGGAACAGAGAAACTTGACTCTTGTGATCCCATACATGACCTACTGCACTAGGCCTTATGAGAATTCAAGGCTGGTACCAGTTAAAAGCAGTTTAGTTCCTCATTTGCAACTGAACAATCCCTCAAAGTTTTATTTTATTTGCACTAAGCAAGCAAATTAAACACCCCATAGCTCTAGTCTAAAGAGTGACAGAGGTAATAAGGTTGGTACGCTTGTTAGGAAATTTCTGAAAATCTTTTTTGAAGCTTTGCTTATAGATGATAATCAAAAGGGATTTGTCTTAGCTTTTGAGCTTTATACTACTCAAATGAAGTTATCTAAAACCAGCACCCATAATTCTTGTTTAAGATATGTTTAAGTCTTGTTTAAGATGTACTTAGTGTGGCTGTGGATGATGCAGTTGTCATAGAGAAAAACTGTATGTGATTTAAAAGATTATTTTAATAAATTATCTGTATACTTGGAATCCTTCTACACATATTTGTGCTGCCTACATAGAGTTATACAAGAAGAAATGTCAAAATGTATCACCCCTTGTAATACAGAATATTTTAAGTTAATCATTATTTTAATGATTGGAAGTAAGTAGCATTGATTAATTTATAGTTTGGTATTTTTATTGGATGTTTGGTGCCTAGTGGGAAGTATGACAGCAGACTGCTCTGTGAACAAAGGCCCATTAAACTGATTGCCCATAAAAATGAAAGTGTTTCGATCTATCTCCATTTGCTTATGTTACTTAAGACAGTTATGAAGCGCTATTACATTGCTAAATGAGGTCTTGTGCTTCCCTTAAGGAAGGCTAAAACTTGTTACAGATATTGGTGGACTATCTGTTCAGATCAATAAAAATTTGAAGAACAGAATGTTACTTCAGTTATTTGGGGCAAGAAAAAAATGGCTGTTTCTAAGTGGTGTATGTATATATAGTGCTGTATATACCTATATAAAGCCTCCAGATAGCTCTTTGTCTGTAGTTCTGTGTAGAACTGACATGTGGTAATAAATTTTGAAGAGTATAAGCAATTTTTAATATATTGCAGTAGAAAAAAGTTTGATTGTTTACTCTTTTCTTGGCTCATAGTTACCTTAGTTGATCTGTTATTTATTTTACAAAATACTGCTTTGAATCCAAAATTCTTGGTTTTTTTCCTTCTTGCCTAAATGAAGGTATTTTTTTCCTGAAGAGTTTGCTGAGTAGGTAATTTCTGTTATTTATTGTTGTAGCCAAGATGAAGAAGAACAGGATGGTTTCCCAGAAATGCAGACTTCCCCTCCTCCTTCTCCATTTCTTTCTGCCATATTGGCAGCGTTCCAGCCAGTGGCATATGATGATGAAGAGCAAGCCTGGCGCTGCCACGTCAATCAAATGCTGTCAGATACAGATGGATCTTGTGCTGTCTATACATTTCATGTCTTCTCAAGATTGTTTCAGGTCAGTGAATTCTCTGTGTATGATTGCTCATCATTGCGAAATCCTTTTGTCCTACTTCTAAAACTGTTCTTCCCCTTGAAACTGCAAAAGCCACAAAATTATGGTAGCAAGAAGCTTTAGAAAGCAAATTAAAAGCAGGCCAGAAAAACACATTGCTAAAGTAATGTTACAGTGTCATACTCTATTTTTCCATAGGATATCTGCTGTATTCATTGCTTAGAAGTGAACCTGCTCAGAAAACAAACAAAAATAGAGAAAAGCTGAAATAGTTGAGTGTTTCTTGCAAGCTCTTAATCCAGGTTGTGACCCTTCTTTTATTTTCTGAGCATCACCCAGATTCTGTGATGGTTACAGAATTAATGTCTTTCTCCTGGATTTTTTGTGGGAGTCATTATTGTGGGATCACAGCATGACAAACATTAATGGATTTATCTTGCATCTTTCTTGTGAGAAAAAGTTTCTTTCTGCAGAGAAGTAATTGAAACACCAGGAGATCCACTGGAGCTGGATGTTTCAAATGCCTCTCTTTAACTATATTTATCTCCTAGATCTGCTATCTAACACAAAATGCCCATGGCTTAATTTTTCTGGTTCCCTCCTCCGTATATGTAGGGGATGAGTTTTTTTACATTTTAAAAGTACTGCTTTTTTGCAAATTCCTGTGGCATAGAATAAATGTAATTAATTCATTTTATGTACAGGCAATGTGCCAAATGAGCTAAGAGAATATTTGGCACAAGACCTTATGGCTTCAGCCCTTTCTTGTATCTCTGATATTAATTTTGCTTGCTGTTTGGTATATCATAATGAATTTATCAGTGAAAATCCCATACTAGCACATATTTTATCTCATGTATGGGTAGTAACTTAGATGTGAAGAATTCATACTCTACCTTTCCCATGGAATAATTTGTTTGTACATCTATACCCATTTTCCATTTTATGTTGAGCAATGTTGCACTCTGGCCATGAAATTTCTGTTACAGGTTGTAGATTTTTGTCTTTTTCCTTCATCTAGACATCAGAGATTTGTTTTGTCTATTTTTGTTTATTATACCAAAGCTTAGCTGCAGTTGATTTTCACACATTTATTCATTTCCTGAAAGTGATGAAACGAGAGCTCATATTCTCTTGTGTTCGTTAACAAGGGAGTTAGGAAGAAGGATGAAACTTGGCTTAACAGCTGGAAAGTTGGATACTCTGCACAATAGTGTTCAAGCGTGGGTAAAAAATGTTCCTGAGGCATTGTTACTGGATACAGAGAATGGTTAAAATGATCAAATGATACTTGGGAGGCCTTGGTTGGCTGGATGTTTCCATTTTGCCTTCTGGCTCCTTCTTCCTGTGTTTAACTTTGCAGCTGTCTGTATAATCTTTATATAGTTTTATTCTACATATAACTTCCACAATTAATGAAATAGTACATAGCAGAGTGCAGTGTTACATTAGGCTAAGCTGACAGTTTGCACAATCAAACATGATAAACTTAGGACTGATTTTTGAAGAAGGTAGAATCCCTGCAGGTGGCAGTTTTGGACACAGATTGTGCTACACAGGTCGCATACTGACTCATAAAACTCTCTAATTTTGTGCAACACAAACACTTGAAAATAAATTGAACTATCTGTACTGTGTAAAGGCAAATAGTCATCTACCTGTACTGAAGCTAGAGGCCTAGATAAGAAAGGAGTAATTGTCTTTATGGATACTGGCTGGCTTTATTGTTTTATTGCATTTTCCAGAGCTAATTTTACATAACTATTCAGAGAAAATTATATATTAGTTTGTCATTTAATGAAAAAATATAATGTGATGGAAACTTGGAATGGAAATTTGTTCTGAAGTTCTTACCTAAAAAGCCAGAAGAGTAGTAAAACACAATGTAAGGTAAATGTTTTTCTGATTTGACTTCTAGATGATTCAAAGAAAGTTTGTATCTATAACAAATGATTCAGTCAGCTTTCTTGGTGAAAGTCTACAGCGCATTGGAACAAAGTTTAAAAGTTCTCTGGAAGTGATGATGTTGTGTTCAGAATGTCCAACAGTCTTTGTGGATGCGGAAACGGTAAGAATCTGAAACTTGCACATTGGAATATCTGTCTGCTTAAACATTTCATGTAACATACAAAATGATGTTTTAATATGTGGGGAAAAAAGAAACTCTGAAATCAGAAGGGAATTAAAATCCTAAGTGGCCACTATGTATCATAAACACTGGAAGCCACCAGTGAGAAATGCATTTTCTCAAAAAATAGACTCCTGATGTAACAGTGAACAGTAAGGAAACTTACCAATAGTAGAAACCACTATAATTCCCTTACTACTCTTTACCTTCCCTGGTTGTTCATATTTATTCTGTGTTCTCTGCACAGGTAAGAAAAAGGAAGACTACTTATCTGGCAGCAACTTTGCCTTTTTATATTATATTGTTTTATGTATATATTCAGTGATGCATGAGAAGAACATTCTCACTACAAATATGCACCGAGAAGACTTTGAATTATTTGTTGTCATGCAAGTTGAAATCCTGGTTATAATAGATACTAATCCAAGAAGTCAGGTCTATGTTCAGCAGCAGTCAAAAAACCCCTGTGCTAGACTTATCAAGAAAGGGAACAACAAAAGAGGAAACATCACTGAGTTAATATACATATTCCCAGTATACCTACATCCTGAATTTTGGGGCCAGTTTTGGTCCCCTGCTCTCAGAGCAAAGGTAGTAGCACTGGAAAAGATAAAACAAAGATCACAAGGATGATGAAATATGTACATGTAAGATATGAGTATGTAGGCTATGATTTTTAGCCCTTTAGAAGATAAATCTGTCCACAGATGTCTTACCATGGATAAGTGACAGTAATTATTTTATTTTTGTCTTAACTGATGTTAAGGTGATCAAATTAAGCCTGCAGTGGTTTACAAGACATACAAAACCAAGGTCCTTCATGTGATACATAATCAAACTGAGAAATGCTGTCACTTTTTATGGTGTCCGTTCATTTTTTCAAAAAAACACTAAAGAAATTAATGGAAGAAGTATCCCTGGGCAGATCCTCTAAATATGCAGAACAACACATTGACAGAGGCTTAGAAAGTATTCTGGAGCAGGTGGGTCACACCATGTTTGCCCTTCTTTAAACAACTGCCATTACACATTGTCAGCTGCAGGACTGAGGTAGATGGATCTTTGGCCTTGACGCCCAGTGCGAGACACTTCTCCTGACCTGCTTTTTTTCCCTTGGTACTAAGGGACAACTCTTTCTTAAGCTCTCACTTACGAATACGAGGACTAAAAAAGCATGATACAGATAGTGCATTTTAAGGGAATCACCTGTAATGTTTTTTGGTTTTACTCTACTTTACTTTGGTTTACTTTACTTTAAAATCAGTAGAAATTTACCAAAAAATTAATTTATTTGGGATAAGAAGCCACAAGAAGAGTTACACAGGTGCCTAACTAGAACAACGTGTATTTTAAAATAAAACAGCAAATATATATAAACACAAATATAAAAAGTAATAATAAATATAGCACACAAATATTTGTGTGTGTCCATGCACATACACACATTAGTGTTGTTACATTGACAAATACTGTATAAATAAATCTTTCCTCTCCACATAATTTAAGTGAAATGAACCTGCTTGCCAGATTAATTCTGGCAGATTAAAGTACAGAGCTCTTACGTGTGCAAAGACTGACCAGTGTGAGGGAGGAAACATCATGTTAAAGATTTTTATTAAAGGAAGTGTCAGGGGAAGAACTAATTAAAAAACCTAAATGAAAATAAAACTACAAGGAGAAATTGTGTGGAAGAAAGCTGAGGTAGCAGTCCCTGAGGGAAAAAAAGAGATTCTGAAACCATTTTAAAAGAGGCAGTCATTAATAGTAGAAAATTCTTCAAATATCCAGTGGACCCTGCTTTGACCAAATCCTGTTTTTTACAGACTGCAGAAGCTTTTTCTGGTAGTATAATTTGTATATTGAGGAAGGCTGATAACCCTCAGTGGATATTTATTCGGTTGCTACAGGAGCAATCTAGCAGCAGTACCTTTCCTTCTTTCTACAGGCTTTTCTATTTACACTGGTGGTGTGTGTACCAAATATTATTCTTTATTATGAAAGATGTAAAAATTGCTTTGAAACCTCTTACATGTTAACTAGGTACTAGTCTTCTTATTTTGGAATCAAAACTGTTGTTCACTGATTTAAATGGTAGAGCTACATGTGTTAATTGACTTACTCAAAGATGTCACAAATGACATGTGCCCAGCAATTCTAATTTGTTTGTTTTTTCAAATACAACAGTGGGATTCTGTATTATGTAATTTAGATATTAGACTGAATGGATTATAGTCAGATGTTACATGACTACAGAGTTGATTGCTTTTGTCTTCCAGCTACTGTCTTGTGGCCTGCTAGAAACATTGAAGTTTAGTGTTCTAGAGCTCCAAGAACACTTGGATACCTATAATGTCAAAAGAGAGGCAGCAGAACAGGTGAGTATCTTATATTTCAGAACAAAAATATTAGAGCCTACTCATCAAGAAAACGTTGCAGGTCCTTATCTCTCATCACAGGCATCTAAAGGTAAACTGTGGGAAAACACTTCTGAAATAAAATCCTGTTTCCTTTTCTTACTACTATTCTATGTGTATAATCTGAACCCGAGGGGTTTTTTCTTATGTGTAATTCATTTTTCTTGCACATATTTCTGAAATTGATTTTTAATAAATAACACTGCACAAATCCACTAACAGTGGGAAAAGCACATTCCTAATCGAAGTCCTCTTTTAAAAATATTCAAATATTTCTAACATGAATATCGATTAATGGAGTTTTTTAAAATTTATGTTCTGCTTAGTTTATTAGAACTAGGGATTCACCTCCAGATTAAGACATTTACAGATAACTATCTATGGAATTCCAAGTGGATTAATACCCATAGTATTCAAGGATCAGTCAATATATTAACAGGAATCAAGAAAACAATGCATTTATGCTAATACAGATACTGACTTGTTTAGCTGAATAATTCTTTATATTTCTTTTTGGTGGCTGAATCTCCACTGACAGTAATGGGGGTTATACAGCTGTGTCACACAGAGACACATAAATTTAGGGCTCATCTTACAGCTGTATCTCATTGAGGATGATGTTTATGTGTTGTTTAGAATAATGCAGTTTAGTTTTCAAGGTGTATGCTAGTGGTTATATCCTTTTTCCAAAGAAATGCAGTTTAGAAGTTGAAAATTTTTGTAGCAGGGGTCTGTATGTTTGGTTTTGTGAATCTGTACGTGAAGTTCAGAAAGTAAGATTCTGACTCCAAAAAACTGACACAGGTAAGATTTGTATTTCAAGAGCCAAAAGAAAACATGAATCTACAATCAGTTTTGCAAATAGAGAGAATATATGGGATTTTTGTTGCAGAGATGATTATTCCTAGGAAAATTGAACGTGCTGAATTTTACTGATCTCAGCAGCCTGTTGAGGACATGACAGTATAGGCAGTATAGGCAAGTTTGAGTGATGCAAAACAGAACCAGAATTCAAGACATGATGCCTTGGCAGAGCTATATTTTGCAGCACAAGTGGTACCATGTTTCTTGATCATGCTGAGTTTATTAGGAAATTACGGCCTTTGCCTTACAAAGATTGCTGACAGCTCATCTGTTGAATAGACCAGACATGCACTTTTTTGTGGAAAGGATCTCAAAAAAAAAGTGTTTTCCTTGAAACCAATGCTGAAGTATGCCACACAGCACTGTTAATGTAGATAAACTCTTGGCAGGATCCAGGCCAGCATGTTTGCCCTGCTCTGTGGTAATGACAATTTATTTGATGTAATATAATGAGCTACATTTTGCCATGTAGGGTTTATCAGAAACGAAGTGCTCATCTAATGACTAAGATTATTTTACTCGATGTAATATTTAATGTCTGGCAATCTCCAATGCATAATGCTATCAGCACTCCTATGAGAGCATAATGTATTTCATTCTTCCTTTTAGAGAGCAGCCCTCAGGCACAGATGGTGTAACTGATTTTCCCCATGTCAGACAGGAAGATTTGTGACAGGGTAAAAAGGGACCCGTGTATGTGTGCGTGTGTGTGTGTGTGGTTGTGCAATTAGAATGATGACTATCCAAACATGGAGGAATTTTACATCAGCTCCCCATTTAACGTAGTTTATCACAGCAATAACCAACGGTATTGTTTTGTTGATTTGTCAAAGTATAATAAATTAAAACTACATCCCTTTCAGATTGCCACAAATTCACTAAAGGTATTATTATCTAATTTTGCACTGCCACATTTCATACTGACATAAATCCGTGCTGGATATTAAGAACTTCTTTGTATTTTATTTTACTAGGTAAACAAATACAAGTATCAGTTTGATGGCCTCTGTCATTATATCATAGTGAAGGTGGTTTTTTTTTCTGTCAAAAAGGGAGTCCAGTAACATGTTCCTGTGGTCAGCCTGTCTTCTGCCACAGATTTGTGAGTGACTGGAGCAAGAACAAGGTTGATAGGGTTAAAGGAATTGTTCTGAAACAACTGAGAGCATTTTGTCAGGATTTTATTTTTATTTAATCATTTATAGGTAAAAAGAAGCAGTACTGAGAAGGAAGAAACTTTTAGCTTTGACCAATCATCTCTGTCTCTTGATAGCACATCATTTAGACAATTTAGTGCATTATTTAAGTGCTTATTGAGCATGTTCATTTAGAAGTAGTGACTATCTCAAATAATTTACTTCCCTAAACATTTTATAAGTATTTCTTTAGTTGTTGGCCCTCTTTTTCTAAGGTGTATCTTACATTAAATGTAAACTAAGAATCTTCTAAGCTGCATCTTAGATACATGTTTTATTTTCTTACTCTGTCCTCTTAAGCAAGTTTATAGAGAATGATTGAACAAGACTTCCTCAAGTAAAATCTGAATTTCTGTTGTTACACACAGCTGTGCTATGTATCCTATTAAATCTGAAAGTATTAAAGCAAAATGCTTAATCACCTTAATGAAGACCCTTGTTTTTTTCATAGAAACACACAGAAAAATGATGAAATTAAGTGATTGGGCTATTGAATAATAAAGTAAATAAAAATCAACAGATATTTAAATAAATGTAATTTGCATATTAATCTGGTGTCCTCTAAAATCAACCACTGGAAGAATCTGTATCTTAATTTCTTTAATGAAAAACTGTTCCTTTAACTTTATCGTAATAGATAATGTTTGTCACTCTCAGTGCTGTGTGGTGTACAGGCATTCACATTAATCAAATTGAAAAAGTAAAAGGCTTGGGCTGCAGTTGCTTGAAACTCCTACCTATGCACCAAGACAGAAAGGTACCTGTAGTATATAGGCTGTTTACCATGTCTGTTTAGGGTTTAATCTGGCAAACCAACCTGTGCTATGACCAAGACCAACCCCAAACTTCCCTGTGTTATGCTTTCATCAACACTTTGTAGGAGATACATGGAGAAAATGTGAATTGATACAAAGCAAACACATAAAGAAGGTGATTCTGTCACACTGTTACCAAAGAAAAAAATAGATCTTTTCTACCATGCTGAACATATATTCTGTAAAAATTCTTAACAAATTAATTTCGCCACCTTTTTGGAGCTATTGTTCTATTTTCTTGCAAGGGGACTGCTTGGACTTCATGTGTGTATTAGGGACAAAGATACTGAATGAGATACATGTAATAGAAAATACAAGCTTATACATACAGCATTCTAGGCACACCCTTTATTCAGACTGGTTCTAAGATTTAAAAAAAAAAAAATCTTATAAGGGTGATGTGTGAAAAGAAATACTAGCTTCCCAATTGCTGATGCTGTTCGTTGCAGTGCAGACCTATTCCATCGTTCCCAATGGAGGCTGTCTGATCAAAAGAAAAATTAGATTTGCTGTGGATGTTAGTATCCATGTCACTAATTGAAACTGACACTGCAATGTTCAGAGAATTCCATTTCTCCTCTTGATGAGCACACAGGCCTAGTTAATTCACTAAGTAACCTTTATTAAATTGAGCAGATGGGAAATCACATTTTTCTTTTCCTTGCATCAGACAAAGGTTAGAAAAAGGTCACCAAGATTCCCTCTGAGATTCAAGATACCAAAATTTAGGCACGTGCAGTATGCTAAAGTATTCTTCCTTGGATGTATAGAGGCTATTCTTCATTTCAGATGATACTATGCATTTTATCTCAACATGATGCATTCCCATTTCAGTAGTACCCATGCTTGCAGTTGTTTGCACTGTACAGAAAAATTTGCTGAGCCCTGTATCAATGTATTAGATATTCATGTGCATGCCAGTACACATGGAGGTTATTTTTTGAGAAATTTGCATGGTTGGTTAAAGGTAAAAAAAGAAATTGCCCACTGAAATTAATAAGCTTGTTGTCTCCTATAGGAACTAGAGTTAAATGCAGCCCTGAGTGGAACTTGCAGGTTTGCATTGTGTAATGCAACAATACTTCATCTCCTTGGCTTGTATGAACTGGAGGTGATGCTAAACTCCCACTGGAGAGTTTGGGTTTTTTCATTCCATCCTGTAAACCTGCACTTAGATCTACTTACACAGGAGAGCCCTATTTCCTTCTGTTTCTGACATAGTCCCGAGATATGTAACAGGCTTATTCTCCAATATGAATTAGTGCTATATTTTTAAAGGCTGATACATCACATTGGTATAAACCTTGTGCAGAAAGTAGAGGGATGTTTCTGCTTCCACCCTCTCCTGCATTTGCCTATAACAGTATCAGTTCAATCATGGGTTAGTATTTGTGCTGAAGTGTACCATCTCCATCTTGGGTAATGAAGGCTACAGGAAATACAAGCTAAAAGTGATATAACAGAGTGCATATCATCACTGCAAACAACACTGGTAAACAATTGATTTCATACCACAATTTCTTACATTATCTGAGAATGTACAAGACAAAGTGTCTTAAGCAGTTTTTTCAGTTTGCTGTTTCAGAAGATGTTCAATGTTGTTTATATTTATTTTGCAGTGGCTAGAAGACTGCAAAAGGACATTTGGTACTGATGATGGTATTCATGGGACTAACACAGATGCCCAGGTAGGTATATGTCATTTGTGAGTCTCAGGATATGAGATTAAAAATCAACTTTATTGCACAAAAATTCCAATATTTGTAGAGAGATTAAAAATGTATGAAAAGCTTTTCATTTCAGTTATCATCCTATCTTTTGGAAGCTCAGAGTCTCATGAAGTGGCAATAAAAGTGGGTCTTCTTAATAAAAACTGGCAATCCGTCTTGGGTTCTAGACTTAATAACACTGAGTAGATAAGCAGACTAGATACCATCTGTGTACCAGCAAGTCTGCTTTTCTGCTGCTGTTTCTAGAAGGAAAAAAAGATTAAAATTCTGGTTATATGCTCAGATACATTGTCTACTCAAAAAGTTCTATCAAATTCAATATATTTTTTAGTACTACAGAACTACATAAGACCTTTCTGGAGCCAATATTTGGGTGAGAAGTAACAGGGAGTAAAGTAGCAGTATAGCAAAAAGCTCATTAAACACTTCTGTCAAAATATCATCTAACAATAGGTTAAGTAACCATTAATACCAGTTGAATATTTTGTATGTATTTGCATGGCACTCATCCATGTTTAATATTACTAATTGCTACAAGAAGTGATAGCTTTTCCCAAAATGGACTAGGACTGTTGTTTTGTTGGGTTTTTTTTAATAGAATAGCTGCATAATATTGATACAGTAAAAAAAGCAAATCCAACACCCAATATTAGTAGTTACAAGGAGTCTGCCATCTGAAGTACTGTGGTAAGGACAGTGAAAGATGTAAGAAAGAATTGCAGGTAGCAGATGAACTTACCTTTTTACAATGACAGTTTGACAAAAATCTCAAATCCAGGCTGAGAAAGGAGAAATTTTATTTCTTTTATTCAGTTGAACTATTCATTGATGCACTTGGTCATGTTTCTGCTGCTGAAGATGTAGTCTTCAGCAACAGAAATGTTTATTGATCTTTGGACTATTTCTTTTTTTTATACAGTTTTCTTTTGCTGTTCTTCATATATACCCACATATATGTTTGAGGCTTTTTAATTCAATCACAAAATATACTTGAATTTTTTAGAGTAGTAAACGTGGTAATATGTTAATTTTTATATTGCATTGAAGTTGCACATTTTTAAAAAATCAAGTGAATAAGCTTTGGCAATACAAAGCCAGCAAAATAATTTGCTACTATTTGCAAGGACTTTTATCTTGCCTATGAACACTTTGGTGTATTCAAAGTAAAGTACGTGTAAAATACATGTAAAGTATTTCATACTTTAGTGTATTTTATACTAAATATACATCTTTGTATACTGACTGGTATATCTTTAGAAATAGATAGCATTTACTATTGCAATACAGTAAATGCTGTATATATATTAATTAAAAAGCTGCATTTATGTATTTCAGTCCATACTTAAAATTTTATTTACATACATCAGAAATTGTTCTAACATTTAGTTGTCAAAAAAGAACCATTCTTACCATGAAGGTAAATGTTACTGTTCCTACTGTGTAGCTGGGGAAACTAAGAAATGGAAGACAAGCAACATGCAGACTTTCAAATTGCTTTTACAGAGAGAATCCATGATTCCCTGGCAAGGCAGTTTGGCCCGTTCTTCCCTGTTTCTGCAGGGTTTGAAGATAGCCTCTGAAAAGGAGTTTGAGACCAATCACACTGATTATTATTTGTGGGGACTTGTTTTGATTTTGGTTTTTAACCCTAGCCTGCAAGGGTGGCATACTGGTAATTCTTCAAATGTCCTTGTAAATGGTGTGTGGGACTGCTAAGTCTAAGCAGTCAACCACTTAATGCTAAAAATGTGTAAGTGTTGTCTTGCTCAGGAAAACAGGTATTTTTCATTCACTAACACAAATAAGATTTTCTTACTAATTTTTAGCACTGTGGTCCATATAGCTAAGGAATAGTGAGATTAATTCTGTTCTGGCTTGTGCATTGCCAGAAGACTTGCAAGTAAATCTAATTATTCAGTTCTTGCTATTAGTACACGTAAGCTTGAAAGAATGCATCTGGACTCTGGCTAGACTGTTTCTACAGGACATGCAGGTAGAAAAATCAGATTATTTCTCAAGTAAGCACGTATGTGAAAGACACTGAAGCAGTAAAAAGGCATCTTTAAAGGAAAACCTCTCCTGAATTTTTAAAAGATAGCTATCAATGTGTGTTTTGGGGGAAGGGGATTGATTATGGCTTACAGTAATAATGAGACTTGGCTTTAAGAACACTGGAACTTAATGACTAAAATTATTAAATAGTCAACCCTGCCATTTCTCAACATATGATTGATTCTCTGTGCTTCATTAAAGCGAGTCATCAAAGTCATGTTGACTTCTGCAGTTCAAAATCTTATATCATCAAAGTTCTGTGCATTAGAAATACAATGATAAATACAATGATTGTGCTGAGTATATAATAGCACATGAGTGCAGAACGAAAACATGCACCGTAACAAAAACATGCAATGTTTATAACCTGGGAAGCACATAACTTACCATAGTAGTTATATATAAGTATATAAGTATAGTTATATATGGTAAGTATATAACTTACCATAACATCACGTACAACTGTGTACTTAGTAAAGCTCAGCTGCCTCTATCTGTTGGGAGTCAGACATCCGCTGCATCTTTGTATGTTTTGCTCTCAGACACATGCTATGATTCCAACAGATTTGTCCTGTACAGGGCCAGGAACTGGATTTCAGTGATTCTTGTGGGTCCCTTCCAGCTCAAGATATTCTCTGATTCTGTGGTTCAGTTTGCTAAGACTACTGTACATGCCTGAGTCCCATCAATACTCTCAGTGCTGTACAAAGCACAGGAGTGGCAAAGTTCACATCCCTAGTCTGACACATATATTTTCTGACTGCTTCTCTCCCTATCTCTCTTCCCCAAACATTTTTTTCTGAAATGGCTTGTAAAAACCAAGTGCAATTATATTACAGATATCTCTCAGAGGTGTTGAGAATTGAATTTAGCAAACCCAAGAATTTCTAAACTGATTCAGAATCCAAATTAACCTTGCATCTTCAATTTTAAAATGGATTATTTTTGCTTAAACTATTGTGATACAGAACAAGTAAGAAGCTTTGTACAGATGCTCAGATCTAAGTGTCCTTGATTTTGATTACCTTAAATTTGTGCACCTTTCACACTACACAATGTATAAAGACCAGACAGGGTTGTAAGAGTGTTATTCATGCTGTGGGACAACAAAGCCAATACTTTTTATCTTTAGTTATAGCAGCAAGTAATTTTACATTAAATTCAGCCTGTTAATATTTTTTAAATTTAGGATATGTTTGGAGCATGTTACTTGTATTTCTTCCTCCATTTTACCTGGGACATCTTTTACCCTAATTAAAATTATTTCCTACACTAATTCTTGCTCTTTTTTCTTTCTTTGTATTTTTGTGACCTGCTCATCTTCTTGCTTAGCAAATGGAAATTCTAGCAGTAAGTGACAGTTCTTGATTTATCAAATACTTAACCATGCCAGTCACCAAACTGGTCTCCATCTGTCTTGTCCATTTGTGAAATAATGATGTCTTGTCCTAGACTATTACAGAAATGCTGTGTGCTTCAATTTTGCATCATCTAACCCATTAGACTGTTGGTCCTTTATAGATAATAGGATCCTGTAGTTAGTAGAATGTTATAAAGATTATTCCATTAGCACTAGCTTTTATGTCTGTATATGAAGCAGTATTAGCACTGTCTGCACTTCTGACTAGTGTTTTAGAGGCATAAAAATGGAAGCAAGACAGTATGTAAATTAATACTGCTATTTAATGTCCTTAAGAATATATCATGTGTTATTTTCTAAAGCAGAGTAAGGGCTACCTTTTATAAAGAAAACATTATTCTTGCCTCCAGGAATGAAATTATTCTCCTCCTACTCTGCCAGACAGTGTATGCTAAGGGCCAGGTTATAGACTGTGCTTACAATATAAATATTAATGGCTATGAAAGATCCTATACTTATGGACCACAACTGCTTCTTTTGGATATTAGATCTTGAATTTAAAACAGTAAAATATCAATAATAAAAGTAAGTGATCTATGAAACTCTTGGTTTTAAGACATGAAATCTTAAAATGTTCCAGACATTTCAAAATGCCTTTTGAATCACTTCACATCCCACTTTACCCCTCTTCTTGGAAATGTAACTTATTAAAAAGTGAACTTTAACTCTCTGTGAAGGGTTACTTGTAAATCTAGAACTGAATGAAGCTTTCACTTTATTTTCATTAGCTTACTGTATGTTAGCTTCTAAATATTTTAGCTTTTTCTTCAGTAGCCAAATTAACTACTTCTAATTTTGCACACTCTATACTGAAGAAGTTGTGATTTATTGTCTCTTGTAACTGGCTAGTAGGAGGTTTGCACTTCCTGAATATAATAGTGTTGTTTACATTTGTAGGAGCTGGAGTTGTGTCGGAGGCTATACAAGTTGCATTTCCAGTTGCTGCTTCTGTTCCAAGCCTATTGCAAACTCATCAGTCAAGTAAAAACAATCAAAAAAGAAGCAGAGGTAATGAAAGCCACACCATTCAGCTAGCAATTGTTGACATTTTAGAAGCAGACAATTTAAAACACATTTTGATAACATTTTCATCAGTGGGACGTCCTTTTAGAAACTGGAGGAGGATTCCAGCTGTTTTATAGCCAATTAATAAAATATTTAAGTAAAGGTTACAAGAATTTTCTGAGATGTTCAATTATCTGTGTTGATTTTTGTACATCTTGAAAGCTCTTTAAAAAAAGACAGGAATGCAGGGAGTCCAGTGATGAGGATTTTAAATATTTCAGTAGCACTCCTGGTGTATTCTAATCAAGGCACATCAGTTGCTCTCAGCAGAGCTGAGCCTTTCCATTGCCCTGGTGTTTCCTATAGCAAACACCATCACTTTCTACCAACTTACTCATTTAACTGTATCACTTTAGCCACCATTCAATTACTCTGCAACCTTAGTCCCCATCTATCACGATCCACTGTTAATACAGGCAGGAGTCGTGATGGTTTGCTTTGATCTCAGAGGTGCAAAAAGGCAAACAACAGGGGACAAATCAGTTACTCAAAGCAAAATGCACTTTATTGAGTGCCAACAACTCAGTCTTGCGATAGAGGGAGAGTTAAAGGAGACAAAGTAAAGAGAGAGAAAGAAGGGAATGGGAATAGCTACCAACAGACGAGACAGATGTCCTCGTGGTCTGGTCCGATAGACTCCTCAGTGTCCTCGCGGCCCCAGCCAATAGACACGTCTGCTGTGGGGAGATCTCAAAGGCTTCTCCAGAGGGTCGCTTTCTTATAGTCCTTTCCAAAGCGAGTGGCGTCTGGCCAAGAGGTGGGGAGATTTATGGGCCATTGTGAGGTGTTCTGAGACAGAACATGCAGTGGCGCTCCAAGAAGCAGCGGTAGGCGTAGTACCTGTTCGAAGGCACTGTACCATAGACAGCTGCTGGATCATTTGGCCACAGTGAGCACAGTACGTCAGCAAACAGTCCCTTGGCCAGCATCCACCTCGGCCAGGCCAGATCTCTTGTCCAGAAGCGGGTGGGGTCCTTGGGAGAGCCTCCATCCTTGCAATAGTCATGAGGCTTATGAGGGAAACTCCGGACCGACTCTTACACCATCCTAAGCAGAATTAGTAGTGAATTCTAGACAACCATGCATATTCCTCACTTGTATTTCCGGATTGTTTTAGAGGCTGAAAGTTTGTGTTTGAAGAACGCTATGGAAGGTTGGCATTACATGAGTCTCACTACTTGCCTAAGTTAGCCAGATGCAGAATCATGTTCTGAGAGATGGCCTCGTGTTTTACTCACGTGTTGCAGCTAAAGCCAAATATATTATTGTATACACTGGCTGCACTATTCTCACTGGGTTAGCTGACTTCTAGATTTTTTCTGTCATATTTAAGATGTCCTTGTAATGGCACTATTGCTGCAGTACCTTTCTGAAATGTTTCGTTCTTGTTGTCAGTTTATTAAGTAACATAAGGAGAAAATAAATTTATTTTTTGAAATAAATTTTTAAATAACTAAGATGGAAACTTCATCAGGGAAAGCCCAAATAATTGATATGTATGCTTGGGCCATTAACAATATACTTATGCAACTTCAGAAGATATTTGGATGTTCTTTTTCTATTTCTCATTATTGCACAGAGGAGGAAAAATAAAAGCCTGATCATCTAAAAATTATTTTGGCTTGAAATACATTTAAACTAGAAAAGATAACTTATATTTGTTTTAGGTAATAAACATGTCTGAAGAACTTGCTCTTTTGGAGAGCTGCCTGAAAGAGGCCGAGGTGGTGTCTGACAGTGGTATCGAAGAAATTGAAATTGCAGAGGCTTCCCAAACTAGCGCAGAAACAGCTATTCACTCCCTCATTGAATCCCTGAGAAACAAGGAGTTTGTGTCAGCTGTGGCACAGGTCAAGGTTTTCAGGTAAGCCAAATTGCATGTTATTTTCCCTTGCATTTTCCTGTCTTCTGTTCAAATGTCTGTTTAAAGAAACATTTGAACATTTAGGTTTAATTTAATGTTTCAATCCAAACTATGTGTTTGCAGGTCTATTTGGCCTCACGACATCTTTGGCAGTTCAGAAGATGACCCAGTTCAAACATTGCTGCACATCTATTTCCGTCATCAGACACTTGGCCAAACTGGCAGTTTTGCAGTAGTAGGCTCCAACCAAGATATGTCTGAGGCCAGCTCAAAGCTGATGGAACTTAATCTAGAAATCCGAGAGTCTCTCCGCATGGTGCAATCCTGTCAGCTTCTAGGGAAGATGAAAACAGGAATAAATCTTGTCACCACTGGATTCTGAAGAGCTGTCATTTAGAAAAGAACTGAGAATGAAGACACTTCAGGCTATTACTGAGCACCTTTCACAAAAAAAAAAAAAACAAACAAAAACAAACCTCCAGCAATCTTGGCAACCAACACACTTTTATCACAGCAAGAAACTGTTTCATTAGAAGTACAACCCTGAAAATTGAAGTGAGCATCCTACTTGACCGCTCTTTCTACACAGCAGCCTGTCTGGCAGTAGTATTTTTATATTAAATTTATGTATAAAAACTTTATGAAAGGAAAAGGGCTTAAACATAATGCATAGATATGCATTATTTTCTGTTGTAACAGAACTACAAATGATGTTTGCAGCAACAGCCTCTACAGTTTGGATCAATATTGCAGGTGGGATGAGGCTAAAATCAAGGCTGGTTTATTTTGGCTGAAGACCTGCAAGGCTTCCTGGCTTTCCAGCAGTAGTAGATAAAACCATCAACTAACACCTAATGAGACACTTTGCAACGTCATGAAGAATGTGCAGTCAAACACAAGTAGAATGACATATGACTGCACTAACCATTGACTTCTCACTTTTATTTGCTTTTGTTGTCTGTACTAAGGAAATAATGTGTGTGAGTTAGAATGTATGGCTATGTGACAGTTGTTTTTTGAAGGTATGGATGATTGTTAAATAAGGTCTCAGAGCATGCTTAAAAGAGCTGCAAGATTATTTTTGGAGAAATTTTATTTTATTAGATCTAATCCTCATAGTGTGTAAATGTTAGGACATTTAATAATATTTTAAACTGGGATTTACCAGTGTTTCTAAAAGAAATAATATATCTGTTAACTTTATTGGAATGCTGCTCAGTTCTCTGACCAGTGCTTATGTTACAAATATTGATACCAACTAACCAAAAAGTAGCTGCCTGCAGAGACTTTAAAATGTATATTAAAGTTATATGCTGCCCATCAGCAATTCTCATTAGAAGTTAACTTATTTTATTCTGTATATATTCTAGAAACTGTATAGTGCAAAACCAGTATTTTTCGTGTAAATTTGTGCAATGCACTGTTAAAACAGTAGGTGTATAAAGCTATGAGGAGCAGGGGGCATTCCCTCTTGGTAGTCACATGCAGTACTTGCAGTCTGAGTAGCCTGCAGGGTTTGAAGAGTTTGAATGCATGTATATGCATCTTCTTGACTCAACTGAAGCCTAAGGAATTGGGACTATAGGAAAAAAAAAATGCAACATGATTACCAAAACATGCAAACAGGCAATATACTCATATTTCAGTGTCAAAGTCTGTAGCATAAAACAAACTGGATTCTGTTGAAACCAACAGCATTTTGTAGGAAAAAAAAAAAAACAAAAAAAAAACAGGAAAACAAAACCCAGAAAAAAGAATGTAGTCCCATAATTCCTGTGATTTGAAAGGAACACCCAGTATTTTT
Organism: Toxostoma redivivum; assembly: GCA_013397375.1. Classification (NCBI taxonomy): domain Eukaryota; kingdom Metazoa; phylum Chordata; class Aves; order Passeriformes; family Mimidae; genus Toxostoma; species Toxostoma redivivum. Next base: position 885,947 of record VXBI01005648.1, on the reverse strand, counting down.
ATATACATCTCTTACCCACTGTGATTTTTTTAATGGGCTCTAATTCCAGAGTTTAGAATGTAGAATTGAAATTCTTAGCTCTGCCTTTTTGGGGGAATTAGGCCCCACTAGAAATGTAATTATGCTGAAATGCATTAATTGAAGGCACTGTGCACACTGTTGGACTGCTGACAGTAGTTATGTTATCCTAACAAGTTCTGTAACTGGTCAAGGCACATTCATATTTCACTGTATTTTTTTCCCCTGTCCCTGATAAAATTGAATTATTTTGATGGTTTTGTGGTACTGTAGATGGTGTTGTTAATTATTTAACTAGTATTTACAGGGGAGAGGTGTTCTATTTAGGGGTGCATTACACTTTTATTTACATCATCTTTTACCAGCTTTTTTTGTAAAAATAAAAAACATTGTATCTCTTATTTTGTGTATTTTTACAAGCTAGAATTTAAATAATTTAGCTAAACAGACTAAACACTGACAGAGGCCTGGATGCCCCTAAAGTAATTTTTCTCCTTTTAGGTCCTGTCATTGCAGCAGCATTTTTCTAGGCATCTTCTGAAGCTGTTAATGAATTTCTCATGAAATTCAAACCTGAATTCATTTATGTAATTCCTTATGTTACACATCTTCCTCCGCTCCATTTATAATAGGGCAGTGGAACCTGCCCTATGGAGCAGAATCATGTTAGCTGACTGTCTTTTGATATTGCTTTAATTTCAAAAATTACTCAATTACTGCATGACCCTGCATTACCTGGTACCAGGTCTGTGCTGAATCCAAAGCTGTAGTAAAGCCATCTAGAAACAAGCAAAACATCAGACATCTGTAAGATGCAGCAAATACAGCACTGAGGCTGAACTGGCATGTGCAAGAGAATTTTGTTATGAAAATCTGTACAGAGCAAGTTCAGGATAGCTTTGAAGAGCTGGTGCCATGAAGGCTGTTCCCTTCCACTTTGCATCATTACAATAGGTCAGGAGTAGCTTGCCTTCTTCCTACTGATTCTAGGAACCAGTGCCCACAATCAGAGTGTGCTGATGGACATGACATGGCAGTAAAGCTGAAAAGCAACTAGAAAGTACTGACATTGGACATTAAGCAGTAAAAGCACTGAATATATTTATGTAGGAGGGAGACATGTAGAGCTACTCTGGAACTGAAGAATGCTGCAGGATTAAGGAAAGCTTGTTTCATATGGCTGCCCACTGCATTGTACTCCAAGCCACAGAGCCTTGCAATAGCTGATAAAGGCATGGGTGGCTTCCTTGCTGCTACCTGCCATGTGGAGCCTTCATCAGCTGCTGGTGAAGCACAGCACCCAGTTCACATCAGCTAAGCCTTTTCTACATCTTATCATGCAGAACCAACTGCTGCTTTGACTGTAATTAGTGAGGGCAACAGCCTTTAAGTTGTACTAGATTTCACTGATAATCACATAAGAGTAACCATATTCACAGCAAGTAATCCTCAAAGCAATGTTTTGTGAGGATGCCTGTATAAATAGGAAGCATCCAGCTGCTCATATTGCCATGACTTCATACAACATGGCACAGAGCTGCAGTTCTCTGACTCATTACCAAGGTGCACAGACTCATCATAGTCAGTTTCTCAATGAATGCATCAGGAACAGACTACAGCTACTAGAATGGGGAAGGCAAACAGGAAAACATTGAAGGACATCCTTGGACGAGAATATGCTCAGAAATAAAGACATCCTAGATCACAGCTGCAACTGCAAACTGAGGCAGCAGGGCCAGGTGGCTGCAGAGGGCCCCAGGTGCATTCCTCAAGCTGGAGGCCTGCCCCTGCTTGTCACAGTAACCACAGGTGAGTACAAAGCACAGGTAACAGAACACTGTCCAGCTGCAGGAAAACTGAATATGGCTAGGATGGAATTTGCTGTGAAAGTCTGCATGAGCTGCTAAAGCAAGGGATATTTTCTTTTACTGTGATAACATGGAAAAACTCTTCAGGTAGAAGCATGAAACTGAATTGTGCTCTGCTCTGGAGGGAGTTGGTCTTCTTGTTCCCAGAATGCCTTACACTGTTATAATAATGAATCCAGCAAGAATAAATAAAATTACTTTGCAATAAATCGACACTGAGGCGTTAAGCCTACTGCAGCAGGTTCAAGGGGCATATTGAAATAAGGCAGGAATTTACAGCAAGATGAGATAAGCGTGTAGTATTAACACTGACTGCCACTCAAACAAGACATGTTGATAACAGAGATTATTGTTTGCCTACCCTGCCACACACTGGATTCCACTTATATACAAGACCACCTAGCACTGAAGCTGTTCTACAGCATGGGCTCAGACTGGTTCTCCCTTTAGCCTTTAATAGACTGGTCTCTCAAGCTGGGTACAGGTGTAGATAAGTTTGCTGTAGCAAATATAAAAATCACTGTTTTCAAAGAGAAGCTACCTCAAGAGTTCTGCAGAAGGCTTGGTGACTATGCTCAATTTAAACATTAACAGTGTCAGTAGCATTCTCAGAAAAGTAGGTTTTCATTTGTGTTTACCCAGCTCCATAGCTAAAAGGTAGATTGGGGCAGTGGGGTAGGTTTTACTAGCTTGAGAATCTGCTCAGATGGCAATGCTGTAAGTTAGTCACAGGGTCAGCGTGTAACACTTGGCATGGTGTTCCTATACAGGACACCACCACTGAGAGCACCAATAGCCCACAGAAAGCATCATTTGCAAGTAACCAGTGCTGGTTCTGCCATTACTATAACTACAATTCCTAGCTACAAACCCAACCCCAGAGGAGTGTGGAAGTTCAATCCTTCTGATAGCAGGCATTTAAACTGCAAAAAGATCAAACTCTTCAAGTATAATTCACTAAGTGCACAGCTCTTGCACTTCACCTGCAGATTGAGAAGGAAGCCAAACAGATGCAGTATTATTGTACCTTGCTCCTCTGAAGTGTCCCTTCTCTCCATAACCTTTTGCAAGTAAGATGAGTAACACATTTACCAACACCAAGAGACCATCACCATAACATCAGTGACTCTGTTCCTCAGCATTTTCTGAGAACTGTCCTTGAAAAGCTTCCTTTTTCTTTTGCCTAAAGACAAGAACACCAACTTAGCTAAATGCAGACCAGCTGCACCAGTAGAAGTGATTCAGTACTTACACAGCATTTCTTAATCATTTTCTAGTGATGAAAAACAGGTGCAGGATACCTTACACATCAAATAGAGATGTGCAAAACAAGTGAATACTACTGGTGTTTTGTTTATGAAGGATGGTCTGCTACCTACTGCAGATGTCAATTTGGTGTTAACTTCAAGCATTTAATTAGTGCAAGAGCAGTAACAGAAACCCTTTCCACCTGAGAATCTACAAAGTCCTGATCCAGTTACTTCCAAGACCATCACTGACTTACAATACACCTCTAGGCTTGTTGCCTATGCAATTTACTATGTGCACCCTCTGAGCTGGGCACAAACCCACCTGATCATTTGAGAATGCTTTGCAATATTTTTATTTTTATGCTTTCCTAGCTACATCTCACCAAGTACCTTCAACGAATACCAACAAAAACAAAAAGAATCTGCTCTACTTGCAGTTTTCTTGAAGAGCCCTAAACCAAACCAAAAATCCTCATCCCATTCAGATAATGTATTTGAAACTGAATGTGCTATCGCATGAGAGGCGTTTTCCTTTGCATCTCCCACAGAGGTCCTGGCGGTGAGGCCTCTTGGGATCCACGTGGCGCATCTTCACGGGGCAGGTGCAGCGCGTCTGCTTGCAGCTCTGAGGGAGAAGGCGGCGGTCGGCAGGGGCGGCCGGGCCCGGGAGTGGCCGGGCTCAGGGGAAGGCGGGGGTGCCTTACCTGGCAGGTGATGTCCTCCACGCGGTACGGGTTGTAGGACTTCTGGCAGGTCCGGCAGAACTGACGGAAATAGACCTGCGGGGAAGGCCGGGGTCAGCGGGGGGCGGCGGCGAGGAGCCCTCGCCGGGGCCATCCGAGCCGGCCCTTACCTTGTTGGTGCCCTGTACGCACCAGACGTAGGCGCTCTCCCAGCGGATGTTGCAGGCCTTGCAGTGGTAGTACCCGTACTTCTGCTCCAGGAACTACCGGGGACAATGTTATTCGACGGTGCGGACGCCTCCCGGCCCCGCTCTGTTTCCCCGCGGCCAACACTCACCTGGAAGCGCAGGCGGGTCTTGCCCGCCGGTCCGGGATCGGCTCCTCCAGGAAGGCGGTGAGTCTGCGGGACGCCACAGGAGAGTAGACGGCGATGGTGCGGGGGAAGCGCACGGCGCGGGTGCTAGTGGTGGCGGGGCTGCCCAGCTCCTGCTCCGCCTCACGGGGCCGCGGCGCGGCGGGGCCGGGGCGGCGGCGCAGCCGCGTGCGGGGCCCGAGCGAGCACTGCACCGAGGCGTCCTGCCGCGGGTTCACCTGCACGCCCACCTCCTTGGTGTTGGCCTTGCGGAGCCGCGGCGTCAGGTTGGGGTTGACCTGGGAGAGGATGGCCTTCAGCTGCGCCCGCTGGTAGTTGTCGAAGTACTCGGCGGCCGCCTCCCCGTAGCCCGAGAAGTAGCTGCTGCCCCGCGGCCGCCAGCTACCCGCCGACCCTCCTTTGCCCTTAGGCGGTGGGTAGCGGTAGGAGTAGGGGTGGTAGGCGGTATAGAGATAACTCGCCATTGCCTCCTCGGCCATGGCACCGGACCCGAGGGCAGCCGCTGGGCAGTAGCCTTAAATATCCCCGGGGCGGGGCCGGGCTTCCCTCGCCCCCGAGGGCGCCAGCCTTGCGGCCCCTTCCCATCCCCACCTGGTGCGCGGCCTTGGGCCATCCCCCACCCCCTCACAGCATCCCAGCTGAACCAGGCAGCGCGGCTCTTAATTGCCTCCAAGGGAGTAAACAGCGGAGAACACGAGTTTGGTTTGGCTTCGCCATGTATTTGTGGTGAGAACAATGAGAACAATGCTTTCACAGCAGGTGGGAGGCACAGAGATACACACGCGACGTGGTTTTTCCTGTCATCTGAACTGACACTGAGTTGGCATTGACTCTGAAGAACACTCTCTCTTCCTTCTACCCATTCCTGCTGCACTCAGCCAGGCAGCAGCCTCTTTGCATGAAGTTTTACAGTTACTGGTTTGTGTTGCAAGGATGCCTTTTTTTTCTTTTTTTACGTTTTTACATTTGAGGAAGTAGAACTGTCATGGTAATAAACACATATCACCTTATACAATGGGAGCAGCTGGAGAAACGATAGAGGCTGGGCAGCTCCACTTGCACAGCAGCGAGCACAGCGCTAGCCTGTTGCAAGCACAAGACACGTTGATGTCTCGAGGAGTTACCTCTTTGTCCTGCCTAAAGCGCCGTCTGAGTCGGCTCCATCTGAATGGAGTTGTGCTCCTCTGTGGTCACTGTGCCATATGAAGTATCAGCTACCTCCTCTTCCTTCAGTTTCTTGTAGGAAATATCTGTATCTTCCTCTTCACCAAGTGTATCTTGCTTGTAGCTGTCTCTTCCATACATCTTGTATGCCAGCACAAACAGTCCTGCTTCTGCTGACTGAAAAAGCGCATATAGCAAGGGAAACATGTACATGCTCCCTATGAGCTCTGGGGAGAAGGTGAGTTTTAGGATGGCAGTGCAGAGCTGGACGTTTTGGCACCCTGTTTCCAAAGATACTGTTCTCCTGCAGTGTGGGGGCATTTTAAAGACCGAGGCCAAGCCGTATCCCAAGGCATACCCTGCCAGAGGCATCAGCACTGCAATGGCGTAGACAGACGCAGGAATCTGTGCCAACAGATCTGGGCCCAGCATGGTCCCAGTCAGAATGAATAGGACCACCAGAGTCACCAAGAGAGACCACAGGGAAATCTGGCAACAGATACAGACATTGATAAACAACGTGAGGGCTATTATTTTGAAAGGATAAGCATAGCAGGTAGAGGCTTGCTAAAGAGTCTAAACTGCAAAACGTGGTTGCACTGTCCTTCCCAGGCTTGCTCCTGGCCTGGGATTTTGGGTGTTTGATCATATCCCAGGAAAGGAATGGGCTGAGGTCACCCTCCATCATTTTTCTTTGGGATGACTTGCTGGGAAACAAGAGTCAGGACTTGTGCCTCACTCTTCCTTTCTCAATTAAGCCAATTTAATTGCATATTTTAAGGAAGTGTGGCCATGCCTGCAGGTTGGTTTTGCCTGACCGGGATGCAGAAGGATGTCATGGAATGCCTCTGCTACAGGGTCCAGGATGTCTGCCGGGGTGCAGCACCACGCTGCCCTCCTTTCTGGGTGCTGTGATAGGGGGTAACCCACCCTTTCCTTCGCTTTCTCTGTCCCACCGTTTTATTTCAAGACTGTAAGTCTTTGTATTCCACCTAAGTAGTTGAATATAACTGTGTGAGACTAATACCGGTCCGGAGGGACCCGACAGCTTAGTGCCGTCGGCTCCCCGTCCCCTGTGCTGCCCCCGGGCATCCCCCACGGGGTGGCCTCCCTCCTCCCCTCCGGCCGCCGTGCCTACCTTGACCAGGAGGTCGGCAGCGCGGGGGTGCCGGTAGCGGATGAGCACCCCCAGGCCGATGGGCAGCAGGGTGCTGCCCAGTGTCAGGCTTACCGCCCCCAGGGGCAGCAGCCGCACCACGGCCGTGTTGATCCAGTGGCGGCTGTAGATCCAGAGGCAGAGGGGCATCAGGAAGAGGGCCAGCAGCGTGGAGGAGGCCGTCATGATAATGCTGCGCCGGGGGAACCAAAGAAATGCTCCATCACAGCGCGCCCGGCCAGGGGGGCAGTCCCGGGAAGCCCCAACATCCACTAGAAGTGGGTTCTGCAGCGGGCCGGGCACTTCTCACGGCAAGAGCCCACTGTTGTCCTTTCTCCCCTCTCCATCCTCCACCCCCTTCCCTGCTCCGGCCAGGGCGCGGGCATGCAAGCTTTTTGGGGAAGGAGGCAGGAGGCACGTGTAGGGGTTCAGGTAAGATCCTCCACGGGAGAGGCAGGAGAGCAGTGCTGGCAATTCCCAGCGCGCCGTACCCGCCCGCCCGACCGTCCTGGCCCCACTGGGGGGGCGGGGCCGGGGAGCCCCGCCCCCGCCCC
>VXBI01005648.1:782917-878682 GCA_013397375.1 Toxostoma redivivum | reverse complement strand
GATCTCCGGGCGCTGCTGACGCGCCGCGGCCGCGGTCCCTGGCTGCCTGTCTGCTGCGGGCGCCGCCCGCGCGTCCCCGGACCCACGCGGGGCCACCCCCGGCGTGGGCGGTGTCTCGCCTCGACGGCGGTCAGCGGCGGCCGCCAGCGCCGCCCGGCCCCGGCGGGGAGAAACGCAGGCGGCGGAGGGCTCGGGGCCGCATCCCCCGCCGGTGCGATTCCCGGCAGCCTCTTCTGGAGGCGGCAGGGCCCGAGCTTTCTAGCGGAGGACCTGAGTTATCACAGGATATACTTTGGCGTCGGCATTACAAAAAGGTCAATTAGCGACGTGGGTGGGCACTAGACCCCTCTGCTGAGGGATTGACAAACTCGTTCCCCCTCCAGGCAAGTTGCTATTGATGTGAAGGTTTTGGAATGTGTGGGGAAGGATGGAAAGCCCTTTTATGAGGTCGAGGAGGCACCACTTTCTGCTGGTGAGGACCCGAAACTTGTCAGGAGAGGTGATACCCTTTAAAGGGTAGACAGTACACGTGAAGAAAACAGGCAAGCTCACAGGCATGCAAATATTCAAACCAGAGTAAGACATTTAGTCTGTCACCCAAAAGTCACATCCAAGGGCGAATAAACTGTTTGCAGTCATAAAATTGTGCTTACAACATTTACTTTTCATTTAATTATTGTGTGTGTCACCCTGTTCCTTTAGAAGTAAAGTGCTGTATAGAATGCCCAACTAGACTCACAAGGGCAGGAGTGCTTGAGAGAGAAGGGCAGCTTCCAAGGGCAGGAGATACGTCAGTGACTCTCACTCTTGGCACTACTATTGGCCTTGTCTTAGGAATGTAACTCGTTCCCTTGTTCACCCACAGGGTTTAGAGGGGTCACAGCCACCACTGCAGTTTATCACTCCTGGGTGAGGATAGCTGATTCAGGACAGAGCATCCCCAGGGGCTGCCCCTTGGCTTCTGCACTTGGCATGTGGCTCTACTTTTGCACGGAGCATTTTGGGTCACAGCTGAAAGGGGACATACTGGATTTAAAGGGACAGCCTACAGGAGCTGCCCTGACTGGCTGCTTGCCTTAAGCTCCATCAAACAGCAAGTTTGGGTAAAATTTTAGGCTGTCACCTTGAGTAGAAGTTATTGGTGGCTCAAAAGAAAAACAGAAACTTTGCTTACTAAACCTTTGGTTCTTTCTTGGGGCAGGTGACACAAAAAAACCTGGGAACACAACTTTGCCAAAATGATGCCAAGTTCAATACCATTCTGTCTGTGTTTCCTTTTCATTAGCCTAAGGAGAGCTCAGGGAAGATGAGTCATCAGAGCTGAACAACCAAATAGGATCCGGATTGCTTTAGTTCATTCATATTTTTAGGTCTAAAGGAGAGGAGCTCAGGATCTAGTCGGCTTTTGGAGCCAACTGCATTCTCTGGATTTAATTTTCTGGTTTGCATATGCAGAAAAGTGCTTGCAGTGTATTCACTGTGCTTTATAAAGTCTTACCACTGTTATATCTTATTCCATCTGTCATATAGCCAGTGCTTTGCTTCACAACATGCATTTACTTATCATACCCTCCCTGGTTTGTAAGAAATGCCCGGGTAGTTCCCTGTGATGCGGCCAACCAGGGATCACTGTGGGCAGACCCAGGAGGGATCCACTGTGCGAGCACAAGGCTTATTGAGCAGGTGGGAAGGGCACAGCCAGGCCTCCTGCTTTATCTCCGACTATCACTCTCCAAACTCCTCACTGCAGCAGGACTGGTCACAGGAAGATATTTTTAAATCATAATGTGTGGCACCTATGGTGCAAGCAGTTACAGGAGGAGTCCAGCATCCCTGGAAGCAGATGCAGTCTCTTTCAGAGCCCACCCACTCAGCATAAACTTCAGTTTCAAGGGACACTGAACTATAGTGGGAAAATGTCATGAATGCCAACAATGAATGACAACAAATCAAGACCTCTTGAGATTTAGTTATAATTAATCTGCTAAAATTAAAGTTAAATTCGTGGTTTAAACATGAGCAATGAAACTGATTTCAGGGAAAGCCAAGTCTGAACCCAGACGATGTGTTTTGCTAATTGTCCATCCATAAAGTACCTCCAATCCAGGTGGGCATCTGGCATATTTTCACATGCAGCATTTAGAATGAAAAAACATTGTACCTGCTCCTGAGCATGGTTCTTGTCTCTAACTTGCTGCAGGCTTTCCTGATATGTCATCGTGAGAGCACAGTCTGGAGTGATGCTGAGCAGTTTTGCAGCATCTGGCTGTGAGGCAGCCAGCTCACACATAGTGAACACCTCAGTGTATCTAAATCCATGGATAATTCCCTTCTGCTTTCTCTTGTGGAGGGCAGGAGAAAGGATGCTGCCTACCCTGCTATTACTGGAAGCCACAAATTGAATATTTGAGTATAAAAAGACTTGGCAAGTAAACCTGATCATACATCATTCCCTATTATTCCTTGTTAGTCCTTCTGTTGAAAAATAGGTGAGAGGATAAGAGTTAGCAAGAACAAAGAAGAGGGAGGGAAAAGACTGCTGAAATATTAACTTCTTTTAGTTTGCAACTTTTATTAAAAATATTGTCTTACAATAATCTTAGGAGATGGTAAATTTTCACAGAAGAGCACTTGTCCTATAAGCAGTCTAGAGAGGCAGAAGTCTCTCAAAGAGAAGGAATTCTGTTTGCTCCTGTATAACAGGATTTTTGTGCCTTCCCTTTATTCAACTGGAATCAAAGGTGACAAATAGAGGATAAACTTGTAAGGAATTTTGATAGTACTATAAGGAATGAGCAAAGCAACCTTGCTGTTTACTTGCTTCAGCACACTGTGGGATGTTTCAACCACTTGCCTCTCTTAAAAGCATCTGGCATAGCCCAGGACTACTGCAAAATTGCAATCATTGTCTATGCTTCCTCTTGATGACCCCCAAGGGCGTGAGTGTTGTTCACTGAGCTGAATTTGAGGCAGCAAGAGGAGGTTTGGTGTGTGCCTGTCACTCTGCAGGCTCTGGAACCTCAAGCAGAAGGGTTGGTTTGCAAATCTTAAGTGAGTTAAGGCTAAACCAGAGTATTGAGGTTGAAAGCCTAAATCCCAAACATGCTGCACTTCAGGTGTGTGCATGCTGTAGTTATGAGCAATCCATAAAAGCAGCCAATGAGGCTGGATAAGAAAGCAAAGGGTGTTCACCCCCTCTTTTCCCACTCTTCCCATTTCAGCTTAATACTCATTTCAGCTCCCTGCTCCTCCTGCCTTGGCTCTTGTGTGCTGTGCCTGGCTCTGTGGGAAGTGGCGTCACACTCCATAAGTCATGCTCTGCCTCTCTGCATGTCCATGCCAGCTGATTTGTGGAGCTGTGCCGGGTGTTTGCAGAGGAAGAGAGGCCTCTGAAGGATAGTCCTGGAGGATGGGAAGCTTTCAGTCAGCACCTTAAGGCAGTCGTGCTGCTAAAGATGCTGGGACAAAATACTGCTGTGAAAGTGATGTTCAGGTGAGACCTAGTAGGAGTAGTTTCTGATTTCCAGGGGATGTACAATTCCTTCATTTCTACCTTACTTGCTATGCACCTAAACTATGAATAGAAATAAAATTAAATTAAAGACTTAATAGGGCAATAATAATTTACCATGGGAAAAAGAAAAGTATTAGTTATTGCCTTGAATTAAAATATTCCTTTATTGTGTATTGTGTCATCTCCTATATACAGTTTAGGGAAATTTTGTGGTAAACTCCATGAAATGCATAAGCTTGATCTTATTTATAATGTAGATCCAGAGCACTTAATTTTGTGGCTTAGGAGAGTTAGGAATTGGAGCCTAGTTGTGCAGAGATATTGGTGCTTTTGCTTGTTCTTCCATAGTTATCTTTGTGCTGGGAAGGATGTGTCACCTGGTCCTTTGCTGAACTAGGACCTGTCTCCCACTCTGTCTCTCAAGAGCAGGAGCACACAGGGGGCTTTGCACTTTTTGTCACTCTTACCCATAGCCCACCCTCATGGAGCCAGCAACTGTAAGATCTTAGCAGACAAGTTACTTTTTCCTTTCTAAAAATTTTATTTATTTTGGAGCTTGGTCACTAAACAGGTGAGAAAATACATTTTGGAAATGAGATGAAGCACTGAGATCTGTGCGATTTTTTCCTAAGAAACCTCCCCAGCCAGACACAGGCAGAAACTGCTTTGATGAGGATGTGCTGATTGACTGATGTTGCTCCTGCCCCAAGCTGCTTGTGTTTCACACAAAGGCAGAGTGCAGTTGTACCCTGTAGGTGGAGAAAACACAAGAATGGTGGGTTTCCTGCTAGTTCATTGCTTCTGCAGCTATCTGTAGTGCAGAAGCACTAGAACAGACCTGCCTTTCCTGCCTCCCAGGCTTTTCTGCTACTGTTCAGCATAACACCTGGCTACATTTGCAGCACTGTTATGTTTCATCCTGAGCTTGTTTATCTTAAACTCTCCTCTGTCCTGTCCTTAGCAAGGTGCTGCTTCTCTATCCTGCTTGGTAAATCTCCACAATAATCAGCATCTTTTATTCCATGGCCAGCATACTTGACCAGTCCTAGGGTCTGAATTTCACAGTGCAGAAAATTAGATAAATATTCATTCCTCTCCTCTTCAGCAGCAGTCATTGCTTTGTTCCTGTTGTCTCCTCTTACAGGTGAGATCCCATCAAATCACCCTTGTCTTCTCCTGGCTGAGGTGGCAAAGGTATCCAGGCACCCTCCTCTGCTGCGTTGCATCTGCCTCTCTTCTTTGCTGTCTTTGTGGTTTCTCTGTTCATGGGAATGCTCTCCCTCTTTTCTTACAGGTTCCTCTTCTAATGATGCCTGTTTCGATACAGTCCTGCTCTCTATACCTGGCTTGGGAGCAGTGCTCTCTCCCAAGCAACTTAGAGCTTCTGAGATTTTGTTAAATTGAAGTTCTGTGGAAAGGAAACAAGCATAAGCCTCGTTACCTGGCTGGGCAGTCTCTTTTATGTCCCCCCTGTGTGTTCAGTCTCTGAGTGAATGGGAACAAATCCTTTCACTGAAGCTCTGGGTTAGCTGTCAAGGGCAGAAATTATTAAGATAAAATCCTCCTATTGCACTTGATGTTCCCCCATGTTTATTTGTAAGATGTCTGAAGACCATTAATCAACAAGTAAGTGCATTGCCTCAGGTCGCACTGTTCCCATACTTCATAATTAGAACTAAGTGTATAAGGCTGCGTGATCTGCCTTCTAAATGAAGACACCTTTTGCCAACCATCCCATTAGAAAAGGTCTTCTGGTCCATGAAAGAAGATTAAATCAGGGAGTCATTGAAGAATAATTTTGTAAATTGACTGCTGACAGTGAGTTGTTGAGGCAGTTGTATCCCTACGACTGTAAAACAATTACTACCAGCAAGTTTTTCTTTAAGCAAATAAATGCCTTTATGTGAGGTACCTTTACCCAGCCTCAAATAAGAAAGGATTCTGCCTCATTCACTGTTCCCTTTTGTTGCATTTGATCTTTTTTCTGGAGTTGGAGTATTATCAGGATTAAGATTAAAAGTCATAATAAATGACCTGATGACTAATGCATGCGTTGGTCCAGAAAAGCCAAAATTAGCATCCTGCCCCATCAGGCAGGGACAAGGAGGTGAGATGAGGATGACTCTGAAAGCACTGGATTCAGATTTAAAAGTCAGTGGTATTTTGCACTGCAGGCACAGATATCACTTTGCACAGGCTCTCACAGGCATGTCTTGGATGTCACAGCTCTGACTGACCTCCCCATGAGCGTCACGAACAGCCTGCATAGCATCCTCACTGATGCTGTGGGGGACCACTCTGTGGTGTGGGGAACCCTGGTGGCTGTGAAGGACAGTGGTGCCATCAAGGCTGGAGAGCACAGTGATGATGGGATGTGCACAACCTGGTAAATGGTGGGGCTTCAGGATGGGTGTGCAGTTGCAGGTCCAGGTCCCACTGGGTTTACTTTGCATCCATCACCCACTGAGGGTCTCAGCCCCCTCTTAATTTGCTATGTAGGAACGTGGGGTTAGGGGCATAAATCAAGAGAGGTAATGTGGAGGTAGATCCCACAGATGTGGTTTTGTGCCTATACAATCTATAATTTGGGTTTTGCAAAAAAACCCCAGATCAGAGTAAATGACACCAAGATATTGTCCCACAGATTAATTTAGTTGTCAAAAAATGTATAAATAAATACATTTAATTCCATCTACAGCAGCAGTTGCTTCATAGAGTATTCATTGAATTGAAGAAAGGCACCCAAAAGAAAAATTACATCACTCACCTGCCAAAGCTTTCTCCATATTAAAAGGAATGTTAATGGTGAGCCCCATGGGAATGATAAGAGTTAATAGCATCAGTATTCTGTATCTCAGGTTACACACAAGAAATATCTTTGCACTCAGTTGCCAGCCATTTGTATTGTGGCATCGAAGTGCCTGGATGTGGACTAAAGCTGTTTTGTGCTAGCATGACCATAGAATAAAAATGCTTCTTGTTCTGCTGCCAAATTTTTACCAAATATTAAAAATTAGTATCAGTAATGCTGATCAGCAAATAAGCAAGCCCTTCAGAATAGGTGCACCATTACCTAAATTAACTCTTGAGCTGTCTAGAAAAAAATCTCAGGGAAATGGGGAGAAATAAATCTCAAACGTCATAGGCATCTCTTAATAACTGTATAGCTAATATTGTATATTAATCTTATGAAAATAGCCTTGACACAGTGTTATGTGCATTTTTAAAACTGATGAAGCAGAACATTTTTTAATAAACCACGGTATCAGTAGAGTCTGTATGTCACTGCAGCTGAGGCAGATGTACTCTGGGTATATTTGTTGATTTTCCAGAGAGACAAAAGCACGAATGTCTTCATCAACAAGATATTTTATTTCCTTTCTGTGGTGCCTAAGCAGAAATGCTGAGTGTGAAGCCAGAGGAGTATTTGTTCCTGCCTGGGGTATCCATTCTACCACTAGCTGAGAGTAATCTCTTATTATAAACTCACAACTCCTCAGAAACATCATGGGGTTAAGCTGCTGTAAGAGAGATTCAAATTAGATACTGATGGGGCAAATCAGAGCAGTGGTGCCGAAGGCTGGACAGTCCGGGCAGCGAGCAGCGATCTCCCGGGAAAGGCCAGGCAAACATCTCCAACTGCTGACTTCGCTTTGGGGTGGCACGGCGACACCAGGTGACCCCACAAGGCTCCTCCTGGCCCCTGCTTATCTGGTTGTCTGGTACCTCGTGCAAATCCTTTATCCTCCGTGGTGACACTGCTGGTACAGGTAAAACCTCCTGTCTCTCTGGGGCCTGACTGCGCGTGCGGCTGGAGCTGCTGGCAGCACCTTTGGGATCACAGGTGTCTGCCCAAGCTGGAGATGTCAGGTGCAGTTCACAGCCCAGAAATGAAGTCTGTGCCCTGAACTGCTTGCAAATTTTATTGAGCTGGCAGCATCTTGCATCCTGGCTGCCAGAGAAAGAGCCTCGGACAGAGCTGTTTCAGATTGGATAGTCAGAGGAGGGAATATAAAGTGGTCAGCCCCTTGTTTCAGGGTGAAAGAATTAAAGAAGAACAAAAGATTGGAAAAAAACATACAAAAAAGGGCCACCATAAGAGCTCCTTTCCTCTGCTCAGTCCATGATAATATAAGAATGTAAAAATTAGAGATATTAGTAAATTAATTTTAAGATATTAAAATATATCAATTCCTAAATTAATATAAATGAATATATGACATTTCTTTAATACACACTGTCTAAAGCATATAATTTCTAAATAAAATATTTGAAACATATATTTTATCCATATATACATGGGTAGTCTAAATGTTGAGGAAATTTCAGTAGGAGATTCTTGCTGCTGAAATCAAAGCTGACTGGGACCAAAGGAGCAGCTGCCCACAGAGATCTGTAAGGTATCAGTGCTCAGTGTTTCCACTCAGCTGTGAGTGGTACCTGCAGCAACACCAGGCCCACGAGGAAAGTCCACCCAAACAAACCCTGCCCAAAGCCCTCCAGGCAAGGGAGCCCTTGCAGGATAGGAGCTGAGGGTGGACAGGAGATAACAGAGTCACCACTTCCCACGAAAATACAGAAACTCATTCTTGCAAAACAAGTTGCTTCAAGCTAACACCAAGAAAACAAATCCAGGTCCCAAATGCAAGATGCTGATGCCAAACCACGTATGGAAGGGACCCTCCACATCCCCAAAGAGTTTGTTATCGAGTGCAAAGATGCAGGGTCATTACATCATCATGCTCATGTACACAGGGAGAAGTTATCCATGAGAGTAATTAATTTGCATAAGATCATGCTGGAAATAGTGGCAAAGCTGCACACTAGTGACAAGAGTGCTAAGCTCCAACTGGTACCATACTCCTCAGGAGGCAACATGTACAGTGTGATCCCTCATGAAAAAAAAAGTCTGTTTCTATACCACTGCCAATTGATTCACAGAATCAATTTTCACTTTTAACTTCTTGGAGTGTTTGAGTGGTATTGCCGAGACCCTCCTTAGGACCTGCCATAAGCAGTGAGCAGTCACCTCCAGCCTCCACAGACAAGTGAATTCTGCTCCCAGAGAAACTCAGCAGGGAAGATGACTGCTGGGTTCCTCCAGCAAGCAGCAACTCATTGTGAGGGCTTCTTTAAACCCTTTGATTCAGTAGCAAAGGAAAGGTGTCCAAGCACATTTTCCCTTCAAGTGGAGAGGCTGTCTCATACCTCATGGCTGCTCCCTGTCTCTGCAGCATGCTGGCACTCAGCATTCCAGGCCTTTTGACATTAAAGACATTTTTGGCAGTGATCTTAGCCTTTATTAGATAATGAAAGATATTATCTGAAGACTCAGAAGGAGATTTTAGAAAGACCTTAAGTAACCAAAAATTTAATTTTGAGATCATAACAAACAGTAAGAGCCGTTGGCTAACCAGTGTAGGAAGCACTAATATATGAGTGCAAATTTCACTGTTGCTTGTGCAAAAATGCATGTCATAGCTGATCTCTTCCCAGGAGATTTCTTGGATCAGATGCCCATATCTGGAAGCCCTGAGAAGCCAAGCTCTGCAGAAAAGGAGACTGACCCATGCTCCCTGTTGCAGAGTTAAGTGACAGCATCAGTTTGCAGTCACTGCTGTTGCCCCAAAGCAGAAGCAGTCCTGGTGCAATGCAGACTCCCAACCCCTCCAGTAATTCCACAGCCATGCCAGTGGGAATTGGTGGCTCATCACTGCGCTTGGGTTGCTCAGAGGCTCTGCTTGAGTGCTGTGCTAAGTGCCACAGCAAGAAGAGGAGGGGTGTCTGTCTTGTGTAATCCATGCCATCTCTGAGTAGCTCGATACAAGCCTTCTTGCATCGCACAGATGTTGCTGTGTCACCACACAGCACCACACATTTAGCTGGAAAAACCCAGACCAGTAGGAAGATATTTCTGAAATCAATTTAAGGAGGTTTAAATCTACATGACACTTAAGTAAAAAGTCTAATGGGGGTGTTTCAGACTCCTCAAGAGGTGGTTTTTATGGCCTGCAGTGTGTATCCTCCCTCAGACTAGGGCTTTCCTGGCATAGATGGAACTGTTAATTACATTCAGGACCTTATGAACAATTCAGTGAAAGCTCAGGACAACGTGGTGAATTTAAGCTGAACTAGACAAACTTGGGATGAAAAAGCACAGTGAAAGCAAGATCACCCTCTAGTGTCTGAAGAGTCCTGGGTAGGAAGCAAAGAGCAAAAAGAAAACCCTGCAGTATTTAATGAAAGGAAAAAAAGACAGAAAAATAGAAGGGCTGAAAAGAGTCCATAAATGGGCTATAAATGTAACCTACCAGTGGTTTCAAATTTTGAAAGAAGGTTTCTGGCAGGCAGATTTCAGTGATTTGTTTTGGTAATTTGGTAATTATTAAATTAATTAATAATTAATGTTATTTAATTATCTTTATAATGAGAGGGATGCAGAAACTGGGAGCATACAGATAAAATCTGCTAATGAAAACAGTTAGACTTCAGGGTGGAGGGCAGCACAGAGAAATGGTCTGGGCAAGGAGTGGGGGAGACGGGCTGAGTCAAGGCCCTGAAGAGGGCACAGGGTTGGAGCTCCTCAAAAAGAAGCACCTATTTTTTTGTACTTCAGTTCTTCCCATTGAGGCACTTGGGCTGGGGAAAGGAGTCTTAAAATTATGTTGTCCCTTTGTGAAGGTGGAGAAATAGGGTACAAAATCAGTAGAGACTACTACACAGTAGCAAGTCTTGAGCAGGAAGTTGTGAGGTGGCTTTGTAAATGGAATTTTCCTTTTCTTCCACTGGCAGTAGACCACTGGGCAGGAGAACTGGCACTGGTGGCTGGGTGCAGGGACCTGCAGAGAATTGTATTTCAGTCCCCAGGGCAAATTTTCACATGGGATAAACTGTAAAGGTGAGAAGTCCACCATATATCAATTAAATCCCTCTGTTCTGCTGTGGTAAAGGTAGCCTGGATTTGCCAGACTTTATCATAGCCTTGTGTTGCCAAAAGCTGCTTTATTGCTGAGGAAGCACCCAAAGCACCAAGCTGGGCTTGGGTGCTTTACCAGATCCATGATTTTAAGCAAGTCCCTTTCATATTTCTCCAGTATGTTTGTGTATGTAGGCCCCATCATTCATGCTGAGCCTGTGTGAATGGCAGCATCAATAGTCACTAAATCTTTGTTGATGTTCTTTTAAAGAGAAAATAAAAATTTCTTGACTCTGACATTTACAATAGGTATTATCTGCTCTCTGACATTTGGGCTCATAAACCGAGGTCAACCAAATTTCTGTTCTTACTTTACCCTGTTGTATCAGACCAGATATGAACTGACTGCTGTCCCTTTCTCTAAAGAGCAGCCACCTGTCCCTCACTCCCAGCACGTGAGTCAGGAAGCCTGGGAGTCATTTCAGTGATGATGAACTGAGCCTCAAGAAAATAAACAAGTGTCCTCAGGAGTGTATGGCAGACCAGGGAACCAACTGAGGGTCTTCTACAGCCCACTCTTGCACCATAACAAATTATTTCTTTGAGCCCACAGGCATTCAGGAGGTCTGTGTGCACTGAATCGACAGTGCTGGCCCAGCAGCAGCCATGCCTGGTGTTATCAATGGCTCCTGTGGCAGTGCAGCTGCACCCTCAGCAAGGAGTTTTGGGTGGCAGCTGTGACCCTGCTGCCAGGGCTGTGTGTGCAGGCAGGAGCATCCTATGGCTCAGGAGCTGCTGGATCTTGCCAGCAAGGCTAGCCATGGATGGAGGGGGAGGCTCCAGGCTGCTTTCCTGAGGCTGTGTGATGGTGGTGATACCACATTGCTGTCTCTGACATGTAGGCATGGTTTTAAAGGGATGAGAATCAGGACAAGGTTTTCATGACTCCTTTGAACACAGGTCACTTGAAGCGGCACTAACAGAGGTTTTCTTTGTCTGCATTAGCCTGGTGGGGAACAGATGAACAGAAACAATATAACCTGCCCTGGGCTGGATAGCTGGGTGAGTAAATGCAGGGGTAAATGGACCACTGTGGAGCTAAGAGGCTAAGCACAGGAGCTGAGGCACAGCATGAAAAGCAAAGGGTTTGCCTGATCTCCCTTTTCTTTTTCTTTGAGAGGAGATTCGAAATGGTAGCAAGTGCTTCAATAAAGTCTTTCTTTTTAAAGGAGGAGAGGGATAAAGATATAATTATGGTGGCACAAGATACTCTGTCCTGCTGCTCATCATCAAGACAAACAGCTTTGAACAAGAACATTTACACTGCCTTTGTCATGTATCGAGTTCAGTCAGCCAGCAGCACATTTGGCCTTATCCTCCGCCCTGAACAGGAACCGAACTCACCGTAACCCAGAGCTTGATCCAGCATTACTTTCTCCTGGCAGCATTTTGGCACTCATGCTCAGCACAGAGACCAGCAGCAGCAGTGTTAACCCTGCTGAATGAAAGGCAGGTTAAGGATCAACTGGATAACTAAGCCATAGTAATGGGTTGTGCAGTTTTGTTTGCTGATAATGTCTAAAGGGAAACAAACAACTTAGGAAGAGTGCTGTAAGACAAATGGAGGAGACTGCTGGGAGTTACAGTGCAGTGATGCTGGTGTTAGAGCAGGGCTCCCTCCGTGTAACCCAGCAGCTGATCTGTCAGTGCCTAAGGCAGGTGCCTGGGAAGAGCAGGAGACTGGGGAAAGCCCAGCATGCCAGCCCCCTATCCTGACTACTCTTCCACCACTAACATATCACACCCCAGCTATTTCCTGATCACATTTGTGGTTTTAAGCAGCCAAGGCCACAGAGAGTGCCAAGTCAAGTCACTGATGATCTACTCCCACATTAAATAAGCACCTTTTTCTCTTGGGCAGGGCAGAGGTGGGGAACAACGGGGACAGAAATGTCTTTATTCACCTTCCTGTTAACATATATGGAGTTTCCATGAAAAAAACCCTAGCCTTGCTACTGGAGGTAGCTGGTGTCAGGCTTCTGGAGATCATGTGCTGGGTGGGGAGCCAGTAGTTTGTCTGACATTAGTCCAAGCTGTTTGCACTAGTGAGGTTTTTAATCAGCCTGTCATAGCAGGGCTGTGGAAGGTTGCAATTTTCCAAGTTCCAAGAAAAAAATGCAAAGAAATTGAAAAAGACAGAATGGAAAAGAATATATAGTCTCTATTCTGTGCATGATAACCAGCAGCTGATTGGCACCGGGGACAAAGCACGAAGTCACCTTCTCCATAAAGCGTAACCCACTCACCCCAACTGTATTGTCTTGAATCTTCCATACTGTACTGCCAATGGAAGCAAGCTTTCAGTGATAATTTAAAACCAGCAAGGAAGGGCAGAAAATGCTGGGGGAGAAGGCATCACATGCCACTTTATTTTAAGCTTTACAGTTGTTATTAAAACTATTATTTACTGTATTTACTGTTTAAGTTATCAAAACTATTTCCAAAAGAAAATGGATTTACATTTCTTTTTTGCTTTCAGGACAACGAAGCTAGTGAAGGGCCTGAAGCACAAGTTCTATTTCTAGTTCTTGTGTTATAGTTTTAGCACAAGGAGCAGCTGAGGGAGCTGGAGGTGTTTATTCTGGAGAAAAGGAGGCTCAAGGGAAGACCTTATCTCTCTCTACAACTGCATGAAAGGAAGTTGTAGTCAGGTGGGTCTCTTCTCTCAGTTAGTGACAAGAGGACATAGCGCCAAGCTGTGCCAGGGGAGGTTTTGGTTGGACATAGAATTTTCTGCACAGAAAGGGTGATTAGTCATTGGAATGCACTGCCCAGGGAGGTGGTGGAGTTCAACCTGAAGGTATTGAAGGAAAGACTAAACATAGCACCTAAATGGTTGGATTTGATGATTTCAGAGGTCTTTTCCAACAATGTGATTCCATCTGCCTATGCTGTTGAAACTCAGATTATAATATAAATATCTTTTGTTTAGTCTGGTGAAAGGTACAGTATACTTTTGTTCCCTGAGAGTGCCACACTGCATAGAGATCTCAGGCATTCCAGTTGTCAAATTTTTTTTTTTTAATTTTTTAAATTCAGTTTGTAACAGTGGATGATGCACCAAGTTAAAAATCACTTTGCTGGTAAGAAGTAATTTTTGCTACCTCTGCCTTTAAATTCTTTAAATAAATGCTGAAGAGCTACAAATCAGCTTAATTACTAGAATTACATTTTGTGTCCTTCTAAGTGCTTAATGTGGTCCCAACAGAATTTATCATTTAATGCAAAAGGGACAATGACACACAGCAGAACTCCATGTGGTATCACAGCTGAAAACAGTTGTAAAAAATTCTTGTAGAGAGTGAGTCTGGTGGAATTTGCTCATTTCTGTTAACTCTTAGAGCCAAAAGCATCTTCTTCACGGGGCAGCTGTGTGTAAAACATGGATGCTCCCAAGAGCAGCCGAATCCCAGCTTCACCTTCCCAAAGCAGGACGAGTACAGATAGGCTGCCTGTAGGTGTCAGACTCGGACTGCTCAGCTGCATAAATGCAAGTCAGGAGCAGGTGGGGCTTCTGGTTTGTTTCTTAAATCAAAGCAACCTCACATGTTGCCTGTTTTACTTAAAAAGTAAACATTACATCAAAAGTTTGCTCTGTTCCAATCAAAAGAGGGAGAACTGCAGACAATACTGCTGATATGGTAATTTCCCATACCTGTTTTAATGTAAATACTTCTGAGAAAGGTAAGTTTTAAATGATTAAATTGTGCAGCCATCTCAAGACCAGCAGCAAAAGCATCTTCAGCCTCCTACCTCCTTACATGTTCATCACTTTTCTTCCTTCACCACTGCAGTCTTCTAGAGGGGAACACACATGAAATGTAAGAACCCAAAGGAGCTGTCACATCTTCACTCAGAATGAGAACTGAGAAAAATACTATTTCTAATTTTCAGTCTTGCAATACAGTGATGATACTAATTATAAATAACAATTTAATATAGAACAGTTTGTTACAGAAACCTACTAAAAGAGAAGGGCAAAAGGCTATTAATTACCAGATTTTGACACTGCTCTACTTTGCTGAAGGAGTGGGGCAAATGGTACTTGACTGCGTGATTAAAAAGTGACAATACCTTTTAGAAGCAGCAGGTCTGAAGCCAGTTCTAAATAAATAAGTCAGTTAACTAGGGGGAAACATTTTAACCTACTGGCTTAAGTATAAAATAGGGGACTATGCTGGGACAAACAATTATTTAGAAGTTTTACAACTTAAATTTTGTTAAATTTCGTATTAAGTGGCTACCAAATAGAATTAAACCTGCCCTTATTAATACCAAGACAAAGATGGCATTTATATTACTATTGCATCCATTCTTTGTAGCAAAATGCCTATTACAGAAAGATATCAAGTTCAAAATTTCTTGCTTGTATGTGAGCCAAAGATGGAGGCATTCATGTAGAAGGTAGATAAAATGTGTACTTATCAGTTCCAAGAGGGCTTAGTAGGTACACTTTTACATTGCTCAATTTTGTGCATACATTCCAGAATTTTCAAAATTAAAATTTTGCTTTATGTGGTGGTCTGAAGTGAGCACAAATCCTGAAAAAAGGGAAAGGCAGGCTTGTATACTTCAAACTGCCCATACAAATCACTCAGGATGAAAATGTAGAATAGTTTTTCATGTAAGTCTGAACTATGCAGTGTCCTACCAGAGCAGAGGCACAAGTCCGCCTCTGTCTCAATGAAATCACAGATTTCACCAAAATACAGTGTTGTATTCAGTTCATGAATTACAGTGGGCAGAAATCAATACTGGTAAGCTCTAGAAAAGTGAATACAGTTCATGAAAAACAACCCAACCAACCGGACAAAAAAGCCATAAAATAATATTCTCTAAATTTCTAAAAGCTTTTAAAAACTTTGTTGTAAAAATAATGATCCAGGGAGTATTTTGTGATAAGAATATTTTATATTTTTTTTACACTTTTAACACTTACAAAAACATTCAAACACAAAAAAATTAAATAACTTTGGGAGCAGAAAAAATCCTTCTGCCTACACACATACATCAATTCCAAGCTGTTGGCACAAAAAGTAATCCACATTCATAAAACCCTTACTACTATATCAAACATAAGTTAAGTAAATCATAGGCACTATTTTATCAAATCCATGTTTCCACAATTCTGCAGTAAATCTCTAAACACAGAACCCCATGATTTCCTGATATCAATGAACTGGTAATGCACAAAGGCTTTCTACCAAACACAGTCTGTCTTCTCAGGAAGTCATTTGCTGTATTTTGGGGGGAATAGCAGAGAAAAAAATCCCTAAAAACTCAAGCTGAATATACCCAAGTGATGAATTACTTAACTTAAGCGTACACAAGTTTGATGCAGCCATGGTAAAACCCCCAATATCATCATCCAAACTGACTTACAAAATTTTTAAGTCAAGCAAAGTTTGATAAAATCCATCAGTTCAAATTCCCCTTTCTTCAGTGAAGACTGCAGCATTGATTTGTAAAATGCTGAAATATTAAAATTCAGGCTTTACTGAGAATATGCACATTTGATCTAGTCCTGTTTTCTGCTGAACAGTGACATGAGATACAGATATCCATTCTCTGTACCTGCAGGTGTATCAAGGCTAGATTAGTGGTATGTACTACTCTGTACTGGTGAAAGGTGGTTTCTGCTGAAATCTGACAATTACAGTATATTTGACACCCCGACTTTGAAATCTTAGCACAGATCTTGGTCTCAGGTGTGAAGTCACCCACCAACCCAGAGCTTGCTTGAGTAGTTTACATTGCAAGTTAGTCTCCACTCCTTCCTATTTGGTTTCTTCCAAGTCAAGTAGTATTGCATGGCTTTTCATCCAGGAATATGTTAATGTTGGCCTAAAATTCAAGTGCTAGAATTTCAGGATTAGTTATCCTCTTAGTGGTGGGAGGCAAAATACACCAGCAGTCCCAAACTCATTAACTAACGGGGTTGAAGGCTACCTACCATCCAATCTGACTTGTAGTGTTTGTCAGTCATTGCACAAAGGATATACCATTTACATTCTCTTACTTCATCAACTGTACATCCAAAATATTGAAAAACCTTCAAACAAAATCCCTTCCACTTAACTAGTCCCACCCAATACAACTTTAGCTACAGATTTTTGCATTATGTCTTCCAAAACAGAAAACAATGGTTCAATGCTAAATATATCAGTTGTTCTGAGCAAAATGTATTTGAGTAAGTCAGAGCCACCAGAGGAGTTTAATAGCTTGTAAACAGACACAGCAGGTTTCATACTCTGTTACCAGTAATGTAAGATACACATATGTAAGGCAAAGTATATATTTAAACACACTTACATGGGCAATATCTTCTGTAAAAATATTTACAATTTAAAATAAACCAATTTAAGAAATGGATGAAAGTAAAAAAATAGGATACAGAAAACTCCCTCATACCATAGAACATCACCTAAATGAGTATCATTTGGCATCAAGAGTCAACTAATTTCCTTAAAATTTGTATGTTACAAGTGCATAGTTGTGTTTCCTTCTCCTTAACTATCAGCATTTACAGTTGCTGCAGGCTGTGAGTATAGTGGTATGGTATTATAACAAATCAAAATTATCACTTGCTCTTTCTTCTGCAAGGGAACCTGCTATTAAAAAAAGTTTTCCCCAAACAGCAAGCCATGTGTTAAAAATGTGGCTACAATAGTGAAGGCCATCTTTCCTGAGCCAGGAATTTAAGGTTAGAAAGATTGTACAACTGATACTAAGCCCTTTTGGCGATCAAACATAAGAGTAGGTAAAGCCAATAAATCAACATAGGAAAGATGCAATCTATACTATTGCATTGTGTGTGTCTGCTACATTCAAACCTTTTAATGCAGTAAAAGTCATGGCTACAACCCCCTCTTCTGCCTAATCCTCCAGAGTAACTGCTGATTCTTCCTGCAGTACTGAAGGACAGATCCAGTCCCAGCTGGGATCTCATACAATTGTTAAAAGCAACATTTCCTTAGCACTGTAGCAGTCTGCAATCAGAACATTAGTTCTGATTCATGTAGCCTTGTTTCAATAGTACATATTCACCAATCTTTCTGCTGAGTTAAAACAGGCTGAAAATGAAGTTTTGGATAATGTATGTTGACAGTTATCCTTGATGTTTTTCAAGATGGGCATTTCTTTGGCATTCATTCGTTTTTGCCCCAACATTGGCCACTCTCATAAATGCTCATATTGATAACATTTTTAGCAAGCAATAAAAAGCCCCCAGAACTGATAGCAATTTAATGTACAAGTGATTGTATGACCACCAAACATCTGATGTTAGATGTCATTAAAGTGCTGCTTTATAATAATCTCTGCCAGTTTGTGCTAATTAGAGACAGAGAGGTTTGGAATTTTTACAAATTCCAAGAGTCACATCTGAACAGTTTGTTTAATCAAGCTGTCTTTTAGCCTGGTGAGGAAGTATCCATGAGCACTGGAACTCTGCATTAAGCTGTGCAGATCAGTAGCAGCCATCTTTCCAACTCTCATCTTTCACGCTGCCATATGTCTTGGGAGTGGGTAGTGATCTAAAATGAAATGAGATGTTTTTCAGTTTCATATATAACTGTTCAAGTCTCTATCTACAATACATAAGAATTTAAAGATTTTATAAATAACTGAAATACACACTTCATTCATTTGCTTCTCTGCCATACAGTTTACTTAAGATAAACCCCAGAGTATTTTTGGTTTCAGGTTGCATTTTTTGTATCCCAGCAACTACCATGCCAGGAAAAAAGGCTAGATAAATAAATAGACAGAAAACTTATTGCTATTATACTCTGTGAAAACACATACTTAATCTGCTTCCACCTAAAATAGGCCATTTTTTCAGTGATTTATAAAAACAGTCAAATCCTTGTTTAGAATATTACATTTTGCTTAGATCAAAATCTGACATTTGTGGAAACTTGATTATGGCACTGTGTACAGAGTCTGCATTATAGAATCATGGAATTGTTTAGGCTGGAAAAGACCTGTAAGAACATCACATCCAGCCACTAACTCAGCACTGCCAAGTCCACCACTAGGCCATGTCTCAAAGTGTCACATCTACATATCTTTTAGATGTCTTCAGGGATGATGACTCCACCACATTTCTGGCCAGCCTGTTCCAATGTTTGACAATCCTTTTGGTGAAGAGATTTCCCCTAATGCCCAATCTAAACCTCCTCTGGTGCAAGCTGGGGCTGTTTCCCTTTGTCCTATACACGCAAACTTGAAGAAAAGTTTTTTAAAAAGTTAATTTTAAAAAAGTTTAGTAAGTGAAACACTTTTCTGTAAGACAAGCTGTGATTTGGACAATGACACTTCACTACTATTAGCAAATTTCTGGCAAAACAACTGCTTTTTATTACACAAAGTTCCACACTGCTGACCAGTGCAGGCTCTAACCATAAAAGTCAGTGCTGTGACAGTCACTTGTCATTCTCCTGCCCAGCACTCACTGCAGAACAGAACTTTTCCACTGTGCTATTTACCACCATTTTATCTTTACAGTACTAGAGACTAATTGTTTTTTCCTTCCTTTAAGGAGATTCTTAATATTTCTCATGGTTCACTGTTTCCTTATGTCAGCTTCTACTTGACACCTTCAGTGAAAACTGACAATAACAGTTAATATTCAGTCTCTCTTGAAGTAGTTTTGGAAAAGACACATCAAGCAGCTTCTATAGCTGGGTGCTAGCACAATTACGTTTAAGCTAAAAATTCCATTTCATCCTGTGGGTTAACTACAGTGATTTTTATATTAAGTTTAGCAAATGCTATGGATGTCTCCTCTGCCTTGGTGCATCTTCCTTCTCGAAGTTTCCAGCTGCCCAAGGAGAGAAACTACTCTCACCCTGGTACTATTGCTTGAGTTACGGAAGCAAGTAGTTCTGATTCAGAATGTGTCACTCACACAAGCAATTTTCTCTTGCCAGCTATATTTTAGTAACTTTTTACCACATGCAGACAAATTCTTGCTGCCTTCTCAGCCCAGACTAAGATTTTAATTACTTAGTTCATTATCTTCCATTAATGATTTCACGTTCACTCATTCACCTTCACTCTCTTACTCAAGTACCTTTATGTCTCAGTTTGGATTCAAAACTATTTTGGAAATAGTTCACATGGATGTCTCAATTTCTGTTCTGAAGACCATGATATCAAAATAACAATTGCAAGAACAAGCAGCACAAGTACAGAGTGTACAAAATTAATTTTGAAAACTTCGACCTAAGACTACCCATCAGAGACTCACCTGCGAACAGGTTGTGCAAGTTTGCTACGAGGCACTGGGATGCCCCCTGTGGAAGGGGCACTGGGTCTGGGCAAACCACTCCTCATCCCTGCTGGTCTGGTAAGAGTAGTGCTGTTAATACTGCTGGCAGGGCTCGGCAAGCCTGAGCTCTGGGCTGCAAAAGGCCCTGGTGAAGAACTACTGTGCGTCAGCTGTGCGGCTTCTGGAGAGGCGACCGAGCCTGGAGCGTGGCTACCGAACGCTTTCACTGGTTGTCGGAGAGCTAAGGGAGACGGTGCCGCAGGCGAGCGGAATTTACTCGAAGAAGGTACTGGAAAATACAGAAATTACTTTCAGCTTACATTGCTGTATTACTGAAATTAAAAACTGGAAATTACTTTATGTGATTATACAAACAATATGGAATGTATAATGGAATACAGCCAATCAAGCAGCAATGAGAAACAGGAATTCAGATGTCCTCTTTGTCATGTATTTTTGATATCATAACTCTAATGTCGTCTTTGCTTACTACAAATATTTATATGGATTTGTAAGTAATCCTAATCAGGCTATAACTGTTGTATCAGTTAAGTCAAAGAAATAAAGAAGGTATTTCTTAAGAAGAAACTTAACTGCTTCAGAAACATGTGAACTTAATTCCCATCTGTGAAAGAATATGTTGAGGAAAACAGTATTCTACTGTGACACAGGCTTTAAACAGATTCAAAGTGTATAATAGCCTTCAATGATGAAATTTCGAGTGCAGAGCATCTTGGTGTTTCTTTTATGCTGTTCTTTTTAACCACTGAATTAGAATTCATCTAAAGATATGGTTACATCCCATATTTTCTGGCAAATGGGAAAAAAAAAGGTGGGGTCAGCTCTCCTGGTTTCAGCTGGGATAGTTAATTTTCTTCCTGTTATGATGCTGTAGTTTGGATTAAGGATGACATCAGCCAACCCCCAACACCAAAGAGGTTAAGGTGCTGCTATGAAACTTAAACCAGAAAACTCCTAACAATTTATAGCCTTCCTCTTCTTACAAACATTACCTAAATTATCAGTATAACTAATACCCATTTATAATTAATACCTAGTTTTTCTAGTTTTCTAGTACTTTGTACCTAAGTTAGTATGCAAGGTCCTGTTATCAAGTCTTTCAAGGATAGGTTGATAAGGCAGAATATTCAACAGTCCTTTGATAATGGCAAACTCTAAACATAATTCTTCACAAGTATGAGAAGTATTTTCAAATTATGCATAATTTATAACTGAACAGAATACTTAAATTAACCCATAATCTTAGCAATGGAATGAAATTTCATCAGCTTTTCAAACTGATTAGGGTGGGTTAGTAAGAGTCAACACAGGACGATCAAATCAGTCACATAACAAAAAACACGTTTACATTTAGTAAATTTGTATAAACTACTCTTTCTTCTACTAAATAAATGTTTTGTACTGAGACCAAAGTTGTATCATTTTTGACAGACGTTGTACATAAAGAAGCTGATCCTTAATACAGCTTTTATTATCATCTTCAAGGTAGATCCAGTAAGAACATGAGGAGTGAGAAAGGAAATTAGTAATGCAGGAATGTAGCATCCTAAATGGGGTACAGAGAAACTGGTTATTTTGAGATTGTATTCTGAAGCCATTTCTTATAGGGAATGTCTAGGAAGATTAATATGTACCTCATTATAGATGTGAATTGGATTTGATTCCTTTCTGGATTACCCAAGGGGGGCTTTCCCCTGATAGCAATATCAAACACAGCATGAACCCGCTCAGCATGAAAAGCTGACAAGAAAAGGTGACAGAGAGGTCAAAAACACATAACAGTTACTAAGCGGCAGGGAGAGTAAAAAACCTTAAAATAAAAGCTGGCATCAAGCCAGAGTATGGATTAAGGAAAGCATTAACAACAGAATGACTGGACAAGAAGAGCATCAAAGTGCTCCTAGGACTAAGATAGATTACATATAAGTTTTTAAAATGTGACCTTGCCTGCAACATTGATGCAATCTGCAGAATTTCCAAGTAACTCTACAGTGTAAATATTGGGAGCTTTTATCACTGAACTCCTCATTACAAAGCTTGGAACACAAACACAGCATCATGTTAGCAGCTACCAACAGAGCAATGCCAGTGTATAAAAACTGAATACAGCTTTGGGCCTCTTACAGGTACAACAGGGAAAAGGTTTTTAGGTACAGAATATAAGCAACAAAAAGTTGCAACAGAAGAAAGCTTGCTGCATTCCCAGCAGAAGTAAGGATCCAGTAAAATAGTCTTCTCCATCCTCTTTAACCTTCTGCTGACCATATTTTACCATGGTGCAAACTTGAGCTGTCAGTTCATAAAACATTTCCTGTCAGCACAGCATTGCGGACATTGCTGAGAGCTATATTCATTCTTGTACATAAAGGAATGAATTGTCTTCCAGAGCAGCCACATGATGTAGTGTGGCAAACTGCCTAATAATTCTGTTCTACAGATAAAGAATTAGGTCTCAGAGCAGTTTTGGATATTCATAATAGTCAGTTTGGCCTATCTGTAAGACAGGTCACAAAGAGTGAAGTACTGCCTCACAGACTATTTGATAATTGCATACCCATGCATAGAATTTAGCTGATCCATGTTTAACACAAACATGCAAAAATGTAAGGGAAGTGCTTAATATCTTTACACAACTCAACCTCCTTATAAAGTGAACTGGAAACAACTACAATTAAAATATCTGGCAACATTAAAAAAAAAAAAAAGCATGGTGCAGTCATGACATTTAGATGCCCTACCCTCTCTGGATTTTGTCCTGGATTGTGGGCAGAGAGCACGAGATCTCCATGTAGCAAAGTAGGATGCTGTGAAGCTGCAAACTTATTTGGCTTGCACTCCAAGGCCAGCTGCTGCACAGCAACTTGAAAACAGATTAAATTCTAATGCAGTTGTTAAATCACAACCATCATGATGAGATGAATCAACCCAACATGAAAGAACAGATGAGGTACAACTATAGGAATACACTGATCTGTCATCTCAGGACAGGAAAGATGCAGACCTGTTGGAGCAGGTACAGAGTATGGATGATCATCACTCCTATGAAGAAAGGTTGAGAGAGGTGGAGGTCTTCAGCCTGGAGAAGAGAAGGTGCTGGGGAGATGTTACCACAAAGTGGTAAAAAAAAAAGCCAATGTGTGTGTGAAAGGTATCAAACTATGTACCGAACAGTATTTTAAGAAGGTAAAATCAATTCTTGCTCAGCTGCTCATTTCTCTGAAAGGGAAGTCTTGCTTCATTACTGCTAAAGACTTCTATACTCATGTTCTCAGATCAGAAGAAAGAAAACCAACACATTAAAAATAGCAAATAATTGAAAAAGACAAAGCAAGTCACTGAAAGGGTCCTCATTTGCAGTAAGGAATGCCAACAGCCATAAATTGGAATATATAACTGGCAGCGCAATGTGCTCTGTTCCCCATTCTCTAAGGTTTAATAAATTTTTACAAGTAATATAAACTCAAAGAAAAGCTAATTTTCTGTACATTCCTACAGTTTCAGACTAGGCCACTGACCTAGTAAGTGATCCAGAGGAAGGCATGGCCAACTGGAAAGAAAGCAAAGCAAGCTCTGCAGAGGAATAGCGATGGTGGCCTTATGCAAAGCAGAACATTGTGAGGACTTTACTTGGTATGAAGTATAAAAACTGCTAAGAGACTTCCCCTTAAGACGTGAATCTGTTTCACAGTCATCATACTTTGCTAACACTTCCTGCATGGCATGAAGATGACTCTAAGGAGTTGGCATTGTTAAACCCCCATGAGAAACACGTACATTCTGTCAGCCCTTCATGTCTGCACCAATGACTCTCATAATGCTTAAAGGATTCTAGCATCTACAAGCTTATGAATTAGTTTCAAGTGTAATATGATCTTTAAAATGAGATCTTCTTGATTGTAATAGAAAACAGATCAACTATGCTTAAAACCAGAATCATTGTTTACCTTAACTGTGAAATTGAGGCAGTGTCACATGCAAGGCTGCCAGAGCTGATTAAAAATCAGACAGAACCATCTAATTGGATTAGAGACTTAATATTGCATTTTATTAAAAAAAAAAAAGTCAAGTTCAGCCATTAGCAAACTGGAAAATTATATACCAGAGTCTCTAATTCCTTGAGTCAAAAAATCTTAATTCATCTATGTTGGGATTAACCTTCTGGTTTTGTGAGGAAAAGAGAAAGCACAAGTACATGCAAAATAAGTTGATAGTCTACATTAATATTTTCAATGATAAATTTGTTAGCTTTTATTCCAGCACAAAGGACTGCATGAGTATTTCTCTAAATTTTGTTTTAAAAACTGTTATCTCGCAATTAAAAAAATTCCAACACAAATATAGCCCTAGTATGTAGAATATGTATTTAGGAGTCTACTTTTCTAATCCAATTTCCTGATCAGTGTTAGAAAGTCACCATTCCTTGCATTTTTATCTCAAAATTTTTTTTATCTCCTATATAACAGACTTTATTTTTAATATTTAGACCAAGAGGTTAACTTTCACACAGCAAGGACCACTTCGTTCATCTCTACAGTAATTGCAAGAGCAAGTTTATTAATCTAGAACATGTGAGATTTAATGCAGGCGAACCAGGCTGAGATTTGCTGGAGCTTGGTAAGAGGTTGTAAGTTAATTACCTCCTTTTGTAGATGGAGTTTGAAGAAACTGTTTGGTTTTGAAGGCAGCACGAGGCAAATTTTTCTGCCTTTGCAGAGCTGTTGAAAGACAAGAAGCATTATATTTGTCTAAGAAGATAAGAAAACTAAATTTACTGGGAATTTCAGAATTGTATCCACTTGTGAAGCATCAAGGAACAGTGTGAGTAAAACACTCAAAAAGCTGTTATGACTCTGGAAGTGATGGCGTTTTGTGAATGGTGCTTGCTCTTAATGGCAAAGAGTTGCAGAGGAGTGTGTCAGAAATTTTGCAGTGCAAAATGCGCAGATTTGGTAAGAGTAAAGCTTCTCGCAGGGCAAAAAGCCCAGAAATGCAGAACAAAAATTAAAACACCAAAAGGAGAACAAGCCACCTAGCAAACATGCTGCAGCAATATGAGAGCAAGATTAGATACAAAGATGAAAATTAAACTGTTGCATTTGACCTAGCAAGACCAAATTTTTCATTTTAGAAGAAAATGAGTATTTTCAAAAAAATATTCTAACAGTATACAAAAGCATAATTTGTCTAATACGATCATCATATAAACAAATTGTATTCTTCAGTTATGGAGACTTAAGCCTTCTTGAGAGACGTCTTTTTTCTCCCCTCTTTAAAAGCTATGCAAGAGGACTTAAGCTTAAAATGAAGACTTAACACTAAGCTTTATCAGCTGCCAGCATATACACAGCATGATGAAAATTGTTTTTTATTGCTCCTATGCTCCCTTGTCCTGCCTCTTGTCTAGTAACATTCAAGGTCTGGTACTGCCTTGAAATGACCTCACTACCTACCAGTTACCAAGAGAGAAGCCAATGCTCCGAGAGCTGCAGAATCTTGGCATGGAGAGAATTACTTATTGCCAGAAGGAATGCGTTGACTCAGCCTATTTCCATCGCAGCATATTTAAGGGGGGGAAGGAGGAAAGTAGTCAATGAAATAAGGCTTTGACTACACAGAGACTTCATAAAATGATAATGCATGAATAAACATCGCTGCTTATCTCCACGTATGAAGTTTTATACCAGCATAAAACTGATTGCACTAGCAAGGCTTATTTCCATAGTGAGAAGGAAGAAAGATGGGGGAACAGCTGTGCAAAAAGATCCTGACCCTGAGTAAGGAACAATCCCCATCACCAATAACTGAATATCACTATAAAAAAGGTGTGGGGGGAACAATTTGAATCCTAATATTAGTTAATCCTTTTGTTTGACAGCATATAATGATTACTATCACCTTTCCTAAGCTTCATTCAGTGAAAAATACACATATTTTATGAACTATAAAAAAATTATCATATGTTTTAACATCATGCTGAAATTATGACTAGACAGTTTATTCAGTTTAGGTTTAACAACTAACTAAAACTGTCATGTTAAAAAAAATAGCAAAAAGGAATTAGATTGTTCACAGTAAAATTCTGCCTGTGCCTGCTACTAATAAAAACCTTATTCCTTCTACCAACTAGAATCTAATGCAAAATAGCCTGTGGTAATATGTAATTCTTACTCAACTGGCATATGGTCTTCCTAGAGACTTTTATAAAAGCATACATATGAACAGCCAATTTAGCACAGTAAGGTCTCAAATATGAGCACAATTCTTAGGAATTTACTGAGGCAGACGACTGGCCAGACTGCTTCAGTCCTCAAGTATTCCACTTCATTACTTTTTACTGAATCACTGTTTTCGTTATACCACACAAAATGAAGAAACGCTTCTTCCTTCATATTTTGAATTTGTTTTGTTCTAATCCACTCAGATTTCAATATGCTACTGCACATGGCACTTTCTTCCCCCATCATTATTCACACTTCTTGCAAATCAGAGAAGCGGGATGATATGGAAAGGATTTTAAATATGCATGTCAAATTCCTTCCTTCTCAATGGAGACTCCAGGAAATAGACACTCAATAGCAAAACATTTTTGTGCACTGAAAAACTGAAAAGAGCTTAGGCAGTACAATTTGAGCAATGCTGAGCAAACATGCAGTTTGAGATAAGCGTCCAGTGCATGTTTATCCACACCACTTGCTACTCTTTAAGTGCTCTGTGTGCTGTGACATTCCCTGTCACAACTGCTGTGTGCTGAACACATGTAGTTACATTTATTTCTGATCAACTGAATTACTAGGACTACTTGGTCTCTTCGAAGCTTACTCTTCCTCCTTTTACTCTGAACATGCCAAGAGTTAGATCTTGGCAAGCAGACCAGTCACTTTACTGATAGTTTGAAGAATCTACAACTCAGTTTTGTATTTAGCTCTTGTTAAAAGCATCCGTGTGCTCATAGTGCTACCAAGTACAAAAGCATCACACAGAATCCAAAAGCAGGTAGCCCCTACATGGATGCCACCCTACAACTTCTAGAGCTTTGTACAATCTATGTGGTATAGGACCAAATACAGAGATTTCCCATCACTAACACTTCAGACAATACCTATTCCTTGGGGAACACACATATGACCATACTTCCAGTGTTTTAAGGTGAAATACTTACTAGCTTTCATATTAAAAAAAATTTACTTTCTGCAGAATGGCATGGAGAATCATATGTAAATGAAGATTCAAATTGTTACAACTGCTATTTAATTCAGTCTCTTTTTTAAAAAAAAATGTGTTATTCACCACATTGCAGCTAAAAGTTAAAATGCCAATATTTTCATGTTTACAGTTGTACCTCTAAACAGATCATACTTGTCTTCTCTCTCTTCTGTAAGCAAGCAAATACAATTTGGCTATAAAACTGTAAGAGGAATTGTCATTTCAGAAACTTACTGGATTCCTAGCTCATTTCTGAATGCCAGCAACCATAGCAAGTTCAGTATTGCAGCCACAGCAAATGTGCAAGTAAATTATGAACTGCAAATCTTTGACAAGGAGCAAAGTGGTGACCTCAGGTGGCAAGCCAGCATCCTTGCAAAGGTAAGCTCATGCAAAACTAGCAGGTGTATGAGGAAGCTTCAAATCCCAAGACCCAGAAATCATTGCCAAGGGAAAACAAAAATTTGCTGCAATTTAACAGTGCTTTGTGCAAAGTGACAAAATATAAAACCAATAAAACAAAAAGTATACAATAAAAAGGACACAATTCTGGAAATCTTTATACAATGTACAGTTTTGCAGAAAATTTTTTAATTCAGACTAAGCAAAGATACTTACTCATTGACTTCACACACAAACCGTTTTACGATTGTCAATAGCAAGACTCTGACAAACATCTGTAAGAGCAGGGAAACTGTAAAAGCTAGAAATCTGGCCTTAATTAATGATATTTAACTTACATTTAAATGTAAGTTGGTCTAGAGTGGTTCACATTTGGGGAGATAGTCTATGAAAGAAAAGCAAATTTACCTAGTAATTCTTAATGCATCCACAAGTTGAAAAAAAGAAATATAAACACAATCACACCACTTTGGCTCCTGCAATGAAGTAACTGACTAAATATTGAATACTGAGACTTCTCTTGTCTGATCTTTCGAGAAAGTTTAATCATTAATATACTTTTAATTCTGGAAATAGCCTTCTAGCTAAATTGCTCTCTATGTTCTTCCCTTCCCAGTTCTCTCAGTTCTAAAGCACCAGATAAAATCTGTAGAAATTTTTACTAAAAATATTTTTTGTTCATTTTCTTTCAGCTCATTTTGATAATTCTTCCTATCACCAAAATAGCACAGCTGTAGACCAGCTGTCCAAGGGCTCTCTACTTTGATAAGCCTGCCTAACTGGTAACAGTGGTGCATTTGAACTACACAAAAGTCCTTTCAGCTGGAAATCCCACCTTCCGAGCATCTGCAAAAGGTGGAAGAAAAGGTGAAAGGATGCTGGTGTAACTTTTATCTAGTACAGTATCACACACCTGACTGTCCACACAATCCTTACATCTGCTCTGAGTCTGTACAAAGACAAATCCTGGAGTCTTTGGCATGGTCGCTTATTCTGTATTTAACTGTACTTGGTAGCTTTAACACATTGTTTTGAAAGTTTTAAGATAACAAATTAGCTATGCCACTATGACTTCACTGTTCCATAAGTAAAATACCCCTAGTTAAATTCACAAACATTATTTTTACATTTCCTGTCAAATATTTAGATTACTGATGAACCTTTATCACAGAATTTTTACAATTCAAAGCTCTACACATGGAAATATACATAATGTGTTCTTCCTTGGAAAATGTCACACAAGGTTATTAAATTCAGAAACTTGTTTTAAAATAAATGGTCAGGAAACATTTAAACAACAGGAACTGGTAATATTGACATATAAAGAACCACTGAATATGTAATTTTCATTTGCTTTGGCTTCTTT
Organism: Toxostoma redivivum; assembly: GCA_013397375.1. Taxonomy (NCBI): domain Eukaryota; kingdom Metazoa; phylum Chordata; class Aves; order Passeriformes; family Mimidae; genus Toxostoma; species Toxostoma redivivum. The sequence goes on along the minus strand of VXBI01005648.1, from coordinate 849,926 downwards.
AAGGTCACACTTTCAAAAGATTTGTGAAAATAGCAGCATTCTCGTATCAGCAGTCAACTTTTGGAGAAACTAGGAAGGCAGGAGTCCAGGAATGGGCTAAGATGTTTTATGAGACACAGGTTCATTCAAACCTTTTTTTAGGAAGTAAATGACACTTAAAGTAAATAAAATTGGCAACTGGATATAAAATCCATTTTAAAAAAAAAAAAAAAAAAGAAGAAGGAAAGAAACTGCAGACACAGGTTAACTTATATTGTTAAACTGAAATGAACACTTTCAGGTCATGTTTCATTAGTTAAAAAAAAAGCAATACATATCATCTCGGTGTTTTTTCAGAGCCTAGAAAGAAAACAGTTTCTGACATGCCCAAATACTGTATTTACATTATTTATATTACTTTTACATATACTTTTAAGAAACTATGAATGATACCTTAAAAAAAATCAGACTTCTTTGAGTATTTTGTGTACCATAAAAAGAGATCCACAAAAGTCTGATTAAAAATCAAGATTAGCACCTCCAGTGTGGCATGCAATGTTTTGCTTTGCCCTGAGAGTGGGAGACAGTCGAATACCATCACTTAATTCTGAAATTTACACTGAAGTAGCACTAAAGGTACTTACTGGCTGAGGCTTGAGGTTGAATGCGAGGTATTCCTCCATTTGGCACTTGGAAGTTTGAGTCACTTCTGCTGTTTTTCACAGACTCAGCTTGGATGTTAGATGTCCTGGACAAGTTTGGAAGACTACGCCTTAGTTTTTCTGTATGAAATAATACAAAGATACCACAACATGTAGTCTGATGCTGGACAAAGGTCAGGGTGCAAACCCGTAGTTGAACCCCAAATATAAGTGACACAAAATGTCAGCCATATAAAACTACACTGCAATTTAGAAGTGTGTTTTGTTACATTACTTCTTCTCAAATCTATCACATACAAAATATTTATGTATCTAAAAAAGTAAGAATGTACATTTTTCACCTATGGTGAAAAAAGTCAAGCATATTGTGCTTTGAAATTGAAACATATCTGGATTGTGATTCTCTAGGTTTTATTGTACTATTATAAAAGCTGAATAATTTTTACTATTATAAAAGCAGACAAACCTAATTTGCAGTTTTGCACAGTTTTCAAATTATTTACCTAGAAAGTTATTTGTAACAAAATACTTGCCTGAAGAGTAAAAACAATATAGATGTTTGAGTAAATTTTTGAGACTGCCTTGTCCCATATCAGTCATTATACAACAAATAACAGCCATCCACTTGGAAAGGACCTCTTCATACACACAATTCAAAATTATTGAAGTATCCAGTTATGCTTCATCTTTCACATATGACTTGACTTATCTACTCAACTAATGGTGATACTTCAGGGGCCTTTTAATATTTGTACCACTGTTCACAGAACATGAAAAGATGCCATTAAGTACTTCTCAAGTCTAATGACATTCTGTGTATCTCCAACCCATGCAGAGCTGGGTTGATGACATACTTTGGATGGAAGACTGAAGCTGCCTTGACAGGATGAGTGGCCAACCTGATTCTGCAGAGGGATGCAGGGAAGAAGTAGGTTAACCATGCACAAGGACTAAAGGTGAAAACAAAACTAAGTTTTCATTGGCTGAATAGTCCAACAAGTGTACTTTCTTCACTTAGCAGTTTGCACTGCATTACACTGCACTTCATACACTGTTGAACCCTGTCAACCAAATTTCCCTCCAACCATTTTAGGCAAATAAAATTAAAAGGGAAAACTTGAACAACTTTTTTGTCTACTGCTGTGTAACTCTGAATATCCAAGCAACACTCAACTCCACAAAATCCACTGCAAGATAACCCCTTGGAAGTGTTTCAGAAACACATGATCACACACTCTATTTTGATCCCTCTGGAATGTGGGATAATAGCTTTTGGTACCATTCCTCTCATTGGATATTTTTCTTGCAGCTCATCTAGCATGCTTTAAGATTTTCATTTTAAGAAATATGAATGGGAAGGGAATTCTCGATTAAGTCACAATATAATTGATTAGCTTTTGTGTTGCACATTTTCCCAGATACCTAAAATTTCCTCAAACCACTATTACTAGTAAGGGGAATTCTTAATAGCTAAATGTATATTCTTTCTAAATTTAAAATCTTATTTGCTGGATAAAAACAATTGTTGAAATGGGAATATGCTTGCAAAATTTCATCCCAGTAAAAGGAGTTTCTGCCAGATTGCTACCACGAAGAAGGACATTCAAGAAGAAAAACTGTATCAGGATTATATTATTTTGTTCTATGTCACTATAGTATGATTGATTGCATTGAATTTATTGCAAACTTTATTTATTATTCAGCAGTTTTCACAACTTTGAGATATCTAAAATATCCAACAAATGCATTAATTAAGTACAAATTAAGTACTAATGTTTTTAAGACTATGCTCATGATTGAAAAGCTTTAGAGTCCTGTGCAACCAAAAGAAAACATTCAGCTGCCTCACAGGCTACAGGCATGCATAAATCGCCATGTTACTCTTATCTGACCAGTTACTTTCATCTGCATTTTGTTCTGCCATCTGCAATGCCTAACTCTACTAGTAAATGAGTTTTCCTGCTTTATTTTAGTGCATTTTCCTGCCAAATATAGACCTTGCTCACTATGAAACTCAACTAACTTATCATTGACTGGTTAACATCTAAAATAAATATAAACCTGTCAACTCATCTGACTGTAAGGGTGCCCCAGCAGAACTCAAGCTTTGCTTGCTCTGCCTTTTCTTCAGCAATTCAGAGATTAAACCACGATGTTACACAGGCACATAGTTTTAGGACTGCACACTGATGAAACTCCTTTACAGAAACTACACAACTACTTGTGTAATGACTTTTGAACAGTTTTTTACCTTCACTTTTGACATTACTAGTTTGCAAGTCTGTAGGATGGCCTTGAAGTGAAAGACGAGGTTGCTGTAAACGGCTAATCATAGGCTGTGGTGACACTCTACTGTACTCTATGCTTCGAGCAGGTGATCGGGAGCGAGGTGAATTCCTTGGAGATTGTTTTGGTGAAGGCCAGGGAGAACTGCGAGGTGATGGTGAGAACCTGCTAACAGCAGGGTGCACTGTGTGATGTGTTCCATCTTCCTCATCTTCTAAGCTCTGCGCATCAAGCTCCTGGTCACTGAACGTGCCTCGCCGGGTGGAATTGCAAGAGGAGCCAGAACTACGCCGAGAAGCTGTGGCTGCGTACTCTTGTCGCAGGCCTGGCAACAACAAGAACATTGTTTACTTGTTTCCAGCCCACAAATGGTTCAAACTAGAGACAGTGCACACAGATATCTCCACAGTTCTCAAACTCAAATTTGGCTCACCTTAACTCCTGTTATTGGAGGCATTAAATAAATTCCAATCAGTACCAAAAAGTTATCTACCAGCTAATAGTGACTTGAAATAAGTGGGTGAGCTCATTCCTTTTCCTAGTAAAGCAATCATCAGTATAGGTGTGGTGTGTATGTACTTGTTCATCTCCTCTCCCAGGCTGGAACTAGCAACACAGGCTACATCATAATTTTGGCATCAAGTAACATACTGTAACAATGAAATGTCTCTAGCAATGCATTAGTGAATCTAACCAAAAAAGCAACACAATAAGCTACTCCTAGAGGAACTGGAGGTGTTAGATTAGTGGTCTCTAAAGTGTGGTGCCCACACCCCTAGGGATATGCAAACCAATACACTAGCATACAGCATAAAAATTCTGAACAACTAGTATTCTTAAAACAGCATTTATCTTGCCTTTATCTCATACTTAAAAAAAACCCTATAATTTTGTGCATATTTGTATATTTTTGTGTATGTTATACATTAGAGTAACAGATGCATATAATTTATTAAAAAGTACATACATTGGGCATTTGGTTTTGGTTTTTTTTCACTGATAAGAATACATAATAAAATAGTCTGGAGACCACCTAGTTAGACAACTGAAATTATTACCACTTTCTGCAAATTCAGAGGGACAAAAACATAGTCTCAACTAAAGCTATAATGAAAGATAGACATCTATATAGACACTTTTCATAACTATTCTTTGCCAATTGACTATACACTTTGGTGATTCAAATTATGGTTTAAGCACTGATGTGAACAAGACTAGATTACATTAGGAAGGCACCAATCTCCTAAGAATGGTGGTAGGCAATAGTCCATTCTAACAATCATCCTTTTAGCAAATACTGTACCTTACAAATTCATACTCCCCAGCATTGTTTTGTCCATTGTTCCTAAAGAAAACTTCTGCACAGCAACTTCCTTTCCTTAGTGTGGAGCTTGAAGTCCTTAACCAGCTTTCTTGGGCAAACTACAATTCCACAGGCATAGCAGAATTTATACCCCTTTTCCATGCTTACTAAACAAGTGCGACTGCAGTTGTTCAATTTAAAAAAAAAAACAAACAAAACAAAAAACCAAAATTGCAACAGTTCCACTTTGATTTCAGGGAAAAAACCCACTTACTTTCTTCCTGCATTCGTGCTAAAATTTGCACATCTGTAACATCATTTAGCTTATAATTAGACCCAATAGAGTCTTCGTCCATCTCTGATGCACTTAATTCACTGTCCAGAGAAGACTGTGGACTTAGTGGAGGATTTCTATCTCCTGAAATTTTAAGATGACCTATGGAAAGAAAATAAAGTAACAGGAATTGTTGTTATTTAAAAAGGCAAGTTGCATTTCCTTTCCTAGTAAAAACCACCAGTCTGAAGAAATTGTACTGAGACATTGATCTGACAGACAACATTTGATTATTTTATTGCAAACCTAAGCTGAAAATGTAACTTACAAAAGCAGAACTTAGCCATTACCTTTTAAAAACGGGCAACTTCATAAAATCATTGCATTAGTGTAAAAACAAACTAGCGGCAAATAATTTGGTCTATCATAGCGCATTCCAACTGCTATGAAGTTTGCACAGCTCTACAAAAAAAGCAACTGCATACTTGGTTCCATCTGAGCTTCCATTTTCACCTCTCTATACTAAGACATAAGTTTGACTGGATCTTTCTTAACAATAAGGATTTGCTGATCCAATGAATATTGATTCAGTTTGGAACGCTTAAAATATACTTTATCTGAAAAAAATACCTATTCCACATACACACCTTTGCTAACCTGTAACATGGAAACTATAGCAAGGAAAAACTCTTCCTGCTTGCTGTCTTCTGGATGGCACCTCCATTTCCTGTTACATCTCTGTCCCCCAGGCAGATATGTCATTGTGGCACACAATGCAGAGCAGAGCTACTGAGATTAAACCAAAAACTGGGTAATGGCTCTCATGCAATGCAGGCTTCTGTAAAAGTCCACAGTGAACTAGTGACAGCTGGATTGTCAATGCAAGGTTTTTTCACCTTCCCTGTAAGCTAACTTAAATTAAATTACAAACAATAAGCCAGTAGTCTGACTTCAGAGCAGAAATACATTCCAGGCATCATTTCTTCTCATGCAAAGAAAGTGTCTACAGAGCAGAATGAAAGCAGAAAACATTTCCAGAAGTTACTGTGTACACTGATGGCTACAAAATCTCATGTGCATGCTGTAATGCATGCTTCTTCCTTATATTACATTGTTTTCATCTTGGAGGTTCTGATAGATACATTACATACCAAATGTTTCAGTTAGTAAACAACAGGATAGTTGAAAAGACTTCACAACTACCAACTCCTACCCTTTGAACAGCTGCCACGGAATTTACACCCCTGTCAATTACAGGGTCACTTCCAGAAGCCACTTGGAACTCTACATAATGAAACTTGTGTGTTTTGGTCTAACTGCTAACCACATGTATCAGTGATTTTTGGGACATGGACACAGAAAGAAAATATTTTACATGCTTCTCATGCCAGAAAGTATGCAAAAAAGCCCTTCCTAAAAAGTTTAAGTACTGCATGACACACACATCCTACAAAACACTGAAAAGTTCGGAATCTTTTTTACTCTAGTACGATGCGAATGTTGTCTATCTGAGCACATTTGTGAAAGAAAGAGGAGGAAGAAAGGAAAAGACCAGACACACAGTGACTTACCTGAGGTACCAGGAGGTATGAGCTGTTTCACTAAAGCAGATTTCACTGGTGTTGAGGAGGGAGAGTTGAAACCACTGCTGTAGGGGCTACCAGTATTTGGACTGTACGAGCTCGCATAACTGACCGCACTGAAAGGGCTGCTGTACAAACTCTGTCTCTTGAGAGCTGCAGGGAAGAGGGGAAAGTTGATTAATTATACTGAATGAACCAATGAAAAACAAATACAATACTATGTCTTCAGTGTGATTTAATTACTATGCAGTTCAAGTAGAAAACTTCAGTCACTGGAAGTTTTTCCACTGCTTTCTTCACCCCAAAGATATAACCATAACGTGAAAAGAGCAGGAGAAGAGGGCAAGACAAGATAGCGACAAATGCTTTCCTTTTAGAAGTCAGATCTATGATCACTACAGCTGATGTCTTTGAGATGTCCAGTGGAGCTGCTGGGAAGCAGCAGGAAAGCAGAAGCAGCTCTGTTACACTAACATACACTGTATATACAATTACATACAAACCAGAGAACACCACGAAGTGATGTTCTCAGAACTCTCAGACCTGTCTGAATCATACAATACTCTACAGTAACCCCAAGACTGGCACCACACAACTAAGCAAAATCACTTACAAAATTTCCCTAAGCATATACTAAACCATTAAGGCAAAAGCTTCTGTTGAGATTTGTGGGTACCATGAACCTACCAGACTAAAGAAAATTGACAACTTCCTACTATTAACCTTCTGTTCTAATGACTTGGGATTTTTTGACCATAGGCTTCAACCTCATACTCAATGTAACATCCAAATTGGGTATGTTCCTCTGCCATTTACTGTAAATGTTTCAATGTTCAAGAATTTTCAGATGAATTTTAAACAGTCGTGAACACTATGATACTGAAATTCTGCTGGTTATCAGGTGTATTATTTGTTTAGTTACTTGACTATTTTGTTCAAAAGTTTACATTTTAAATATAATAGAAAATTGAATTTCAACTACAGGGGTAGTGGGATCCAAAAGATATTTAGACACTTTTGCTACAAATCAGTTCCTTCACTGCTGGAAATATCTTTATGCAGAAATGTATATAAGAACAAATCAAATTGCAAAATGTTAAGATGAAAAGGCTAGAAATCCCAACTTGATGTTATATAAACCCAGATTAGATTTAGTTGCAGCTCACCCAGCTGCCAAAAGTAACCTATTAAAAAAAATTGTGTGACATTTTTCTTAGTGGAAAGGGGCTTCGATGAGTGCAGTAAGAATTAGGCTATTGATATCAGTGGACAAAAAAAAAAATTCACTGAACCTAAATTGCTAAATCATTGTTGCTTACTAAAAATCACTGTTGCTTTGACATTAGAAGCCAAAACAGACTACAATTGCATGAAATGCTGCTTTCAGCAGCAAAGCCCAGCAAAGCTTTGGCTTCTTCCCTTTGTTCTTGGTCACTACATCCTCAGTTGTCCAGTGCAAACACTGGTGGGGCTGCACTATTATCTGAGCTACTAAAGTAGATTTAAGTTAAAAAATATCAAGAGTATTTTAACTGATTGTATTACTTAACCAGTTTTTAAGGGTGCCCCCAAAAAAATGTATCATCCAACCTAGCCAATGGCAGAATGCAACACAGAGGCAAAAGCAGCAGAAATTAAAGCTGACTTTGCATCGAATTCCTAAAATTGCATCTCGTGTGAAGATCCTTCCTAAACCAGTTAATATTACCAGTGTTTTAGTTAGAGTGAAACAACAGTTATATGTGAAGGGTGAAAAATTATATATTCCAGCTTTCACTGCAAATCTTTAACAGTATGCCTTAATTTCAGCAAATTCTGAACTCACTAAATTCTAGCAAGCATTCATGAGTTATCTTCAGTTTATTTTGAGTGTCAGAAGGGAAAACCTCAATTTCATTACGAAGCTCAGTAAACAAAACCAGTAATTACAGTCACTCTGTTCTGGGCGACTATGATGAGGCCCTTGATATCAACTTCTGGCATTCACAAAGGAACCCCTAAGCATCTGTTCCAATCAAACCTTTGTTCTCACACCAAAAAAAATTTACTTTTCATCTCTTGCTGAAAAGGTCATTAAAAATCCTTAAAATATAAGTCCGCACAACAATTCTTTCTTTTGCATTTATTACATGAGACAAGTATTTTAAACCATTAACCACAAAACAGAAAACAATTCTGCTACTGTATATTATTCAAAAAAGGCTCTTTGTATACATCCATAATGAAACAAAGTATTTGATCATAAACAGATTTTTTTGGATGAAACTTAGCATGATTTTGCTACATGTAAAAAGTTTGCTCCAGTATGTGGTGAGACTTGATACACACAGTAGTTTTTGTGTGGTGAGACCTGATGCACACAGTAATTTTCATCCTAGCTAAGGTGAACTTTCTTCAGCACAGTACATTTTCCAACAAAAAAAAAAATCTGGATTCAAACCCATTTTCTGGACCAGAATTCCTAAAAGTTTTCCAACAGGGATTTCTGTAACTCAGGAAGACATTGCTATTTTACAATAGAGATACAGTCTTTATTAGGAGTGTCAAGACAGATAATAATTTTAGCATTAAAATGATCCTAATATTAAACACTAGCTTACAAAAGATTACACATTAGCTTTCAAAACACCAGAAGGAAGGGTTGATAATCAACAAGTTTATTTTAATGTCAATTTTCTTTTATAACATTCAGAAACAGTATGCAGCATCTAATTCCTTTTAATTATGATTTTGTTGAAATGGTCACAAATTTCTCTTTTGCTGTAGAACACAGGAAAATTTGAGTGCAGAATATACCTAAAGTTCCCTCTAGCCTGAACACACTTCCAACACTGAGCATGACTCGCTCTGCAATTCTAAAACTGACTGCTGACAAGGCACTGTACATCAGTAACTGCTAACAGTAGCATGGAGCTGAAAACTCTTCTTCCTTCTTTATTGTAAAGCAATTAAAAGTACGATGGAAGAAGAAAATGTGAAATACAAGAGTGCATTTAAGACTGAAAAAGAAGAAAAAGATATTAAGATTAGAAAGAAGTAACAACAGGAACTAACAATGTAAAAAGAGTCAATGCAAAAGAAGCATCAGCAGGGATTCAGGAAAGAAAGTTACAGAAGTATGAAAAACCTTATCCACAGATACTGGAACCAGAATCTATGAACTGAAGCAGTAGCTAGTAAGAGGTTAAGTGATGGGTTCACGAGGTACAAGTACTACGCAAAATACAAGTTACACAATACTCCTGAAGTTTGGAATAGGAAATGTACACAAAGTTACAAGAAACACTACTTGTCTTCTCCAGTGGAGCTCCCTGCTACCCTTATTCTGTAAAGGAGAATGGTTGCTGTAGAAGACAATTTTGTGTTTTGTTGAAAATTCATTTTTATATGCGATTTTCTACCATTAGTAATTCTACCATTTAATACTACAGATTAATTGAGGTATTCTTGCAAGTATCACTGTCAGGAGTAGATTCACAGGTCTAGGGGAAAACTAAAAAAAAAAAAAAAAGGTGAAGTGACCTAAACACATAGTTTGAATGATAAAACTTTCAAACATGTCCATTTCAAGAGAAGTTTTCTGCCATTCTGCTTCAGCTATGAATTTTTAGATACCCTATGGGTAACAGAATTTGTGGTACTTCTAGAAGACTTCTACTCAGTTCTGAAAGAAGTTAAACCATAAATGGAATTATGTCAATCAACTGCTATCCATTCATAAATACTCAGTAGTAGTCAGATTCCCAGACCTGTATCATCATGCATAAATCCCTGGTGATGTGAGTGCTTTTTGTTGTTTAGAATCTCAGTCTTTGCCTGTATCTAGCCATATATCATGTCAACTGTTCAGGTAAATTTTTAATAGACATTTGTCCAGACAGCATAAAAAAGCACAAGAAACAGGGAAAGACTGAAGGTGATTTGTACTGAAGGCACTTTCACCACTATGTCCATGATTTTTGTAAGAATAAAGAATGGATTCAAATTTTATTAAGAACACTTTCAGTACAAACCAGAATAAAGACAGATTGCTCCAGAAAACAAACACAAGGACAGGAAAGAAGTTACAGTCAAATAAACTCAGCACAAAGTTTATGTATAACCACAGAAATGAGGTGGCTGCTGGAATGGCTCCTGGAACCGTGCATTCACATACTCTTAGCTTAAGTCCAACCATTCTGCTAATTCCTCTAGACAACAGTTTAACATGTAGCAGTATCAGACTACAAAAAGGTGGAACAAATGAATAGCTATTAGAATAGCAAGATAGTAAGTTGCCTCAGCATAATTTAAAAAAAGGAAAGGCTCCAACAAAGAAACAAAATAAAGCAAGAAACCAGATGGACAAAGAATTCTAATCAGACCTTCAGCATTTTGCTGCTGGTTTGATATAAAGTCTGGTAATGGAAGGACAGAGAATGCAGACTTTCATTCTCACAAGGTCAAACACTCTCCAGTTTTTAATATAACCAACTAATTAGTATTAAGGAGGAAACATAAATTCTGGATTTTTCTAAAATCTGACTAATCTTAAGCTACTGGGGATGGGAGAAAAAGAAATCATTATCATCTCTCCAAAGTATTAAAAAACTTAGGCCTCCATTTCTTTAGATGAAATGAAAGAGATAATCTAGCAGAAAACCAAGTTCCATGTTAACATATTAACAAGCACCTAACAATTATGATACCTTAATACAGGCTTCTATTTTAAAAAAAGATGAGAAAATTTTCGAGTTAAAAACATTGTCTTTTCCTGAAAACATCAGACCAAACTATGCAGATATTATAAAATTCTGAAATCATGACTAATGGTCTAATGCCTTCTTTCATTTCATTCACATGATCCAGAAAATTAGTAGAATTAATGACTTCGTAAACCATAATGAAAGCTTTAGAAACAAGTAATTCATAGATGTCTTATCTCACAACCATTAGCTAATTTTGATGCTGTTTCAGAGTAAATACATACAATCCAGTGGTTTTAGTGTGCAGAAACTCACCCGACATTGTTTGTTCCAGCTTGTGGATCAGTGATTTTTTAGCACATTCAACATCAGGACTTGGGTAATCCAGTACCTGTCTGCACCAAACCAATGGACTGACACTTTTTTGCAGTGGATTCAGTTTCTTCTTTGGAGATGTATATAACCTGGAAAAGAGAGGAAAAAAAATGTATGAGGACAGACAAAATGAGCGTAAGATCAGACATGCAACAAAATACCACAGAGTATGCTGTTTCTGTTTTTATACTCTATCTACACTATAGTACAACCCCAAAAGATAAAGAAAGCACAGATTTGACCCTAAAATCAATTATTTTGGATAGACCATAACAGCGGTAACATATGGCTACCCAAGGACTTCAGACACATTATGTATATGGACAATTTCAGTGTCACATAAACCTACAAATGAGGATCAATCTTTTCAGATTCACCTGAAAGAAATTAAACACTATGCAATAGAGAACTCTTGTTTCCCTAAACAAAGGAAGCAATAAGCATCTTAGTGGCCAAGGAGCAGTGCTAAAGTACACACAACTACTGTTTCAGTAGCCTCGAACAATAAACAATTTTTATTTATTATTTCTATCCTAGCACCTGATCTTTTCGTTCTCTTTGAACACAGAACAAAGGGACTATCTCTGTCCTAAGGAGGTATACAGCCAAGCCTTAGCAACAAGGAAAAAGAGATAATACACATAGGAGAGTAGAGAGAAACAATGAGATCATATTGTTCCACCAGATGTACTGAAGCATGTCTGTCAGCATCTCCACTAATTTTATGTGTCAGCATCTCCATTAATTGATTTTGACATCAACATTCCATGACTTAAGAAAGTAGCAGTCCAGTTTAAAGACTCTAAAAATTTAGCTGAAAACTTCTCCTCCCTCAACAGACAGATTAAAGGAACATTCATAACCAATAACACATTCAAAACAGGGAACTTTAAGCCTTACTTTGGACTTACAAGAACCAAACTTGGAAATGTGGTTCAGCAAAAGACAATAGTGAACTGCAAGACATACAACTCTAACTAGAGATTACGTGTGTAGAAACAGCTAAATGAGTGTTTCTTCTAGAGTAATGACAGACTTCATATTCCAAATGAATACGACCGTAGGCCACAGCATCACATCTGACAGTCTAATCAGACATGCTTCTGTACAAAATACACAGCAAAGGTTGTTCTCTTTATGCCAATGACATTAGCAACACAGAAGTTTTATTTCCCACAACTTTCTCGCTACAAGATTATCTCATCTCTCCTCTGCAATTTTAGAACTTGAATTGTTTGTGTTATAATAGCTTTTAGAGATTTTTTGTAATTACTACCATTAAGTTCACTTCTTACAAAAACTTCCCAAGAAACACGTTTTAAAACCACCCGAAACACTGATCTTTGTTAAGAGCACGCTCCAAAACACTCTTGCCTCTAACACTGAAATTAGCAAGCTGTGCTTGCAGATACAGGTGAGAAAATATTTATTAGCTGCCAGGTTTTAAAATAAAAATGAAGCTGTTTGTAACAATCCAAATTGTCACTGCTACTTACTGTAGTTCAAGGGGTTTATGCTTTGGCCAATATCATGCTGTCTGTCATAACTGTTTTTGTAGAAATGCCTGCAATCTTCACAGGCACTCAGCCCAAAAGAAAAGCTAAGAGCCCTTCATGTATTTATAGCCCTGAAGATCCTTGAAAAGCACAAGAGTTATTCAATTTTTACAGTTGTGTAAACAAAGATGCCACTTTCTGTAATTTCTATGACATCTCCATACTGTTAAAGTAAAGTTTACCATTTACTATCTCTCTAACACTTTGAATTTACTGTCTTTTTAGTATTTGCCTGTACTCCTTTCTGTCCTAAGGTATGTTTATACAATACAAAGAAGTATCAAAGGCAACAAGGCCAGCTTTTGCCCAGTACAGGCCAGACTTACTCCTAGTTCTCTAGATAGCTGACATGCCTTGCTGTGTTTGAGAAGTTCCATGCACATTCGGAGTGTTTACAATGGTAGCCAGTATAAAACGCAAGAAATTAAAGTGCATGTCCTCTTTAAAAAAAACACACAAAAGGGGTACCTTCAACAAACATACAAGATTGTTCTAATCAAAACTCTACCTGGTATTTTAAGCTTCAACACATTCTTTTCAGGAATTCCCAATTGTTGCATTTGTTTCATAAGTAGTTTATTTACTGAAGCAATCCAGACTCACATAGCTCCCTCTTTTCCACCTCCCTTTCTAATCAAATATATATTGCATATTCCCCCACATCTTCCCAGTCAACTGTTTTCCTTCCTCAACCTTTGTTTCATAACTTAGACTTCAAGGTAAGACAGAACTTGAGAACATACATATTTCATGCAACTCCACTACCTCACAACGCACACACGTACACTGATGCAGTAACAAAACAGCTCTTCCAAAGCAGTTTCCTGTACATTATGCAATTATGGAGTCTCACTATAAAGCAGTGATCTTAATATCTCACCTGAGAAGAACAGCCAATCTCAGGTTTTGAGACTGACTTAATTTTACTTGCTTTGCCTAGCCTGGATTTTACAAAAACCAAAAGGACCAAGGGCAAGGCTAAGAATCAGAGTGATCCCTCTGTTCCCTCTTCCTCTCTTCTCAACATCAGATAAAGAACAGATACCTGAAGCATGTACAACTAACTTCACACAGCTAAGTGGTCTTCTTCATCAAACTGTTTGACCCAAAAGATACAGGTCCTCCATAGCTGAAGAACCTTCCCAAATAGATCCCATTTGTACCTGTCAACATCTACAGAAATACAACAGCACTGATTCAAGTGCTGTCATACATCTTTAACCACTGTAAATCAACTCTCTCAAAACAGGAAGTTAAAAACGATTGAGGAAGCTGACAACTTACAGTTGCCACCCACACTACAAACGTTAACACACCAGAAACATATACTCTAATCTCTTCACAGAAAAAGTACTCAACAACTCAGTGACATAAGGTAAAGTAGAAGAAAATGGTGTATTAAAAGGAGCTCAGGAGCTTTGATCTACTTTGAAACAACAATAAGAAGACCAGACACTATGACTCTGCTGCAGCCATTAATATTAGCTTCCTTTGGCTCTTACTAGTCAACCACACCACAGCAGCACCAACCTGAGGCTGAAAGCAGCCAGGGGCTCTACTGATTAGTTCCAGGAAGATGCAGCACAGAAAAGGGCAGAGCTTTGCAGGAAGACTGCTGTGACTACAAGCATATATGGTATCAGCCAAATGGGGCAAGCTGCAGCATGTTGCACTGGGACACAGCTGAGTCAGAAAACGCTTTGAAGAAAAAGGACACACCACTGCAGGAGGAGTGGAATATCTATGTACAGATTACCTCACCTGAGGAACACCTCCCAGTGCATTAAAATACAAGAGGCTAGTTGCCACAGGCATGAAACAAGAAGCTGAGATTCTAACTGGGAAAAAAAGAGGAAGTGTCTTTTTGTACCAAAATCCTTCCACTGCTCAGTGTAAGAGTGAGGGAAAGCATGCAGATGAACATGAAGTCACAAATCTGAATTAGAAAGAAGATGGCAAGTGGAAGGAATTTGAAGTTAGAGCTCATTTATTTTAGCTACATTAGCTTTAAGCAAAAACTGGAAGGTACAATAAAGGAAATTAAATGGGAACACACTAAACATAATTCATGCAAAAGCAAGATGAAAAACCTGAAGACCTGATGAGGAGAAAAAGCTGAAATCCAAGGACAGATCAATAAGAAATGCCCCTAAAATACAAGAAGGAAATTTCACAGCGAAAAGCTACTGAAAATATATAAATCAGGAGATGATAATACTGGACAGTCTTGGAAATAAATAATTTAGAACACAACAGTGTCAATCTAAACTATATTAACACAATTTAAAATTTCAGGAAACCCCATCTAAAGTGGCTTAAGCACGTTAAAATTTAAGATAAATTTTGAATGGACAGTAAAGATCTGAAAAGCATCTCTGGTTGAAAGCCAAATCAATCAAAAAATTAAGTGACATCCCTGCACTTACATGGCCTAAGCATTTCCTTTACTTCCCCCCACCCCACAAAATTCCTACGCTATAGCTGTAGCAGACTGACATTGCTTAGCCTGTAATTATTAGTTTTCAGCTCTACTTCACAGAATACTTTTAGTTTTGAGAGATGAACAAATTACAGCAAACTCCAGTCTATGACTATAAACTCCAGGACATGAATACTATAAAAACGCTTTGACAGTCTCATTAAACCTTCATATTACAGTGGCACATCTCAGCTACATGATGCAATTTTTAAGTAGAATTAAGAATATCCAAGAGGTTGCAAAGTACAATTTGGAACACAACTATCTTTCTGTGCCCAACAATTAGATAGTTAGCTGTTGCCCAGCTAGTTGCTGGAAATTACTGCCATTGTTCATTTCCTCCTCCAAAAGAACATGTTAGCCTCGGAAAAGGATGTTGTAGAATGGGAAATGGGCCATCAAAAACACCATCATGTAGCTTCCCTAGGACTATCACACAAATTGTACAACTGTCCACTATTTGAGAAGTTTTTCATAAGAAATTTTGAGAATAAAGAGTTTGAGCATATGTACTCAAACATAGCACTGTTGATATTTACATTGAAGAGAAAAAGGTTGAGAAGTTCTGTGTCCTATTAAAGGCGTTCCAAAATAAAATTCTGTTTAATGACTATGCTTGAGAGCTCTACCAACACTGACAAGTAGTAGAAATGTGAATCATGCCTAAACCAGACATGATCATGTAGCAAATTTCAGAAATATCATTAGGACAGTAAAGGAAACCCATTTCAAAGCTCTCACTGTATCTAAATATCAAGCATGTTTAAAAGCTATAATTATCACAAAGAAAGTCAGACATGGAAGATTATTCCTCCAGTTCTCAAATATCTGTTTCACAACAAACATTGATATCTCAGAGACACTAATCAAAGTATTATTTAATGTTACAAGTTGTTTTTCATTATAAAACTGGCAACTTCCATAACCCTTGCTTTTCCTACATGCTTCTTGTCATATTCTGAGTTTGTGAAGATATTATCTGAATTTGATTAAACCCCAACAATTTTAAATCAAATTGATTTTTTTATCTGCCACAAAATGAAAAGCAGCAATTTCTCTTTTACTTACACCATGGAACAGAAACTGATCAGAATCTGTCCAGTTCCCAAGGAGCCTAAACCACATTAATACAATGAAATTCAGCAGTTGAACAGGAAATGCTGCAATGTAATTTCAGCAATGGGATTTCGTTCAGGGGAAGCTCTATCCTAAAACAGTCATGGTATACTTTACTAGCTCACTATGGCAAACTGGATTCAAAAACAATGCTAGTACTCAGGGGACATCTAGCAATATGAGATGGAACACAACCATTACAGACACAATCATGTATCTCAAACAGGCCCTGAGCCAACTAACAATAATGGATGGTAGAACGAAAACTTACACTATTATAAACAGGTGCAAATTAGAAATAGCTGCTGAATGAGAGTGAGTATAATAGTACAAGTATGTGCCTTCCATTTTAACTAATCAGGATACACAACCAATCTGAGTTCTTAAAAAACACTGGAACTATTGCTTTAGCTATTTAGTTAGTATAGAAAAACAGCAATAATTTAATTTTAAATACACAATAACTGTCTTTTGTTTATAAATGAGGTCAGTCAATTGTCAGCTATTTTAACCCTACCAAGGAGACTTTATGCTGACATGAAAACATGGATGCTAGGCTATTTTTTACAGCACTGTCATTTAAAGAGGACACAACTGTTCTGAAGTTTGCTGAGCAATTACATCTACAAAATAGATACACAGCAAGCTCTATACTCTCTTATGCACATGCTGCAAGTAAATTTTGAAGAACAACACTGTATATTTTGCTCACATTTAAAACAGAACTTCTCAGAAAACTTAGGTGAGTGATCGTGTAACAAGTTACCACAAAGGAAATTACAGTGGGTTCACAGCACAGTAACTACCACAACACAGTAATTGCTCACGTGTGCACATTTATCCTGCAATAAACTCGAGATCCAATAAAGTCTTTTTAAAAGCAGCATGTCAAACCACCCTGCATGCTGTTACCCCAATGTCTCCAACGTGCTGAATATCCACACCCAACCTTAACCAGCAAGTTAGGCAAGGAGGAGCACACCTCTGAATATTTCTCTACTCTGGTTACACATTCTGCCCTTATGTCTTTTCAACTGATTAGTATGAAAAGACCATTCGGATTGAACTTTGAAAAAAAAATTAAATTTGATGCAATCTGGTTCAAGAACAGCCAAACAGGAACACCCATAGAGCAGATTATGAAAGTTACTGATAACTGGAGGAAATAATCAGCAGGCCTAAAGCTTACATGGATCTGTGCAGAGCTCAGTACAGAGTGCAAGTACAGATGTGCTCACTTGCAGCCTTCAGGACCTTATCAGGAAGAAAGTTTCAGCCCACTAAACAGCATTCATTCAGAAGCACATGGACAAGAAACTCAATCGAAATTCACTGAAATACTTTCAACAATTTACCATATAATTTGAAGATTGTCTCATGGAAAAATGTTTAAAATTTGAAGTGTATCTGGGTTTAACTAACCACAGAGAAGAAAAACAATCAAGCAAAAATATAAACAGTCCCAAAGTTCACTAATACTGTAAC
Organism: Toxostoma redivivum; assembly: GCA_013397375.1. NCBI lineage: Eukaryota > Metazoa > Chordata > Aves > Passeriformes > Mimidae > Toxostoma > Toxostoma redivivum. The sequence continues at coordinate 832,143 of VXBI01005648.1, read as the reverse complement.
TACTTTCACTAATACTTTACACTTCTCTTCTGTATACTTATCTAAATGCAATTAAAGAATTAAAAGCTAAAAATTAGCCGATCAACTCTACAATGTAGATTTAAAGAAACATGTCACATTCTAGTATCAATTTCAACCACAGTATCAAGTGTTCTGTCTTAAATTCACAGATACTAATCTCATGCAAGCATTAAATGTAAAACAATGTAATTTTAACAGTTAAGAAAACTATTTCTTCTGCCTTTACAGGGCTGAAGATGACTTCATAACGGGGTATGAAAATGCAAGTATTATACAAAAAAAAAAAGAACAGTGATAACCAGCACCCTTTACCACCTACTATTGCCCACAGCAAGGTCCTTTCAAAATCAAAAGTAAAGACAAATCTTAACTTCTTTATGTAGACAAGAAAAACATGCAAGACTAATCAATTCTTTATGAACCAACAATGATTTAAATTTAGTTTGTTTCCACAAGAGGTTTCCTCAGCTGCTAAGAGGTATTTGATTTTTACAGTGTATAATCCCATATTTTAAACAGGATTTTCAGTTAAGCAGTAGTGATCCTTTTGAATCTCAAAGAGTTCATATGAAACTTATATTTCATCGAGTACATTCACCCTTTCAGTTGATAATTTTTTTTTTTCAGTAACCTTGCATAACCAAGGCCTTTAGGAGCAGAATCTGTATGCAACAGTTTAGGGAAATCCACTTATTCACATCAACCCCTCCTACTATCTTCACAAGCTTGATTCTCTTAGATTGCTCCATTAGCCCTCTGAAAATTTCAAACTTCATTAAGAGCAATAACCTCCATTAATCAAATGCATAAATACAAAGTCATCTTACCTTCACAGGAAAATAAAAAGGGTTGGACTATTTAGAGTCTCAACAATTGAATTAGGAGGTATTTAGAAATTCCAAGAGCTTGATTTCCATTTCTATTAAGCACTTTGGAACAAAAAAATCATCAATCTAGCCAAACTATGTATATCATTAACTACATATTAAACTACAGCAGGAAAATACTTCTAAAAAATAATTACATATCCGTATTTCATGATATGTATGACAATTAGTACATTTTTACAATCACTCTTTTTTGTTTCATGCATTTGTGTCTTAGTCAGTGTCCCATGCCTGAGACTGAAAATTAGTTGCTAAAATACTTCAGCATTATGGTTGCTAAAACATTTGTAATGGAATGAAGAAGTGCAAAAGACTGTCTGTAAGTTTTGCAGTCTTTTGAGCACTAGAACTTGCACAGAAACATGACGGTGCCACAAGAACTGGCAGCCAAAACACCTGACACCAGCAAGGGCAGTGCTCAGTGAACCATGCAGCTGCCCCGTGAGTGCTCAGAACTGCGTCAACAAAAACACACTGCACTTATGCCACCACTGTCACCACACACTCTATTGGGACGTTCACTTAAGAGACTTAATTATTTAGAATGAATATATAAAATTTAAGATCTATTGTCATAGAATTCATGACATTTACAAATTTGGCCATACCACTCCAAAATTGCTGTGCAAATTTACTGTATTCTAATTCCTGGTAACAAACAGAATCCTGTAGATTACAAGGCATACAGTGAGAAGTAAGAGTAGCTGCCTTGCACAGACTCATCTTCTGGGAGATGATGCCTTGTGTTAATTTAGTGTTGGATGAGAATAAACTTATGCTCTCATACTTCTCCAGTGGATCAGGCTGAATGTCAGGCAAATGACTTCTCCAAGAAAGTGCACACAGTCTCCTCCCTGAGCAACTAAAACATTGCTCATGCATGGAATCATTCCAGCATTTTTAAAGGCGTTTCTAACTCTGGAAGACATTTTTGTTTGTTTTGTAAATTTGTCTGCATGTTTGCTTCCAGAGATCTTTGTAGATGGACCTACAACCAGTTCTGCCGCAAGACAGTTCGTTTGTGTCACACTTTCTGTCCCTGTACAAGCTTCCCTTGCATTTCTCTGTTGACACGGTGCTCCTCCTCACTATTTCTCCTGCAGCTCTGAGGCTGCCCCATAACAACTGTCATAGGAAACTTCAAAACGACAGCTGGAGACAGCGTGATGCTTGGAGAGAGAAGTCTTCTTGATTCTCAGTGGAAGCTCATCCAAGTGTAATAATGACAAGGCAAACAGCCACCTCCAGCTGTTTCTGCTGGAGCAGCACGGTAAGCAGTCCATTTATAACGAGGAACCACCTAAGGGAAACCGTGATCCTACATCATTAGCAATAAATTAGAACACCTAAGGGCAACACGTTTGTAAGATGAAAAAGTGTTACATTTGCTGTCTTTACAGCTGAAAGAAATCGAGGCATAAAAGATGCCTGATGCACGTCTGAAGTCTAACAGTACCTGTGGGATAATTCTGAACTACCCTAGAAATTTCCCACAAGTTTGTCAACGCCTCCCTACCGCCTGCACTCGTGAAAACCCTGACGGCTGATCCTGCGGCAGCTCAGGAGCCCGCTCGGTGTCCGAGTGCCCCGAAGGAACGCTCCCACCGCGGCCAAACAGCAGCGCAGAGCCGCGGGCCTCCAGGGAGCTCCAACGCCGTGTGCAGAAAGGCAAACACACTTCCCCGGCAGGCTTCGGTACGTCTCGCAGAGCTCATTAAGCCCTTCACCCAGCCCAGAGGGCGAGGCTGCCTCCGCACACAAAGCCCCGAGACCCCCTCCGACATCAGGCACGCGCCTGGGAACAGCCTCTTCCCCCCAGGCACGGCTGGGGAAGGGGGACGCGGAGCCCTGCCCGCCTCCTCACCAACCCGCCCCATCCCCACCCCAGCCGCCTCCTCACCAGCCGGTCTCGTCCTCATCGCAGCCAGCCAGCCGCTCCAGCTCCTCCGGCCTGAGCACCGCCGCGTCGTCCAGGAGGCCATTGCCACCGCTGCCCCCATCGCCACCGCCGGGCTCCTCGGGGAGCGAACGCCGGGCGGCGGCCCTGGGGCTGAGACAGCGCCCGTCGGGCGACGGGGAGGCGGCGGGGGACGGCGAGGAAGGCCCGACGCTCGACAGGGGCTTGGGACTGGCGGGAGCAGCGGGCAGGGCGCCGTGGCGGCTGCGAAGCTGTTCATTTTGCTTCTCTAGCTTCTTCACCNGCGGAGCGGAGTGGTGCGGAATGGCAGGGCCCGGAATGGCACGGCGTAGTACAGAATGACACGGCACGACATGGCACGGAATGGCATGCGATGGCCGAGCATGGCGGCGGCTCGCGGGCCCGGCCGCGGGGGGCTGTGACTCAGCCCCACTTGGGGCCGGCCGGAGGGCTCTTGCTGTAGCCTCGCTCCTGAGGGAGCGGCCTGGCCTGGCCTGGCCTCNCCGCCTCCTCACCAGCCGGTCTCGTCCTCATCGCAGCCAGCCAGCCGCTCCAGCTCCTCCGGCCTGAGCACCGCCGCGTCGTCCAGGAGGCCATTGCCACCGCTGCCCCCATCGCCACCGCCGGGCTCCTCGGGGAGCGAACGCCGGGCGGCGGCCCTGGGGCTGAGACAGCGCCCGTCGGGCGACGGGGAGGCGGCGGGGGACGGCGAGGAAGGCCCGACGCTCGACAGGGGCTTGGGACTGGCGGGAGCAGCGGGCAGGGCGCCGTGGCGGCTGCGAAGCTGTTCATTTTGCTTCTCTAGCTTCTTCACCAGCTCCTGAAGCTTCCGCACCTCCGCGTCCGCGTTCAAGCCCGAGCCAACATCCTCCATGGCGGCCGCCGACAGAGCGGCGGCTGCGCGGGGAGAGGCGGCCGTGCCGCCCCGTCTACGCGGCCGGGCGGCCGGCGGCGGGGCAGGGCCGGGGCGNCAGCGGGAGGCTGTGACTCAGCCCCACTTGGGGCCGTCCGAAGGGCTCTTGCTGTAGCCTCGCTCCTGAGGGAGCGGCCTGGCCTGGCCTGGCCTCTCGTGTCTTGGGCACCACAAGTCCCAGACAGGGCTTGTACGGGAAGCCCCGGAATGCCCTCCAAAAATGTTCAAAACTCATAAAGAATACAAGGTGTGCCCCTGGTCCAAGCCCTAGGTGATAGTGTTGGGCCTACTGTGTATGACGGGTGTGTGAACTGAACATCCTTTGAGTGTACATTTTGTATAAATATATGCATAGTCATTTATAGGTTGTGATTTTGCCATCCGTAGCAAAACTTACACCTTTAGGTTTAAGGAATGAGTGCGGCTTGGAGGTTTGCCACATTATCTCAGAATGGGTAAGGTTGGAAGGGATGACAGTTGTTGATCTTGTCCAACCTCCCTGCTCAAGCAGGGTCATCCTAGAGCTCAGGGCACAGGATTGTGTTCACTGGGCAATGTGTTCCTGTAAGAAGTTGATACTCAGGTGGAACTTCCTCTGCGTTGCTTTCTGCCCATTGTCTCCTGTCTTATTTCTTGTGATGTTCTGTGTCTTGTGACAAATTGACTCCAAATTTCATTGGCTGGCATTGTGTGTGTGTCCCCCTTTCCTGAGCTACTGAGAGAGAATGTCCTTAGTGCCATACCTTCACAATTTTTTCCTCTTTCCAAGTTCCATCTACTCAACAGCTTCATTTTGGAGCCTGCTTTATCTGGGGAGAGGAAGAACACCAGGAAGTGGGTCAGATGATGGCTGGAGTCTGCAGGGGATGACACTGCCATGAGTAGTTTTTATCAGGCTCGGGAAGGGAAGGAGGAAAGTAAGACTGGGGTGCTCAGACCTGCAGGATGTACTGAGAAGTTGCAAAGTTTAGGGGCAGTAAATGCCACACAATCTGAGTTTAGGTATGGTGTTAGATGTGGTGCATGGACTGCTGGCATGTTGAGACTGCCAGGCATGAGTTTGCAGCATCCTTACAAGACTAGGTCACTTCCTTGCCTTATGCAACACTCTCCCCTTATACATTCAAAGATTACATTCTCTGTATATACAGCATTGTTTGAGGGTTTATTCGGGGTGTTTTTGCACTGTTACTGTTAGCTTCTCACCAGAATCCAGGCCTTTAATCCATAAATGGAATTTATATAATTGTTTTCCCAAAACAATTATCACCTTAAGTGTTTAACTGTATCAAAATACATCAGTGCTGGTATCTTTTAACAAAGCAATTTAAATTACTCTTACGATAATATCTTCATTATCTGCAAGTGAACAGATTTGTGTAATTCTCACAGCTATAAAACTACTAAACAGTTTTGGCCCATGAACTGAGACTTTTGGCACTCTGCTCACCAACACCACGTTAATGACTATCATAACTCCTTAGAGACTGGTCTGTAAATCAGTTTGCAAATCCAGCTTGTTCTTTATGTCTGTATGATAATGGTACAAAGTCAAGTGCTGTAAGGGAATCCAGATATATTCTGTGAGAACAGTTACTTATCAACAGAATTTACAGTCCTCCAGAAGGCAAGGAAAACTATTAGATGAAGGTTTTTTACAATAAGGATCTTCCATGACACTAACACAGTGGCACTGCTGACAATTCAGTGGTTGGTGGGTCTTAACCAATGCAGGGAAGTTTATTCCAAATTAGAACATTTATAGCAGGACCACACAATAAAATTTCTTTATTCTTCTGTAACTATCCTCAGGCCAAACATCTGGCACAAGAAACCCTCAGTCACTTGAATTAATCATGTTTTTATAGTAGCAATAGGAGGAGTTTAATCCTTTTTGTACTGCAGCTACTGGGGTCAGAGGGGACTGGTAGCTGGAACTGGGAGTGTGACACAGTGTGAAGTGGGGCTGTGACAAGGGACTCTGCCAGGAGATGTAAACAAGCAGTACAGAGGAGCTCCTGGGAGATGCTGCCAAAACTGCAGCTGCTCCTGGTGATTCTGTCATGTTTAGGGGCCTCCTCTGTTAGGTAATGGGGTAGTTCTGAGAGCTCTTTAGTGGTCAGCGTACTGCCTGCATCCTGCCTCTTCTCTATTTCCTCTTCCTTCTCCCTACCTCTTCCCCCAGTTCATTTTATGATCTGTCTGTCCCCCAGATTTCCTACTCCAACTTTCTCTCTCCTGCTGACATCATCACTTTGCTGTGAGCAGCTGTAGCAAGTTTTTCTCCACATTAGATACATGCTCTGGCAGGTGTGTGGACAAAGGGGGAGGAAAGTGAGAAAAAAGTTCTAGAAAAAAGTTTCAGAACTGCTGAATCATCTGCTTTTTTACAAAGAGTAAGGGCAGTAGAAATGAGCGTAAGGAGTCACTGCTTAATAGTCACCACAGTCTGTGCTTTGAATAGTAAGAACCATGATTCTGCTTTCTCATTCATTCTTGTGCTGAGTGCCCTTCTCATGTGCTGGGAACTGAAGAGTAGCAAGGCTTGGACCATAAGCTTCCTATGAAATATCAGGTCAATAATAGGCTTCCATGACCTCAGATTGCAAGCTTGCACTGGCTAGATGTGAGACCACACCCAAGCATTTTACAGAAATTGTGATTATACAGAAATAGTATTAATTTATTGTAATGCCACAAAAATGAAACCTTTCCACTGGATCACAAGAGCAGAAGAGAAATTCCTCTGTATGTGAAATCAGAGTTTTTTTGTGAACAGCTTGATTGCACCCAAGCTTTGTTTTCCCTTTTCACAGAGATGGAGGTGAAAAGCAGCCTTTCCACAGCACGATTTTCCAGATCTCAGGACATGCATGGGTGTTTCTCTTGTCTGACTTGGGGCAGGTTCTAAACTCATGATATGAGAGGAAATGAGGAGCAGTCTCTCCAAAGGAAAGGAAGTCTGAGCAAGGGTCTCATGTCACTCAAATAATGCAACACACATATTTCTGACAAGTGGTTCCTAGAAAAAGGCCACCAGGAGCCTTGTTTGGTTGACCTTTGAGCTCTCTAATATGGACAGTCCTATGGTTGGTTTCTCACAGCTGTGATTTGCTGAATTGTTGTCTTTACATCTGTCAAAACTGACTCTGATTTCACTTGTCACCTGGGAGAACAATCCCTCAGGGGAAATAGTACATGAAGATAGGCAGATGCATGTTGGAAAGTTACCATTTGTTGTAAATATTTAACTTGATGCCTGGAAAACCAGACTGGTTTTTAAGCAGCTTTGTTTATTCTCCTGCAGAAGGGTTGTTGCCTGCCAGACTTCTCAAAGGAGGTGTTCAGCAGGCCCACACATGTTTGTGTTGGGCAGTGTTTAGCTAAACCTTTGACAAAATATAAAGTATTGTTTATTGTTACAATATATGTGCAGACATTGAATACAGAGTGGAAGAAGCATGTTCGTGCCATAATGCATCCTTTCAGAATTAAAGTCAGAATTATTCATCTGGTTCTATTAAAAGAACTAACATTGTAACTTCAATTATTTATAAAAGATACCTCTGAGTATGTCAGGCTCATCAGTGATGAGACAACATGTTTAGCCCTTTAGATTGGAGTTTGGAAACTCAAAAATGCTGTGTCTCTGCACACATCTTCAGTACCCATTCCCTGAAAACTGTAAACAGCAGTGAGCTGTGCATAAATGCACTTATAAAGTCTTTATAAATAATTTTTAGAAAGTGTTTTCTGCTGACAGTGTCATGGATGACTCCTTACCAAGTTACAAGCCTGCCTGAAGGGTAGGCAAAATTCCAGCCAGATTCTGCTATTGAAAGTACATCTATTTTTGGTATCGATCATGAAGAAAATGTAGCTCTTTGGCATGAATTTATATGCCTGTTCTTTTTCTGTACAGGAAAAAAAAGATGTTAACATTTTGACCACAACCATCTTTAAACATGTGTTTTGTGCTCTGGAGCCAGAGCAATTCTAGGATACTGGACAGTCAGATTTCTAAAGGGGCTGATACTCATGTCATACCATGTAGCTAGGAAATGTATGTACTTCAACCTTTTTAATTTTTTATAATTAGTGTACTGATTATCCTTTTCAAGTATTATAGTCACATTTGAGCATTGTAATAAATATTTCATATTGCAAAATTGCAGAGTGGCTGAGTTTGGAAAGGACCTGGAGGTCATCTGGTTCAAGCCCCCTGCTCAAGCAAAGCCACCTGTTCGACCATGTCCTGGTGGTTTTTGACTATCTCCAAGCATGGAGACTCCACAACCTTGCTGGGCATCCTGTGTCAGTGCACGGTCACTCAGAGTAAAAAAAAAAAAATTGTTTCTTGATTTCAGATGGAGCCTCACGTGTTTCAGTTTGTGCCCAGTGCCTCTTGTCCTGTCGCTGGAAATAGGCTGTCTCTCTCCTCTTGGCACACTCCCTTCAGGCATTTATATGCACTAGTAAGATCCACGCCCCCTACCTTTTCTTTTCTGGAATAAACAGTCAGAGCTCTCAGCCTTTCCTGATAAGAGAAAGGCTTCGGTCCCTTCATTTTTGTGGCCCTTTGCTGGACTGTCTCTGCAATATCTAGTTCTTCCTTGTACTGGGGAGCCCAGAACTGGACACAGGACTCTGGATGTGGCTTCCGAGTAAGGAGGGAATAATCGTCACTCAGCCTGTTGGCAATACTTTGTCTGAATCAGACCAGGAACCACTCACCTTCTTCACAGCAAGGACTTGTTGCTGGCTCATCTCTGACTTTGTGTCCACCACGACCACCAGTCCCTTTTCTGCCAAGTTGCTTTCCAGCTGGGTGGCCCTCAGCAGATGCTGGTGCAGGGAGTTGTTCCTCCCAGCTGCAGGTCTTTGCACTTCTCTTGAATTAAACTCGTGAAATTCTTCAGCCAGAGGACCCTCTGGGTGGCAGCATGACCCTCTGTTGTATCAGCTGCTTCTCCCAGGGTGGTGTCATCAGCAAACCTGCTGAGGGTACACCCAGCCTCGTCATCCAGGTCATTAATGAAGACATTGAACAGGATTGGACCCAACTCTGAACTGTAGGGTACAATATTAGGCACTGACCCCCAAATAGACTTTGTGCTACTGAGCACTGACTTTTGGGCCTGCAGACACCTATTCTGCACTGGTCTGCTCAGTGGATTTAGGGGAAGATTGTTTGTTTCACTTTGGGTGATGCATGGGAGAAACAACAAAAGTATCTGCAAGTTCAAAAAAAAACTTTTATTTGCAAACTTTAGTACATTAAGGTAGAGTAAGGACGTTGGCAAATTTAAAAAAAAAAAAACAGACAAAGTAAGGCACTTCACAAACTTTAACTAAGCAAGCTTAAACTTAGCCAAATTTAAATTATTCAGACACAACAAAGTGCTTCCTAAGGCATTGACTGGAATTTTTTAGTCTGGCTTGCAATATATTTTGAGAAGAAGTAAGGAGAAAGGAAGAAAAAAGAAAATAAAAGACACGGAGTTAGCTACCAGTATTTCATGTTTATCAATCACTTGGAAATAACTTAGTTCCTCTTTAAAGAATTGCTGAGCTCAACATACTTAAAACGCTGTGGTGACATTGAACTGTCTCAGAACATTGGGAAAGGATTTTCTGTCGTCAAGAAGATTCATGATTTATGTTCAGTTGGGAGTGCAGTGATTTACCCACTCACTTGGGTAACAGTGAGTGAAACCTGACATGTCTCCACCCATATGAAGCAACCTTCTGTTCTGTCATTCAAAAAAAAGTTCCTAAGTTTCCTGAGAACTCTCCCAATATGCCTTAAGCCAGTGCTGGAAGAGAAAAGACTTCATTGCACTCTAGAAATTTTAGAAACCGTTTTCCCTCTGCACTTTTTTTAGCATGAAAAATCACCAAACCTTCAGAATGCAAAGTAGTTAGAAAATCAGCAACTTTCAAACGTGTAGAAAGTCTGAAATGCTGCATACTGGAAAAGCTAGTATGCTTTAAATGACTTTTTGCTTAGATTTGCAGAAAATTTTATTACTGAATAGGAGAGAGAGACAAAACTTTGCAATTAAATTAGGTTTGTGCTCCATTTATTAATGTTTTGTATTTAACAAGGCTCTGCTTCTCTCTGAAGACAGTATGCTAATGCTGACAAAAGCAATTTTTAATAAGATTTGCCATCAAGAAAGGAAGATGTGTGACCATGAGTAACCAAAATTATGTAAACAAAAGAATTACCAAAGAAGCCTGACATATTACATTGGTACCTGAGTCTGGAGAGAAAACGAGAATATGTTATTTGAGAAGTGGCATATCACTGTATAATGCAACTTTTGCTCTTTTTTCCTTCCCTGTTCTCTTTCTCAAAAGCTTTTGGCTGTTTTGCACCGTACCGAAGGTATCCATCGCCATCTAGTGACACCACGTTGTGCCTGAATCTGAGCACATAACCGGAGCGTTACCAGGGAGAAGAGGGTGCACCAGGACTCTTGCCACCCTCTTTCAGTGGTCTTGAGGTCAAGAGACCTCGGTCACAGCTCTGGTGGCTCAGGGCTCACTCCTGAGGAGGTGGCTCAGGGAGGGTACAAACGTGTGGAGAGTTTCTAGTGGGACAGCTCTTGCCATGCCTGTGCAGTGGGGAGGTAGCACAGGTATGTGCGTGCTCTGCCCTCTGGTCTCTGCACTGGCATTTTCCTGCCCACATCTTGGGAGCACTTGGAGAGGACACCCTGCACAGTGGAAGAAGTTCCCTGTATTTGGAGGATGCCATGAAGTAAATCCTACAGTGTAATCAGTCCCAACACTTGTTTTCTTCAAGACCAGTATTATTTAAGGCAGTGTCATGATGTTTTCCTTTTGGATTCTTGTAATTTTTTTATATCAAATGAGAGCTAGTTTTACCCAACAGTGGTAAAATAACAAATAATTCATAGGACTGAGTAAAACATTCCCTCTGTGGTATCCTGCTGCTCAAATAACCCAGCTAACTTCAATGAGGAGCCAAGTTAGCCACTGTGCCCTCTGTCAGCAAGGACAAGCAAAAGGAAGGGCCCTGCAGGGAAACAAAAATTAAAATTCATTTGTTTCCCAGAGCATGTTTCTCAGGGCCTAATTAAGTGCATGCCTTTTTGCTGAAGTCCACAAAGAAGAACCATCTTTAGATTTCCCACTGCAAGAATATTATAGGGTTTGTGAATGAGAGTCAAATTGGGAAAATAGTGTTTAGAAATCACAGTGGAATACAAGAGCAGGCTGTCCAGGAGACCCCCTGGAAGGGCTTGCAGGCAAATGGCCCTCTCATAGTGGCTCTCAGCAAAGTCAAAGGAAAATAGTCTGGTCTTGATATGACAGGTTGCTGACTATAAGTCGGTAGGCTTGATACAGAGATTCAGCTGCCCAGTTGCAGGTGGATCTTGATAAACAATTTGATGTAAAAAAAAAATCAGAACAAATTTATTCCATTATTTTCCTAGTGAAAATTCCAATTTGCTTCCTTTCTAATATTATCACAACACTCACCAAGCAGTCTGGAATTTTTTTCTTTTTCAGTAATGACTACAACAGCAAGATCATCCTTCAAAGTGTACAGTACAACTAATCTTATTTATTTTCATGTGGTTTTTCTTTATTTTACAGGCATTTTACAGACTCTAAACATTAAAAAAACCAGCCTGATAAAATGGTCTGTGTCATTATTCATGCTCCTGCTTTGTATTTCTTCTGTTTCTGTTATTATCCCCTAAGATTTCAAGGTCTTTGTTTGGAGCAGTTATACAACTTTTCTTTTTTAAGTGCTTAATTTTTCTCTGGTACACCTAATAGAACTACTCAAGGGGAAGTCAAGCTCTGCAGAATATAATTAGCTGAAATATTATTTTAAAAATATTGGTGCTACTCAGCTGATTTGAAGCCAGAATGGTTCAGATAACTGTGGAAAGCAGCTGGAATTCCTTTAAGAATTCCTCCAGAATTTATGTTCATGCTCCAGAAATTATCTTCAGCCTGTATCCCAAAGGAAGAAAAATTATGGAAATAGCTCCATTCACAATTAACTGGGAAACCCTGAACTTTATAAAGTAAAGAGTGAGTCTACAAGGAACAGAAAATGAAAAAATGGCTTGCCAGACCAAAGGCATGTGAAAATGTCAAAAGTCAAGCTTAGGACGAGGCTGCAAAAGAAATTTAAGCAAATACTAAAAGATAGCTTGGCCATATAAACAACAAAAAAGGAGCGGATGCCTTATAAATCATGGATGTGGTTGCATTAAAGGTAATTAAGGTCCCACCCCAAACTACCTGATTATTTGGCTCAGCATGAGTAATGGTAATGTTGCAGTACACAGAGCTGAACCCAAAGATGTTCGTGAGAATGGGTGTGGAAAGAGAAATAGTTGTGTGTGAGATGAAAGAGCTCACCTGTCAAGGTGGACCAGTAGCAGAGATAATAAATTCAGTAGTAAGGTTTTTACTAAAACAGACAACACTACCATATGATTAAAAGAATAAAAAGTGAAGTAGCAGTATTTAAGGAAAAAATTGATGCATGAAAGTGCATTATGATGATTCCAGTTGTCTACAAGGACTCAACATTTTGTGAAAGAAACAGATATGAAAGCAGATAAAAATTGGAGACATAGTTACCAAAGATAGATTGTGACAAATCAACTTTTATTTTTTCTTTGCTAAAATACATAATGTTTTTAGAAAATTAAATTACAATAAAGCAAATCCATATAGATTTCAGTGACATGGCTGACATGGTGTTATACAGAAATCAGTGTGATGATGCAGGAAAATCAGAGGATAGAAACCAGCCAAAGAGCAACAGCAATTACTGTACTTAGAGGAAACTTCCCTAGCTATAGGGGATGATTTATGTAACTGGATTAGGGACTGACTGCATTTATTATTTCTGTTTATGGTTATGTCTAAAGAAAAGAAATGATTAATGAAATACACTTGTGACCAAAAAAAATATCTGGACTGAATTGCCATTAAACAAGGTCTCAGTTAACAGAAGTCTAAGGCAACAAAGGCAAGGTACTTAAAAGACTAGGAGGAATTTCTTCAGTAGCTACAGGTTTATCAGCTGTTGAATAAAAGTGAAGAGAAAAGCCTGACTCAAAATATTTATGAAACTGTTTAAACGGAGACCTCATGGAGATTACTCAGAACATGTCACAGTGATGAAAGATCAAAACACACTCAGAGAAGTTTAAGAGAGAGAACCTTAAAATGGCCAAGGAAACAGTGAAACCTTTAGTATAGGTCAGGTGTCTTGTTTGTCTCAACTAGATGAAACCAGTTGTGGTTTACAAGGGTAAACAGCGGGGAGGAAGAACTATGAAAGTCAAAGAACAGTGCCCCACAAGCATGTTTTCCCACCTCCTCCACATCAAGTTGCAATTCTACACAGTCTGAGCATTCCCAGTGTAAACAATACATTAATAAGCAATACATTGATGGTTTACTATAACCAAAACCTGATCTTATACTCCTTATTTATTCCTATTATCAGTGGGAATTAAAAGCTTGTAGCATCAGGATCCCTCAGGTACTTTTGTAATTCAGGTAGGTTGCAAAATTACAAGATTTAGTGTTGGTTTTTGTTAATGCACGTAGTAATTATGAGTGTCAGTACACATACCATGTTGCAAGTGTTCACTGACATGTATTTCTCTGTATATATATGTGTATTTGACTTCAATCAAAATGTGAAGCTGAGGTGTTAGAATATGATAAGTAAAATAGCATAAAATAGCAATAGAACTATTCTACCTTGCTGCCAGGTAGAATATAAAATTTTTAATACTTTTAAGCAATTTTATTTCTCTCCCAAAATTAAAAAGGAGAAATAATATCTGAACATGTAGTTACCATCACAGACGATCTATTTACTGAGGGCCTGACAACAGCAGAACATGTAAATTTTATTAGAAGTTACCTTCTGTATGAATCCTTCTCTGTAAAAAATCCCTGGCTCCTTGCAATGCTGTACTTTGTACAAATGCAGTTTAACTAATTTACCATTTTCAGCTTGAAACAATCTTTGGAGTGAGCTGTAACCTTTTAAATGCCTTTGTTGCTTGGAGAAAAGGCTGAGTCACTTGTCGTGAGGGATTTATGGAGGATGCAAAATCAAAATATATGGGACAGATTCAGCCCAGGGGTGGTTAAGTCAGAAGTGCTCTAGGGCTAAACATGAGCCACATTTAGGCTGCCTCCAGGAGGAGGGCTGAGGTGTCTTGCTCCCATAACAACCAAACCTGCATATTAGGGCACAGCAGGACTCTGGTGTCTGTTTCAATAAGACACATTTTGCACTTCCTTTATTAACAGGTCTGAATCTGTTCCACTGATGCATAATTCTTTAGGTACAGAAAGCCCTACATAAAAGTTAAGCTATATTCGGACCTCAGAAGATGTGCCAAAATGACAAGAGTCAACCATTAGTGGAAAGTTCAGGGTAGAGGGAAAATTCAAAGGCCTCTTATTTTTAACTGAGAATGTAGCAGTTTGTCTCAATTTCCCAGTTCAAACAATGTGGCAGGCTGGTGAGAGTGAGATATTTTCTATGGGCTCAGTTCCTAGTATTGTTTGCAAGCCAAATGTGAGGGTAGATAGTAATGCGTCAGCCCACTCCTAGTCATGGCACAGGCATCTCCTACTAGTGACAGGCCTGGGTGTTAGAACAAAGAAACACAGGAGGCAAGGGACTTAAGGACTTCTTCCTTTCTCATAAGTATTTTGGCAGGAAAATTTTGAGAAAAACATTAAGGTTTACCCAAGGAATGTAATTATTAAGAAAAACCCCAAACAACAAACTTTTAGTGCTCTTGACAATAAATTTTTTTCCTAAGAATTGATAGCTAAATAGTTCTCTGAAAATACTGGATTTATGACAAAGTCCAGTGAAGCATAGAGGGGTACTGATTTGGGAAGACTAGGGTTATGGTCTGTTCATATTGCCATATATCTTCAGTTCCAAATGATGAATGTGAAATGATTGTGTTGTTTCATTAGATGTATAACAAATGTTATACATATGTGTGTGTACAACCATGCATGTGTGTGTATCTGTGTTTATACATGCACATACATACACCTATTAAACACCATATTTGCAGACCACGTTGGACTTGAAAAATTGTTAGAATGTTGGACTGCAGCTTCAGGAGGTTGCAAGAAAACAGCAATGAAGTATGAAGTGGAAATTCCCTCTTTATGTCACTTGACAGTCCCTAACTCTCCCTATATTTCAATATTAAGAGCTTTCAGGAACAATAAGAGCAATTTTTTTCAGCAAGACCATAGCTTTGGACAGGACATTGCAAAAGATCAAACATTAATCTTCACTCAGCTTTGCTCACAGCAATGTACATCCACAGGAGTTGAATTAGGAAAAAAAAATTGTATTCTCTGTCTCTATTTAATTGGTAAATGTAACTTGAGAAGTGATCATCAGTTAAACAAAACTTTCTAATATGAAGTTACGAATTCTTTAATAACAAAACAAATGCTACTTGCTGCAACTGTTTTAAAAGTTTGTAACATTATTGTCTGACAATGAAGGCTGGAAAATGGGTTTTAGTGTGAGTGTAGGACGTCAAATTCCCTTTAAAATAATAGTAAGGTCATGTATGTGATTATCACAGTGGATTTACTCTGAGTTGTCATTACTGGGATGCCAGCCTGATAAGAGCAGAAATTAAGGTCATGTGGCAAAATGCTTGGACTGAAGGCTGCTGCCATACTACCAATTGCATTTGTTCAAGTGGGCTTATATAGTCAGTATAAAATATAGCAGGTGCATGGTATATTTTATTTTACAATTGTCTTAGGGAATCCCAAATACACTAAAGCTCCATAAGCAAAACCATAGTCTGATCTACATGTAAATTCAGAATGATTTAATTAGGAACATATCTACAATAATGTCACAATCAGAATCTGACGTTCTCTTGGGGATTTGGCATGACAGTCTAATCAATGTGGTTCAGCTGCTTCTTATAATTAAATTAGTTAACATAGTTATATACACAGTGATACAAACATCTCAGAAATGGAGATAAAATACTCTTTTCTCTTGAGAGAGAGAAGTTATGTTTGCATTTTTGCTTTGCTTTCTAACCTTACTCAGTCTTACATAATACTTTACATACAAGCTAAAATTACATATTGACACCTACTTTTCCATAGTATATTCTAGTTAAACAGACCCCCATATTGACACATAATTTCTTTTCAGCATTTTCCCTGTAAATTTGGTGTAACTCCACTAAAGTCAGATGTGAAATTCCAGTTTTGCAGATTCTGTTCACTGAGTACCATTATACATTGGTTAAATTTTGCTTTGCCACCAGTATCTCAAGGCTAAACTTGCTTTTGAACTCTAAGAGTTGGCTCTTCAAGCAGACTTGCTGTTTCCTTAGCAGCAGCATGTGCTAAACCACACATGCTATCACAGTGTCTGAGACTGCCCTGCAGTGTCACCTAGCCAGAGTTTTTGCCCACAGCTCCTGGCAGCTGCATGCTTCAGATAGTCCACACTTACTACATTAGCTGGTAGGGCAGTAGGTTTCAGATCTAAAGATCCCTAGAGACTGAATCCTACTGTGGCCCTTCTTGGTTATATCTGAAGGGTTCTCTGAGAAGTATCTAGAGACTCAGAGAGCACAAGCTGAAAATCACCAGACCTGAGAAACCAACATACTAATCCTCATCTTTGTCTTTTTGGATAGTTGTTCTTTGTACCAGGACCTGGCAAAGAATTTCAGTGTCCTCCTTAGCACTACTGTGTTGAACCTGAATGTGCAAATAAATGAAGACTGTTTATGTTCTCTTCCATGTTCCTGTCATGGTATTACATTAGCACATTAAGCTCCTACTCAAATCAGGCTGCACTGTGCTGAAGACAGGGCTCTGTTTTTAATAACTAACTCCCTTGTTTGTGGTAAGTTGCACTGCAGCATTACCCCATAGCACAGAGAAAGAGGAAAGAAAGGTTTGACAAATGTGTGTGGTTATATGATTTTACCAAACATTGTGGTCAAGCAGACCCACCACTTATTAAAGAAGTTTAGCAAGCTCTTCTGCAAGTTTATTGGTCTGGTAGCTTTAGAGAGATCTATGCATGGGTTTTTGAAGATTAATTTAGCCTGATAAACACACTTTTACCTTTTGTTCATTTAATAAGTGTTCTTGCAAAGCCTTTTGAGTTTTACTCCTGGTATATCAATAACCTGACTGTTTGATAACTATTTCCCCAGGTTTTTTCTCCTGCATGGAGTTAGCATTAATTTATGACTCCTTCCTAGACTGTGGATAGGAAAATCCCAAAATGTCAGGTGACACAGTTGCATGCCAAAGGAAAATCTGGCATCAACTGACAACAGTTCACACTGAAAGGGTAAAAACTCATCATGGTGGAAATCACCATGCATCCCCAAGAAGATTAATCCCAGCTAAATCCAGCAAAGATTATCACCACAGTAGGTCATGGCCTGCCTCTTCCCAGCTGCCCAGCTGCCAGTAGCAGCTACATCCTCCCACTTGGAAACACCGGCTTCCTAGTCCAGAAAGTAAAGTTCCTAGAAGGGACTTTTCAGGGGAGATGGTGATCAAGGAAAGGACAAGTAATATATATCGATAATTGCTGGTCCATACACCTAAATTATAACCACAGCTTGTGCACAGATCTTATATGTTATGCTGGACAATGTTTATTATGAAAAATGCTACAATATTCTAAAGCAGTGGGTAAAACCCAGATTCCCTGTATTCCAGTGTTTTCACTTTCAAAACTCCTTAGTATTCTGTACCTTCCTGCTGTGACTGCGAAATCTTGTAAATCACAGAATCATTTAGGTTGGAAAAGACCTCTGAGATCATTGAGTCCAATCTTTGATCACCACCTTGTCACCTAGACCATGGCATCAAGTGCCACAAACAATTGTTCCTTGAACTCCTCCAGGGACGGTGACTCCACCTCCTACCTGGACAGCCCATTCCAATGACTGACCACCATTTCAGTGACAAAATTCCTCCTAATGTCCAGTCAGAACCTCCACTGGCATAACTTGAGACTATGTCCTCTTATCCTGCCACTTTATGCCTGGGAGAAAAGACCAATCCCCACCCGACTACAGCCTCCTTCCATGTAGTTGCAAAGACCAATATGGTCCACCCTGAGCCTCCTTTTCTCCAGGCTAAACACCCCCATCTCCCTCAGCCCCACCTCATAGGCCTTTTGCTTCAGACCCTTCACCAGCTCCGTTGCCCTCCTCTGGACACACTTAAACACCTTCTCGTAGTGAGTGGCCTGAACTGGACCCAGGACTTTAGGTGCAGCCTCACCAATGCCAAGCACAGGAGGATGGTCACTGCCCTGGTCCTGCTGGCCACACGATTGCTGATACAGGCCAGGATGCCATTGGCCTTCTTGGCCACCTGGGCACACACTGGCTCATGTTCAGCTGCTGCTGACCAGCACCCCAAGGTCCTTTTCTGCTGGGCAGCTTTCCAGCCACTCTTCCCTCAACCTGTAGCACTGCAGTGGGTTGGTGTGACCCAAATGCCGAACTCAGCATTGTTGAACTTGGCCTTGTTGAACCTCATACTACTGGTCTTAGCCCATGGATCCAGCCTGTCCAGATCCCTCTGCAGAGCTGTCTTGCCCTTCAGCAGATCAACTGCCACCTAGCCTGGTGTCATCGACAAATTTACTGAAGGTGCACTTGATCCCCTCAGTGATCCATATCAGCGATTAAGATATGGAACAGGATTGGGCCAATACTGAGCCCTAGCGAAGACCACTATGGACTGGTCACTAGCTGGATGTGACACCATTCACTCTCTGGGTCCAGCTGTCCATACAGTTTTTAACCCAGCAAAGGGTGCACCCATCGAAACCATCAGCTGCCTACTTTTCCCAGAGGATGCCAAGGGCGACAGTATCAAAGGCTTTGCTGAAGTCCAGGTAGATTACATCCACAGCCTTTCTCATCCACCACGTGGGTCACAGGGTCAATAAAGGGAGATCATGTTGGCCAGGCAGAACCTGCCCTTCCTAAACCTGGCTGGCTGGGCCTGATCCCTGGTTGTCCTGTATGTGCCTTGCGATCACACTCAACATGATCTGTTCAATAACCCCATTGGGCAAGTACCTTTCCCTCAGGTGGCATTTGTCTATAACAGACACATTTTACACTGTGTTTACATAACACAGTTAATAGTACCCTGCACCAATGTCACAACCTGTTGCTATGTTGATATGATGTTTTTGCTTCTTGACACAATGTATGTCTCCTCAAAACTAGCATAGCCGGGATACATCCTCACATTTACTGCAACAAAACACAACCTAGTGGCTGGCATTGAACTGGCATACATCTTCAAGACAACATTTACTGTAAGAAAGAGTATTTTATGGTAGGTCTGTATTACTCTCCACTGTTTAGTTACTTTCAGTGGTACAATGGAATTATCACTCCCAAAATCTCTCAAAACTGCACCAAAGCTGTGGAGAAAGGAAAACCAACACATCTGCTGATAGGGAAACCAGATAATGAAGAATGACTGCAATTTTTCTCTCGTTCATAGGCTTCCCTCTTAAGAGTGTTATCTGCCCACAGCATGCAAGGAAAGAGAAATAAACAAGGAAAATGCTCAGTGACTAAATTGGCAGAATCCTCCGAGAAATGAAGGTACAAAGAGGATTTGACAGGCATGTAAAGGAAAAAGAGAAAGCCTCTCTGTGATTAAGGGATGGGTAGAGATGCCTCTCTCTGACCAAAAGTATTACAGAGTGGCTTTTTGAACCCAAGAGCCCACCCAAAAGAACAACACTGGCTTCAAAGAGAGAATGGGCATAAACCACGGGATGGTGAAGCATCAATAGGTGAAAAACTGCTGGAAAAGGTGGTCTATTAAAGTTGCCATCCAGCTTGTGTATTTGTCTTTCTCTCTTTGGTAGTTTTACACTACATGTGGGCCTGAAATTTCATAAGCCTCAGTCCTTGCCAAAGTGGAGACTTCCTCCTTGAGAGTTTGCCACAAGAACTCTTCACCACTACTCTTTCCTTAGTAGTACAGCAAAATCTTCAGAAGCAGTGTCATTCTGTAATTGCTTTGATTCCACCATCCTGATGATGTCCTTTGTCTGCCTTTGCAGTAGAAGAACACGGGAAGAGAACTGAGAACTGCAAACTCCATAACATTTGCAAGCAAATTTGTGATCCACAAGTCCACCACAAATGCTGTCAGGTAACTGATCAACATCGAGGTAGTTAACCCCCGATCAGTAGTTGTAAGAAGAACAACTTCAGCATGGCAATGGCCACATGCTTTGAACCACAGAGATGTGCCTTGCTGCCCTGTGTTTCTGCTGCAGCTCTGGAGTGAAGCCACAGGAGTAATGTAGTTGCTGCTGGTTAAGTCACAGTGTAGCATAACACATAATCTACTTGTCTGTTAGACACCACTTCTTTCTAGAGCTCAGAAAGGGCACCACGTAGGTGCTATTTCAAGTTCCTCCTTTAAGCAGCTGTTCAGCTTTACTGCCCTTTCCCTGTGCCAGAACAGCAGCAGGGGGGAGTGAGGAAAGCTGTAGCTGCCATTACTTAAAAATGAAGCAAGAGTTGCCTGTTTGCAAAACTGACCGCATCAGTGGCAGTGGGTAAAGATGTCTGAATGGACGCCTGAGTGTGTGCTACCACAAATGCATGGCTATGGAGGGAAGGGGGAGTGGTGACATGGGCTGGTGGTACTGGTCATCGTAAAGTGGCTGCATGGAGACTGCCCATGTATTTAAAGCAGAGAGGTCTCAGACATTAGGCATTCAGCCCTGTGATTCCCAGATCTCAGCAGTAGTGTGACAGGCATGGGAGACATGGTCACAGAGCCAAAGTAGAGTTGGAGGAAATCCCTCAAGTGAAAACAAAGGCTGTGTAAGTAATTTCCTCTGAGCTGAACAGAAAGACATCTGTGTTGATACAGCTATTACACACTAATCACAACAAAACAGTTCGCTTGCAAACAGCATAGCTCCTGCTTGCTTTCCTCTAGATTGAAATGTGAGAGACGTATTTCCACTGAACTTTACAAGATCTTTTTTCGTTCAATGTGGTTTTGCAGTGAGAGTTTCTATAGGTCAGAGTGGTCTAAGAGAAGGAAAGAAGTTAAAGAAAAGAGCCTATGTGCCATCTCAGTACAGACCCTGAACTCTAAAGTTCAACACAGGCACGTGAGGGGTGCAAAAAGCCACTTCAATTATTCTGGATGCGACTGTTGCGCATGGTTAATTATTAAATTAAATTAGTTATTTAATAAGGCTCTGTAACCCCGGGGGTCACTGGGACAAGCAGATATGTGATGGGCATTGAAGAGAAGCTGCCTCGGTGTGCACTGCCCACTCGGGATGGGGGAATGTTGAACCACCGCCACACCACGGCCCAGCCTGGAGCCCTGCGAGCACTCATTCTCACCGTGGTTTGGTAAGAGAAATGCTGTAGTCCAAGCACAGCATTCACACAATTTAAAGCCAGCTGGGGCCAGGAACCTAGATTTTGCGGGAGAGTTTGCAACCTGCTTCGAGTTACATAATTTGCCTTTCTCTTGTACTTCGAGGACGGGATTCCAGACAGCTCCCGACGGGTCTATTGGGTGTGGGACATCTCAGTTAAGCTTCTCGCCGTGCCGTACCCGCCCCGAGTGCGGGAGGGCGCCGGGACAGTGCAGCCGCCCCCGCCTCTTCCTCCGCGGGCAGCCGCGCTCGGCGGGAGGAGAAGGAGGAGAAGGAGGTGCCTTCCTGGGCCGGAGCGAGGCAGTGCGGTGCCTCTCTCTCTTCCTCCCATCCTCCCTCCACGCCGTCGGCGTCCAGACTCTTTCCGCGACGGCGGCCGGGACACGCAGGTAAGGCAGAGCCGAGGGTGCCGAGCGGCGGGGCCGGCCGGCTGGGGGCGCGGGGCGGTTCCGAGCAGCGCTTCGTCGGCCGGGGCTGCCCCAGCGCGGGCAGCTGGAGCCGCGCTCTGTGTGTCCGGGGATGCCGGGCACGGAGCCCCCGCAGCCGCCGCCGATCGCGGGTCCGAGCGTGTGCGGAGCCGCCAGAGCGCAGGGGCTGCTGCCTCGGCGCACAGGTGTCACAGCAGCCGCAAGCGGGGACCGGCTTAAAACCTTTGTTTAAAATTGCTCTAACTGTGTAATAAAATGCGTTGTGGCCAAATCCATTTGAAAGCCAACGTTGCTGAGTATGTCCTTGTTTATGTGACTTTCTTCTCTGAGTCTTACCTCCACGTAACCACCATGCTTTGCTAAGATTGTTTCTCCTCGTCTCAAAGGAAAAGTTGCCTTCTGTTGAGTTCAATTATCCTGATAATTTCTCCTGCTTTCATCGGGTTACACTTTCTTGGCAGTGAATGCTCTTACATAGCCCTGTGCTGGGATACAGCACACCTGCTGCTTGTTCAGTAGGCGACGAGACTTGCATGGTGCTTTTCCACAGACTTCCTTTCTGCACCCTTAAAAGTGGGAACGGATTCTTATTTGATCTGTAACCTGAACTTTTAGTACAGGCATGGCCATGAGCTCCCTGCTTGAAATGACAAATGCTAATCTGAAATACTTATGGTTGTTTTATGAGCCAAATACATGTAGCCTCTATGGATGGAAAAACTGACTGTAGTAGAAATGCAGACAGAAAGGTGTCTTGTGAGTACTTGCTTCTGGGGCATTTGTTTTTATTTTAGAGTTTTTCTGATACTCTCTCACCCTTGATAGCAGATGAAGTTTTGTTCCGTTTCTCAAAACTCTTCAGAGACTGGAAGGCGGATTATTAATCACTGCTGTTATATAAATTTTGGAGTATTTTGGTCTATCAGAAAGCACCTGCTTTTCTTTCCTTCTAACACATCAGCTGTGCTGCTCAGATCATGTTACTTGTGCAGAGGAGGCCCTTTAGGTGTTCTGGTCTTGTTTGCTGGATACTGCTCTTGTAAGTGAGGAGGTAGCTCTCAGACAGGGATTTACTCATAGCCATTCGATAATTATGGTTTGTAAAGAGACTGCAGCAGGAAAGGGCCTATTTGCTATCAGACTCTCCTCTGATATGCTTTATGTTTCTCTGGGGCTCATTTTATGTTTTGTTTGTTGTGAAATACATTTTACCAGGAAATGATCACATTTATCTTAGTGAAAGAGTGTTCCTCTAAATTTCTAAGTGAATATTATGTTTGTTTTGAACCAAGTGGTTGATTTCTATGTGAGCTTGCCTGCTGAAACCACTGAAAGCAGACAGCTTGATTATATTTGGCACCTTTTTTGTGTTGATAAGGTAATCTTATAGGTGTGCAAATCAAAACCATACTGGCACTTATACCTCTGTCTTGAAGGAATGCTGGTTATCAACTGCCAGACCTGCTTATACTAGCCCTTCAAAATTTATAGGAGTACCACTTTTTTTTAAATGTTAATATAAAATTTTTAAAGTCTTTGAAATATTTTAAAACCATTGACTGTGAGGTAGCTTGAACTATATCCTGACTTAAATCACATTTTAATGCTTAGTTATAGGCATTGTGGATATGGCATTGTAGTGTATCCACTAGGCTGCCTACAGTAGATAAAAAGAGAGAAAAATAATAGATAAACAAAAAATAAACAACATAAAACAATATTAGCGCCATATTTTTTTCATCTTGTCCTGAAACAACATTGTATTCAGAAATGCCATGATATGTGATATCCTGTAATGAAGTTAAAATAACTGGGAAGTGGTTAATTTCATAGAATTACTTGGAAGCATTAAGAAAAGTCTTCCCCCCCACAAATATAGGTACAATATCATAGATTACAATTGTACAAATATTGTAGATTTAATTCCCTCTGTGTTGTGTTAGCTCATAAACTGGATGCCCAAGATAAGGTGCAGAATAGTGTTTCATACAAATATTTATACCTCAAATATGCAAAACATTTTCTGTTTCTTAGACAATGGAAGTCTATACTGCCTGCTGTTAATGCAAAGGTCATGGAAAATAGTCTTTAGCCTTTGTTAACCATTGATGTCTATGATGTTTTTCTACTTTTGCTTAGTTTGACTTTTTTCAGTAACCTATTACCTTTTCACTGCTGAACTTGGAACCGTTCTTTGAAAAAGGAAGATTTGTGCATGCCAAAGAATCAGTTGTAGCAGTCTACAATGACTGTCCTGCAGAAACAGTGTAAGGAACTATAAAAACTGAAAAATGTGGAAAACAGTTGTACTCAGAGTGAAGTACGGGTTGGCATAATGAAGAAAGCCTGAAGTGGTGGACCTTTTATATTTCTAATTACATATGTGCTCCCAAAGGATATATATCATATATTTTGGTATTTGTGCTACAAATATTTTTATTATTATATAGATGCATCTATTTGCACATAATTACTAATACCTTGTCTGGAAAGTCTTGGCAATGGTCAGTCAGTCGTTGCACCATGGAAATTAGAGTGATGAAGTTCATTAAATGACCTGCTCATACCCATAGCTTTCTCCATTATGCAAAATGCAAGGGAAAGACTCTCACTATTGCAGAGGGACTCTGCTCTTTATTGCAGAGGGATCAGCCCAATTGACCCTAATTCTCCTGGCCAGGACCTCATGCCTAGCACTAGGTATTAGAAGTATTACTGATATAATGGGACACAACTCTCCAGAAACCCACGAAATCGCACCGGTGTTTTACCAAATGGTCACTCAGGTCTCAAGAAATGTATTTTTGTGAATGGAGTGGTTTACTTCTAACAGCAAATCACTAGTGTGCTCTGCCAGCCCTCAGGCAGAGGAGCATTCTGCTGTCTGGCTTCTGGTCTGTTTTTCTAAGTGTATTTTCCAAAGGAAAAAGCATTAGGAAAGAAAGCTGTGTGCAAGTGAGGGAAACGAGTGTTAGGGTGGACATGTATCCTCTTTGTCTGGTGTGGCAGAACAGGAACTGGGGAACTGAGCACTGCCCTGTGGCCATTACGGCACTGGCAGTTCTCAGTCATCCCCTGCCCTGGCTCAACTGCACGGGCTATGATTCAGAGTCAGGGACAACACCATGTGAAATAAAACCTTGAAAAACAGATATGCAACTGCGTATCCATATGAAGACAGTGTCATTGTAGAAGGTGCTTTTGCATTTCATGGGCATGGAAGTGGGATGGAAAGAGAGCCATTTCTTACAAGTACTGTGAAGTGGCCACTGTGTTCAGATGGGGTCATGAAATCTTGGGAAAAATTACAGAAGTCTTCTGAGAGTAGGTCTGTCCCTCATGGGCAGGGTTTACCTTTTTTAGGGAGAATGACGTCACCTGGAATATGTCTTTGGTTTGTACAATACCCAAACATTTAGGAGGAAATGACATTGCTGAAAAGACACCTCTTGTTGGTGTGACTGTCCTGTATTCTGGGCAGTTCAGTAAAGCTCATGCTTAGTGTGATGTGGTCCTGCCTTTGTGTGGTGGGCAGGAGATAGGGTTTTCAGGAGCCTGCTGCAGACAGAGGAGTTGCTCTGAGAGAGTCTGAGCCTGGCCCACAACTGATGTACAAGAGCTGTTTCCCATCTGCTGAGGCCAGCTGTGGGACTCAGGTTTTGGTGAGGGGAAGGAGAAGTATTTGGCCATGTTTGCAGTCACAGCTCTTCTGCTGAAGCAACGCACCAGGCTGCCAACTGGGCTACTCTGTTTCAGCTCTTAAGGAAAAATCCTATGCAACATTAAATAAATGCAGGAAAAAAGGAAGTAGTGGTGTGCTGAGGCATGTGGGACCTGAGCAAAGGCTTTCTTGGCACTCCTGCTTTTTCTCATTTCCATTTCTCTTATCAGCAGATATGTGAATGGGTACCACTTTGCCACACATAGGGTATAGCTTCATGTAGGCTCAAGTAGGTCACAGCTGAGTTTCCTGTGAGAAGGGGTTTTGTTCAGCCTTGTGCCTATTACAAGCTGTGATCTGATTAACTTGTAAGATCTAGGCCTTGTTTTCAATTGAATGCGGGGCAGAAAAACATGGCTTTGGGGAGTAAAGAAAGCAGGATTCTTCCTTCTGAAAGAGGGTCTGGGCATGACACTGGGTCCCTGCCCTTCCAGGGACTGTGTACTGTACACTAGACTGGGACAAATTCCTGACCATTTATGTTTATGAAACAAAAAAAGGCTGTCTTGGTTGTTTTTGTGTTTTTTCCCCCTTCACAGGATAGCCACAAAACTCACTATCAAACCCAGGTGATATCTACCCTTTCATTTTAGCTGAACGTTGTAAATCTGTCCTAGGCAGCCCTGTGAACAAATCTTGTCAGATTTGCTGTGCTAGCTTACAGGGTAGGTGAGATAATTGTAATGCATATACTAATATATTCAAGGTTGCTACTTGTCCTGTGAATTACAGGATGTCCTATATCACAGGGCAAGCTCCATATCCTGGCAGAAAAAATAACTGTGTGGCTTTCCCTGCCTCCCTGCCCCTATTCTGAGCATCTCTTACCAGCTGGAGTTACAGACCACATCAATTCCCAGTGCCATGGCAGAAAGAGAAGAGTGGGGGCTCTCCCACCTTGGATTGTGTGACCCAGTTCAAGGGATGTGCAGAGTGAGTTGAGCTGAATGGGCCTTTTTCTGTCCCGTGGGAGATCCCTTAAACTGGAAATCTTAAGTATACTTTGGGATCTTTTGAAATTAAAATTTCTACCTAACCAGTATCTAGAAAAAATGCTTAAAATAATATTTTTAACAGGAAGAGATTTAACACTCCAGTATTAAGAGTGGCCGGGTCAAAACTGCTATTGCAACTTGAATATAGCTTGCTTACACATAATCTGTTAGATGTTTAGTTATGTAGCCACATGTGATTTTGCTATTTCGTTCAGGTCACGGCTGGCTGGACTGTTTCAGTTTGCTTTGTCATAGTCAGCCATGAGGACTATCTCCTCCTCAGAGCTGCAGGCTAGCAATCAGTCATCCTCAGTGGTCCTTGAATATTGCAAGTTTGGCTGTTGGAAGGAGACATATTTACAGCTCCAGTGTATCAGGTGAACTGTGAGGATCTGCTTTGTCAGCAGGAAGTTAGGGAGAATGGCACGGTGGAAGGCTGAGGAGTGTGAGAGCAGTGAGAGGAGGGCCATTGCTCTGTGTCAGGGGCTGCAGGCAGCCTCTTTGCCACCACAGCTGCTTTCTCTTCCCACCAAGGCACTCTCTCCAACCATGAAGGGGACTACAGCTTTCTGATGAAAAAAATAAAAGTCATGGGTAAGAAGCAAAATTCCTCAATTTGGTTTAGTTACTTTTCTGCATCTCTTAACCTGAAACTAACTCTTAACGTCAATGTGATGCAGGCACTCCCCATGAAAAGCTGAGACCTAACCATAAAGGACTGTCTTATCTTACCTTTGCAGTGCCTTTACTTCTTGTAATTTTGACCTCAATGGTACTGGATTATGGCAGCCTAAGTTCTGATGATGTTTGATTGATTCTCTAATATCCTTGTGTCTCACCATAGATAGGCAGAGTGGAGTAAGACACCATCAAGCATTAATGACAGCATTGTAGAATTTGAGCTAAATGCTGTTCCTTAAGACCATGAATGTCTTGTGACACCTGTCAAGCTCTCTTATTCCCTGTTTAACTTGCAACAGTTGAAACACCTCAATATCTGAGATCTGACATCAAGGAGAGCAGAGATAACAAGCTGCTCTGGTAGAGATGCTCACTACCTTGCATTAGCCAGAGGAAAGGGAAAACCCAAGACCACAGCCTGCGTCAGTTGTGTTTATTTTCAGATTCAGTGAGAAACTTTTCCCCTGAATTAATACTTACACATTGACATGAATGAAGCTGAAGTCCTTTGGTATTTGCAAGTGGCTGAAATGCAAGTAAAAGCAAGGATTTCTTGCACTCCCTCCTGTGGGTAGACAGGTGTTCAGCCATCCCCAGGAAAGCAGGTCTACATCATGCAAAGCAGTTTCTTGGGAAGACAAACACTGTAACTCCATATGTCTCCCCTTCCTCCTTTTTCCCCCCACTTTGAATACTGAGATGATGTCGTATGGTCTGGAATATCCCTTTGGTCAGTTTGGGTCACCTGTCCAAGCTGTGTCTCCTCATCTTTTCCCATGCATCCCCAGTCTCCTTGCCAGTGTGGCAGTTCAAAAAGCAGAAAAGGTCCTGGCTCTGTGCAAACGCTGCCCAGCAATAACAAAACCATGTCTATATTATCAACACTCTGATCAATACAGTTTCAAAACACAGCCCCATATTAGCCACTGGGAAGAAATTTAACTCTACCCCAGCCAAAATAAGCAGACCTATCCAATGTAACAGGGTAAGAGAGTCTGGAATCACAAGATAAGCACATTGACCTTGCCAACATCACTGCTTTGCCATGCATGGGAATGGTAGTCCAACATCTCAGCTGAAATGTAAATGGTCATTCATTTTGTGTTTGATCACTTGTGCCTGTTTTGTAGTGGAGGGGATGTATCCTGGTGAAGACAACATGGGAAAATGTGACAAATGGGAACTTAGATATTTTCTACTCACTGCCTTGGGTTTTTCCTGCACAGAAGGCAGTTCTGACATGTAACTTTAGGTATATTGTTTAAATATAGATAAATGTTGCTTTTTCACACCTACTGAGCCCTATCAGTTGGTACTAGTCAGTCAGTAGGTGTGAAAAAGCAACATTTATCAAATGACCTTATAATAGTACCTCAAAATAAAGACTTTGAAGGTAAATACATCCATTAGTTGTCATGTGAGATGGGCCAATAATTCATCATCTGAGTCACCCTCTCAGCTTTTTCTTCAGCAGAAGTTCTCAGGTTTGTTGAAGTATTTCTTATTGTGTAGCTTCCACAGAGTCTAGCAGGTGGAGAACAAGCAGTTGTTTAGGGAAAAAAGGTCTTGGAGTGTTTGGAAAGAGAAATAACCAAGGAAGTATTAGTCATTCCCTGTGCATAAACACAGCCATAATTTGTATGTATTTTAGTTAGACCATGTCAAAAGAGTGTCTTGAATACTGAAATAAATTGAACTTATTTTTGGTCTAATATATCACATAGTTAGCTGAGATTGTATAACATTTGGGAAGACAAGTTCAAATTGTGAAGGAAGTTAATTAGGTTGACTCTTTTATGGTAGTTGACAAGAAGGATACCCTCAGGCACAGCTGACCTCTTTTTTTATATTTTTCTTTGCCATAGATTTGATCTGTTTTTCTCATATTGGCAGTTTTGTGTACAATAACAATTGTCCTCCTACGTGATAGCAAGCTTTAGGATTCCTCAAGAGAGTTAGGTTCAACCTCTCTTTCAATAGAGCTTTTATTTTTCCAGCCCTCTAAATCTTCATCTCCCTGGAGAAGTAGGAAAATCTTTTGCACAAGAATCGCTCATTTCCTTTGCCAATCTCATCTTTGACTGTTTCTTTAGTAAGTGGGTGTTACCGTTTCTCTTCCCTTATTGGCAGAGGATTTTTGGAAAAAAAGCTGAGGCAGCACTCTGCTTTAACTGAATGTCCAGCCAGAGGGGTAGTGGTGGAGTAGCCTTGGTCTATGTAGAAGTGAAGCACATAAACTCTCCTCTTTAGGAGCTTCTGCTCCTCCAAACCAATACCATGCCAGTTTGGAGTTAGTTCTTCCATGTCCCTATCTAACCTTACTTTGAAAATACTTGCTGGAATAAAGTGGATTGTTTTCTTTCAAAGGTACATAAACATGTAAAAGGGACCAGTACACCACATACTTCTTCCCAGTTCAGGCCTGTCCTTCCCTCTCTGTTCTTACTTTATCTTTTTTTTTTACCTTTTCTCTGTCAGATGAGGGTCAGTTATATTTGTGCAGGTAAACCAAGCCAATATTCTTCACCAGACCTTTATGCTGCACAAGTGAATTAAGGAAATCTCTTTATGCTCTGCCTCATCTTGCCAGCTATAGTCAAACTTCTTGCAGCATTCTGAAGTCCTGGTGGTGACACCATACAGGGCAAAACCTGCTGGATGACAACAGAAAATTGTTTGTTTTCACTCTGCTTTATACATGGTAATTAGAATAAAAATAAACCTGAGCTACAAAGTCTGGACCTGGGAAAATCTGTCTCATTTTAAGGATTAATATAAAATACTGAAGATTCAAAATCTCTTTTTTTTTCTTTTTCTGCCTTGCTTTTCCATGTCCCAAACTAATTTTCAGCTTTGTCTTGCAGCAGACAACATTACAAATTATAGAGGTTTTTGGTCTGAATAAATTGAAGTCAAAATAGTCAATGCAAGTTTATAAGTATTGCAAAGTTTTTGTGTGGGAAAAATAAGAATACTACACAGAGCTCTAGAGGAATGAATAAAAATACAAGAAGTTGTTGAGGATAGTGAAAACTGATCACTCCATCTTTTGTATGGTATCCCATAGCATCGCTAACTCAAACCTAGTACTAAATAATTTCAAATAAGTAATGCCCATGTCAACATATTTTTTTCATCATGGATGGTAATAATGTAATTTTTGTTTCATAAATTCCCTGAATAATTTAGTTAGGAAGAAGGTGCCCTCTAAAGTTGTGGAAGGATAACTTAGTAACTGGAGTGTAGGGCTTGCAGGAAATCCCAGTAAGGAGCTATAGCTGAGTTTATAAATGATTTGGAGATGTGTACATGCCATTCCACTAAATCATCATTGTAAGGGGAAAAGAAACCCTTTTGGTTGCTCTTACCATTTTTCCTGAGCTGTTCTGTGCACTTGGGCTCCACTTCTCTTTTGCAATGCTTGATGAGCTGATGCTCCAGTTTGGTGTGATAAACCACCTCAATGCCAACCGAGCCTAAGAGGGACCATCACGTGTCATCATTGTTTTCTTTGCTTACCCCAACCACCTAAGTTAGAATGCCAAAAGGTAACAAATTATGTATTTTGTAAAATGTAGTGTGCCTGTTTCCAAGAAATTTTGGAAAACTGGTTCTGATTGTGATGAAATGCTCCTTCTCTGTGTGTGTACATGAGCGCCTTTCAGCTTAATAAAAGGGTATTTTGCAACATCACATGGACAGAATCTCCAGTCAGAGTTGTCAAGGAGTTACCCCTTAGCCTGTTTACTTTTAAACCTTTATTTTGTACAGGCAAATATTAATTTTATTTTTGCAGCATTTGATTATACATAAAATTAGCCATTTATTGTTTGGCTGATTTTCAAAGAGAAACTAAACTTTTGCAAATCTTTGGCTATAATTTTGAAATCTATTAGAAAGGAGTCCTCCCAAATTACATATGTCACAGTTAAAAAAAATCCAAAATTGCATATGACAGAAGTGGTTTCTGAGTGTCTGCTGTGTAAAAAAAAAAAAAAAAAAAGGAGGAAAAAAGTAAATCTAAGTATTTCTAAATATTTTTTACTTCTCCTTTTTTTTGGATATGATACATTTTGTATGTTATTACAGTATTTCCCCCTGAACTTGAATTTTAAAGTTATGACAGATTTTTGCTAAATTATATTTCTTTTGTATTTGCATGTCTGTGAAATTTACCTTTTGAACAGGGATTAATAACAGTAGTATTTTATTTTTTTGGAGTTTGAATTTGCAACCTGAGACGTGAGGCAAAAAGACAATACAAGAGTGTATTTTGCAACCCTTGCTTACACTGTAGTAATTATTCAAATAAGCCTGTGCTGGATACTTATGTAAATAACTGTTCACATGTAACTCAGTTCATAGTTTCATGATAAAGCAACAGAAGCTTCAGCAGAAAAATACAGGGTGAAGAGTTCTCTTTTTCTTGTTCCTTCTACACTGTTTCTGCTCTCTACCCAGAGGAGCACTGTGCTGCCTGCCCCACTGCAGACATTTGCAGGGACACAATATAAGCTTGATCAGCAAACTGATCTGAATTAATTAAAATGAAGGAGGAAAAATATTCTGAAACTTACATATTTGAGGAAGGATTACAATGTACCACTTCACATTTTGATTGATACTTTCAAAAATTGAAGTAGTGAATGTTCTATAATTTTATTTTTTTAATCTACTGCCCTAGGAGGTACATTTTCAATGTCAAATATCCAGATTTGGAGTTGATGTGGGTTTGGATTGATATGTCCCAAATCTGAAAAAGAGCAGTTGTCCATGATGCATGAAATCCAAGTCAGAAAGCTGAGGATGCTGATTTCTTAGAGGGATTGTCTGACTTGATTGCCCTTCAGTTTAACATTAAGACTTTGCCCTGAAGGACACAAATTCCTAGGGAACTTTTACGTTTTACCAGGAGGTGTTGAAACTCAGAAAACAGTTCCACCTTGCTTTTAATTTTCTTTTCAGACATAAATATTTCCTCCTAGTGTTCCTTTTGTATTGTTGCGATAAGTGTGTTTTTCAGAACGTGTTTTTTCCTTGTGAGCCCCTCCATGACTATGTGTAGTGCAAAGATTTGTGCCTGAAGTGACAATTACAATTACATTTGTGGTCAGAGAAGCCCTGATCACGCCGGGTGCACTTTCTCTTTTCTGCTCGCTGGAACTTACGTTGGGAGTTTCATACATTTATTCATCTTTTTGAATGTTAAAGGTGCTTGCAGTCCAGCCGGCTTAATTAGGTGACTAATTGTTTCAATAACAAACACAATCTGGGAGCTGGGAGTGGGAACCAGAAGATATGTGAGGTGGGTAGTGTTGCAACACCTGAGCTTACCACATCACTTGGTGGCTCAGTTTTCCCCAGCGAGAATTGGGAAAGGTGGCATGCATGAGAAGCTCTGCCTGCAAGTGAAAATGCACTTTGTGTATTTGGACCAATATTGACTTAGAAGGCTTATCTGAGCAGTTGTTTTCATTTGTTTTGAGGAAGGTGTATAGTGACTCCATGGCTGTACAGATAAATACTTGTATAATGGGAAGATGGGAAACACAAGCTGATGCAGATATTTTGATACTTAAAGTTGAGTATGTTTTCCTGCCCTGAGCAAAGCTAAGAATCTGTAAGTCTTCCTGATTTCTGCCATAATTCTGAGTCTTCAGCATCTCTGCAAATTAGATCATATTTGTTATCGTTAACTAAGGTTGGCAGGGAACAGGGCAATTCCTTGGCACAGGTGGCATTGCGTAAAGTTTATGTTGGGTGTCAGCCCAAAACTCCCACAGCTGTTTATAATAAGATAACAGTGTGTCATGCAAACAGGGTCATACTCTGAGGGATGGTCGGGGAACAAAGGGGTATTTGGGGGGAAGCAGGGACAGGGAAAATGTGCAGAAAATGCCTAAAACTGTACTGAAGAAAAGTAGTGATATATGGGTTTGATAAGAGCTAAGTATGGCTGTTACAGGGGCTTATTAATGGAGTATTGCTATTCTGAAAAAGAACTTTCAGAATAATAGGTGAGGGTTCAGTTATCCTTAACCTCATTTGTTGAAACAGAAATGTATCTAGAGCTATTGTCTCGGAAATAACCCCAAAAAGAACAGGTTTCTGTGACCAAATGCAGATTCAAAGGCTGATCTTGTGACCTGGGAGGCTGGTTCTAATCTGCTGAAATCTTCATAGCAGAGATAATTCAGTGCAGACATTTACGGATGTTTTTATTTTTTAACCCCGATTTTGTCAAAAGGATTGTTTTGATTCTTGTGTCATGTTAATGTAACCTGGTAGAGAAATGAAATATATTAGCATTATCAGTATTGAGATTTAACAACATAGTTAACTTAGAATTCTTCTTACGCTCTCTTATGCAGCATGCCAGGGATTTCTGAGTTCACAGTTTATAAGATGAAAAATAATTATGTTTTTCTTAAGTACAAGCAGAGAATTTTTACTGTTGAGAACAGTAGAATTGTTTTGAGTGGGAGAGCCTGTGATGGGAACCCTTAAAGTTTTGTGTGCATTAAGCTGGTCTGAAAGTTAATACTGACTTACAATTTTTTAGATAATGTTTGTATTTTCAGTTTATGGTAGTATTCTTCCTTCTGCAATTACCTTTAAGATTGCCAATTTATTTCTAGAAGGGCAATAAATCAGAATTAGTCAGCTTTCGTAGTTAAATAACATATCCAAGACAATTACTGATGAAAAAAGATCTGCTTTCTCAGAATGCAATATGACAGATCACCAACAAAATATATATGTGTATGCATTTCAGAAAAAGAGAAATAACAGAAAGAGATTATTCATAATAGCCACCATTTGCAGTCAAATCATCATCTTTTACTTATGCAACCTAGCCTGGTCTTATTTTGTAGTTCCATTTAAACCACTGAATATTTTTTTTAACATATGAAGAGATATTCCTAGGAAAGAAAAGGATACTTTAAAGCTGTTATCAACTACTTCCAGCTATTGAGATAGCAGTAGTACGGGATATGAGAGCTCAGCTGGTCAAACCAGGGAATGAAAAGTGGCATCAAGACTAGACTGGAAGGCAAAGGGTATAATTTCATGTATTGTGACAGCAATTAATTGCTCACAAAATGAAACACACTATATTGAGGTTTTTTTTGCATTTGATTTTATGAAAAATTAAATTGTGTAAGGCAATATTGTGAGGAGGTTTGTGGTTTTTCAAGATTCTCTGCCATAATTCTGTGAAATGTACTGTTTTGTCCATTCTGAAGTTATGTTGCTTGCAGAGAAAAATGTGCATGCCATTTCCCCAGTGAATTCTGAAATTCTCTAAGTAGTAAATAGGTGCATAAAGTAAGCCCTGTGGAAAATGAATTTTTTTTTGTTTTACTCTAGAGCTTTGGTCTGGGTTATCCCCCCATCCCCTCCACACAGTTGAGAGATTTTTCAGTCACTGGTGCCTCAGCAGATGCTGCTGTTCCTTCCTCAAGCCATGGCTTCAGCTCCAGCTGTGCTGCTCTAGCCTGAGTTGCTCTCCAGGTCTGTGACTGCAATTTCCCCTGGCTTTGGAGCACAGCTTCAGGCAGTGGTGCCATGGGCAGGGCTGGCAGAAAGTGAGCAAAGAGAAAGGGAGTGGGGAAAAAGATTTCTGGAACAGCTTCTCCACAACCTCTCCCACACCCTTCATTCCTGCTTGTGTGCCACTTGATTTGATGTGTCTGTGCAGGCAGCTGCCTGTGCTGCATGATGAAATGTCTGGCTGGATCCTTCCCTAACCTGCTTCCCAGCCCGGCAGGAGGAATGCCTGTACCTGCACAGGGCAGGGTAGCATGACAGGACAGTGGTGAGTTGCTGAGGGAGGAGGTCAGCTGTGTTTAACCTGGCATCATTGCAAAGAACAGAGAGATTGCCTGACTATGTCTCTGGCAGGACCCTGAAGCTAAATTTGCAAGCAAAGTAGATGTGAGCGCATTGGTTTTTATATACTCCTAAGTTTGTCCTACAGGTATCAGCCTTGATGTAGACCTTAAAGCAACTTGACATTACTGAGTGACCAAAACTGAATTCAGTTGTTTGATTTTGATGGTCAGCATGAAGTCTTTCTCAACAGAAATTGGAAGGCACGTATAGCATTTTCTGAAAAATAAGCTTAAGTTCTTTGTTCTCAAACGGACATCTTCTAAAAAACCATTTGTATCTGAAAATTTTCATTAATAAAATCGGGGTAAATTTTGAAAATTACTTTTACTGATCCATCTTAGGTACAAAGGGTTGTAGTAAATGGGATTACATCAGGCTGATGACTGGTCACTAGTGGAGTTTTCCAGGGCTTCATTTTAGGCCCAGCACTCTTCAACATCCTTATAAACAACTTTAATGCAGGATCAAAAGAATACTAAATGAGTTTGCCAAAAATACTAAATTTGGAGGAGCTGTTGACTGCCTCAAGGGCAGAAAGAGGCCCTGCAGAGAGCCCTTGACAAATTAGAGAGATGGGCAATCACCAATCATATGAAGTTTAAAAAGGGCGCATTCTGGATTCTGTACCTGGCATGGGATAACCCTGGTTGTGTCTGTAGACTGGGGAATGAGAGGTTGGAAAGCAGCACTGTGGAAAGAGACCTGGGGGTCCAGGTTGATGGCAAGCTGAACAAGAGTCAGCAGTGCCCTGGCAGCCAGGAGGGCCAACCCTGTCCTGGGTGCATCAGGGACAGCATCACCAGCCTGGCAAGGGAGGGGATTGTCCTGCTCTGTTCTGCACTGCACTGGAGCAGCCTCACCTTGATATTGTGTGCAGTTTTGGGTCCCACAATATAAGAAAGACATTAAGCTATTGGGGGGCATCCAAAAGAGGGCAACAAAGATGGTCAAGAGGTTAGAGGGGAATCCATATGAAGAATGTCTGGGGTCACTTGGTCTGTTCAGTCTGGAGGAGACTGAGGGGAGACTTCACTGCAGTTACAACTTCCTTGAGAGGGGAGGAGAAGGGGCAGACACTTATCTCTTCTCTCTCATGACCAGTGACAGGACCCAAGGGAATGGCCTGAAGTTGTATCAGGAGAGGTTTAAGTTGGATATTAGAAGAAGGTTCTTCACTTAGAGGATGGCTGGGCACTGGAACAGGCTGTCCAGGGAAGTGTTCACAGCACCAAGACTGACAGTTCAAGGAGCATTTGGACAATGCTCTCAGACAAATGGTGTGATGCTTGGGGCTGTCCTGTACTGGGCCAGGAGTTTGACTTCCATGATCCTTGTAGTTCTTTTCCATGCAGGATATTCTATGATTCTAGAATCTTCAGTTTTGTATATAAAACTCTTTTGCAAATTACTTTTATACATGCACAGACCTTAGCAGTTAAAACTTCTGTATAGGTTAGAAACTTCTATACACGTTTGTGGTGAAGAGCAATTGTACACTGCTGTTTGCCTGGAGCACATTTCAGACTTCTCACCCATATTCTCTGTGACAGAGGCTGCAGTGTACCTTATTTCATCCCAGTCACGTACAGCTTTTGGCTTCCTGGGTATGTGCCAGTGCAGCCCTCAGCTGAGCAAAGCCTGAACTTCTTAGTCTAATAATTAACTTCTGTAAACTTCCAGGTGAGCTCCAGCTT
Source organism: Toxostoma redivivum (assembly GCA_013397375.1). Lineage (NCBI taxonomy): Eukaryota > Metazoa > Chordata > Aves > Passeriformes > Mimidae > Toxostoma > Toxostoma redivivum. Next base: position 795,474 of record VXBI01005648.1, on the reverse strand, counting down.
TCTGTATATTCAGGCAGTTTCATTTATAAGTAGAAGCTCTTTTTGTTAGACATCTCCAATTCCGTGATCCTCCAAACATCTGCTAATGTTTTTTTCCTCATCTTCACAGGAACTGATGTTCAATGGCTAGAAGAGAGCTGACAAGTGGCTGAAATGAATACGACTACTATTCTACAAGAGATTTTGATTAAAAGATCACAGCAGAAGAAGAGGACTTCTCCCTTAAACTACAAAGAGAGGCTTTTTGTACTTACAAAGTCTATGCTAACGTACTACGAAGGTCGAGCGGAGGTAGGAGACAGAGATTTATACTACAGATTGCCTTTGTTTCTTTTTGCTTTTGTGCAATACTGGCTTTTTTCCCTACCATATGTCGTACTATCAAGAACTGTTTGGGGAAATGGTCATTAGTGACCATGAAAGTGAGCTGGCATTTCTCTTATTTAATAATGCAACTTAATATAATGAAAGTTGACAGAGGTAGTCAATGTGAATTGGTTCTCAATCAGAGAGGTAGTGCATAGCCAGGATGGCGGAAATGACATAAAACAGTGTTTAGAAGTGATCATCAACGCTGATTTCTTTCTCTCTCCAGAGAGGTGAAAGATCACTGCGATTATGAATTGGGGAAAAGGTAGAAAAAGTTACAATTGCAGTTTCTTGTAGCCATGTGTACTGTGAAGGCCATTACATTCACATCTGGCAATTAACTGCATTTGAACAGGAGAAAGAGTGTTTGATAGGAGCAGTGCATTGCAGACTGAGTTCGGTAGAGACAAGATCTATTAGAGTGGATCATGCAACCTGGTGATTGAAATGAAGCTGGAAGCACTTTATATTTGACCGTACAAGCAACTCATCTTGGTTACCACTTTCTGTGTAAATTCAGTTACTCAGGAAGTTATTAGTGTAAACTATGCAAATCCTCAGACCAGCACTTTTTCAAATGAGCTCCAGACTCAGTTTCATCAAGGTCACCTGCCCCCAGAGTGCCCTGTCACATGCTCAGTGCTGGAGGTGAGATTTTCCACTTGTGTGAGGCTACTTTCCATGTTTGTCACAATGCTGAAGAGGATTAAAATGACTGTAGTAGCTTGTGAAACGTTGTATGCCTTGGCACGCCATTTAACAAATAAAGCTTAATGGAGGGAACCCTGCTACCTCATGTGTTGGCTGTCTTACCTCTGATAAAAGAAGAGGGTACAGGAGAGCTAAGGCTTGCTAAGCATGTTTCTCTGCAAGACCTTATGGTTGCACCAGAACTGAGCTCACTTACCATGTTACAAGATGCTCACAGTAGTTTGTTTCCTGAAAGTAGCTTGGACACAGTCAGGGATTAAGAACAAGATCAGAGGCTGAGGTTGGAGGGGGCCTCTGGAGGCCAGCTGTTCCAAGCCCTCTGTTCAAGCAGGGTCACACAGAGCTGGTTGCCCAGAACCAGCTGGCTGTTGAATATCTCTGTCCAGTTGGCTGTTGAGAGTGTCCTTTGATGGAGTCTTTACAGCCTTGCTTGGCAACCTGTGCTAGGGCACAGACACACTCACAGTAAAAAAAAGACCGACATCATTTCCTGACATTCAGATGGGGCCTCTTGTCTGTTCAGTTTGTGCCCACTGCCTCTGTCCCTGCTGGCAGTAGTCTGGCTCTGTCCTCTTTGCACACTACTTTCAGGCACTTTATGTCCCTGTTTTATGATGGCACAGTGCATCAGTCACTCCTATTTTGGTGACTCTGGCCTCCTCCCAGAAATTAGAGATCTGGGGGCTAAGAAGCCCTCTGAAATATGTCTTGCATGCTTATCCCATGTCAGCTTACATTCAGATCAAATAGAAATGTGACAAACAGGTTTTGCAGGTCTAGTTGTCACCCTTTAAGAAGTTATCACTTCCAGCTTCCCCTCTTCCAGTCTTTCCCTTCCAGCTTTCCCTTTGCTCTGCAGGTTAATGTCCTCTGGCTAAAATGCTTTTCCAGGAGACTGACATGTGGATCTCTCTGAGAGGGAGTTTAAACTCTGTTTTATTTGCAGTGAGATTGAACAGGGCAGCCCATAGAGCCCTCAGCAGAGGATGCAATAACTTCTTTAAATATTTCTGCCTCAAATACAGCCAGTTGGGCTGAAAATATACACTATGCCTATGCTATGCCATCAGTTTGCTGCTGAAAAGGGCAGGTCCATTTCATCCCTGTCCTAGCCTTCCTAGACTCCTCCATTCACTTGAATTCATTCTGGCCCTTCTTGAAATCCATACTGCTCTGAAAAAAATTGCTAATCATGGAATCATAGAATGGCCTGTGTCAGGAGGGACCTTAATGTTCATCGTTTGAGCCCCTCTGGGCAGAGATGCTTTCCACTAGACCAGATTTCTCAGAGCTCCATCCAATCTGGCCTAGAGCACTTCTAGGGATGGGGCATCCACCACCTCTGTGGGCAACCTGTTCCAGTGTCTCACCACCCTCACAGTAAAGAATTACTTCCTAAAATCTGATCTAAATCTACTCTTAGTTGGAAGCCATTCCCCCTTGTCCTTTCACATGCCTCTGGAAAGTTTCTCTCTTTCTTGTAGGCTCCCTTCCCTGCTGGAAGGATGCAATTAGGTCTGCAGAAAGATATTTAATCTGGTTTTATTTTTGCTGGATTGGTGTTCTGCTGGGTTAGCATGCTGCATTAGCTGGGTGCAGGATCTAACCAGTGCCAGAGGCTGTGCCAGGTGCTGGAGGGGAACTGGCTGCTCCCACTGTTGACATCAGCAGGCTGTGAGACTGGCTCAGCCGTAATGCATTACCTTCCAGCCTCAAACCATTTTCATTTTCATTGTTCCTCCCCTGTTAGATTCTTTTAAACATTAATCAGCATTTTATTTTACTACCAGTGTTGTCTGAAAATAGCGAGCTCTGATCTTAAAGGGGCATACTGAATATTTTTGTCTCAAAAAAAACCCCACAACTGTAAGACTAAGATCTCTGTGGCACAGTTATTCCTTTGTTTCTCTGGACAACTTAAATGGCAAAGATGTTTGTGAGATAAATTATTTGTTTGGTTATTGTTTGAGTTTTTTAAAGCCAATTATAGTGGCTATAAATATGTATTTACAGTAAAACAGATGCATATTCTGACTGTGGTAATTTATATGAAGAGAAAAAATTTATTAGCCATCCAGACAATTCTGCCCCCTCTGGGCTTATTGCTGAAATAAATATGACTACAGTGTATGCTGGTTGAATTTAAAGACATGACACATGAAAGGATAGATACAGACTGATTTAATTTTGGGCTTGGCCGTATTCAAAGTCCAGATTGGTGAGATAAACTTGGAAATCCCAAGCCAATAGGATCTCACTCCTCATTTTAATCCCCTAACTGCAGTGGTAGCAATCTGCCAAGGGTGGTTGAGTTCTGCTCCTCTAGAGAAGTGTGTAATTCCCAGTTTGATTGTTGGCGAATTTGAAGTATTTTCTTGTTTTCTTCCATTTTAACTTTTATGGGAGTTCAGTAGAGAGAGTTCAAGAAAAAAACAGGGTTTGTGGGCACGTGAATAATCTTACCACTTCTTTTTAAAAACAAGACTAAATTTCATTAACCAGATTAGCCAGTATTCAAAGTGTGGGCAAGGTGGGATTATTAATAAAGTGACATAATTAGACATTTTGTATGTCTGGTGACAGAAGTGGAACATTTATGACAACAAAAAGCTGTCAACCATAGCATAAAGTGTTCATTTAAATGCTGCTGAGAGATTAAATTGTTCTGTAGAGCCAGAAGTGGAGCATCACTTGTTCTTTGACCAGAAACTGCACATTATAGATACCACTCTTCTCTGTTTTTTCTTGTTCTGTGTACTGAAAATGTCCCATATACCTTACTTGGAGCAATAAATTATTATCTCCTAAACATGACTACCATCAACAACTACTAAAATCTTGTTTTTAACTTTCTCATAACTGGTTTAAATCTTTCTATACGTGCTTTTAAGCAGATCAGGCCCCCTGTCATAGTACAATGACAGTGCATGCCTGCAGTGAAGCTGGAACTGCACTGCTGCCATGAAAAGGAGAAATACAGTTTTTCCACTTGCTATTGCTTCGCTGTAAGTCATGGAGCAGGTGTGTGAACTCCTGATGGAGCATAGCTACAGAATCAGTGAAGAGGCTGCATTTCAAGACTGATTTCAAAACACCGAAGCCCAAGAAAGGAGAATCCTGGTTTAGGTCACCTGTGCAAAGCTCTACAATTACAATCAGTATCATGGGAAACTTACTTTGCATAGGAAGCCAACAGGACCTTGGCATTTACTGCTTAACTTCTTGGCATTATGCTGTTGGATGAAAAATGTGGAAGAAGTATCATCTTTAGGTTTGTTAAAAAGCTGGACATTAAGAAGTTTGAAAATGAAAATGCATCAGGAACTGAATTGCCTTAAGCATCGTGGAGATAGATCTTTAATGTCAGAAAAGAGGGATATTCTGTTTAAGCTGGGATGTGTTGATTTTGTTTTTATTTTTTTCTTGGTCATAAATTCTGAGAATTAGTAAGTGTAGCTGTTGGGGAAGGGGCATCGATGCACTATTGTGCGATATTGGACTAACAATGATTATAAGCGAATAAGAAGGCTGAACTAATGTTGTTTCTTGAAGTCCTTAATGGTTTATCAGCTGTCATTGCTGGAAAGAGTATTTTCTGTATTTTTTCCTAATGTTGCAAAAGTGGCTATTGAAATCTGAATGTGATGTGGTCCGTTTACAATAAAGACAAAAGTTCACTGTAGTAAGATATAACTGCATTGGTCTCCAAGCACAGAGTACCAGTCATGAATGTATAAAAGTAGGGAAGAAGTAAAATATCTTCCTATTCTGAGTCTGGAGATATTCTGTAAAGTACATCTTGCTGGTTATGCTGCAGTCAGAAAGACTTGAGATATCTACAGTGTTCTCAAACATGTATTGTAGACTTACCAAGGCAGTAGACAGTAGTAACTAGTTTGAAAGTGGGAGGTGGTAGGCATTTTTTCATAAACTGGCCCTTGTTCTTGAGGACTGCTGCACTGTTCTTACTGTGTCAGCTGGAGTCATGGATTGTAATGTGACTTTGCTGGATAATCTGGTTGTATAGCAAAGGCAGTCTTTGTAGTTTGAGTGAGGAAACACAAGCATGAAATATTTCATTAGGAAATCTCTTTTCAATTTTGTGTGGTTTGAAAACTCAGCATAATACTTCAGCTGTACTTCTGGTCATTTTCCTGAACTATTATCTTCCAAGAAATCAAAACATACAAGTCAGTATCAAATTGATAAGCAAATTTAGGCAATTTTGAAATTACCTGATTTGTTTGAAAATCAAATATTTCATGTAGTTATATTAAAACAATCTCACTTGGAATGGCTTTGGAAATAACACCACATATGCGTGACCCTAGGTACACTTAGCCATTTTCTGTCAAAAGTGAGCTTATATCTTGAGTATTCAACTTAAAATTCCTTGAAGTTTATTTTTGAAGGATTGATGCATTCACACTTTCATCTGTGTCTGTTTGGAAAATCAAACCTGAAGTGTTTATCTAGGAGTCCACCTTATCACTGAAATTTTAAACACTTCAGCTGGACAGTGGAAAGGAGGACTCATTTTGCCAGTATACCTGATGGCTGGTGCCACAGTTCAAGTGCCCCACATACTCCTTTGCACGGTGGCTGCAAAGAACACCATCATTTATTCCTCTTGAGTTAGCCAGCAGGACAGACCACACAAAAATAGCATCCAAGCTACTGCATCCGTCAGGGTTGCCAACCACGTACTTGTGGTTTATTGTCTTTCTCCTGATGCCTTGGGTTTTAGCTTTTATATTTCTCAGACTCTCTGCTGCTTGGTGTGTAACTCTGAAACTTCATATTTGGTGTTAGTAAGTTCTCTTCACAGGGTGGTTAGACAAAACAATCCCTTCCCAGCTAGAGAATCAAGGACAACCGGCAAAAAACATCAACAATGTCAAAAGGAAGGGGGCAAGCCAGGGGGCTGAGACTTCATAACAGGGAGCTGTTGTTGGACAATTGACCCCAATATATAGATGAACCAAAACTTATAAAAGTGTAAAGACTTGTGACCAGCATTCATCTTGGATTTGACTTGGGTGTAGCCCCAGCTGGGCTCTTGCACTGCCCAAGGTGTATTCTTCCAATAAATACCTATTTTATTCCTTTTGCTCTGTCTAGTCTCTGTTCCAGGTCAGCCTTTCCAGGCATCACTCCTTGTGTGGCAATGGTTTTGACTGCTGTGAATTCTTTCTCTGGTATCTCTGAACTGGACAGTTGATGACCCCAGCTGGAGCAGGCTGGCTGCCACGTTACAGAACAGCCATGACAGCAAGTAACATGTACTTCACACAGGTTTTAGTTAGCTAATGCTGGCAGGGCATCTTGCTTGAACTTGAGAGTGCCACCAGACTACAGATTTTTGCTCTAGATGGCATTTTAGGCAAGGGAAATTCTTCAAAATGAAGGAAAGAGAATAAGTGTAGGTGTTAAAGTACATCTTTCTCAGCAGTGAAATAGTTGGTCGGTGCAAGTGAGATGTTCTGCTAGTTTCTTGGTTTGAAAACTTTCACATTGATGTTTCTCATGAGTGTGGTGCTTCCCAAAGGCGACACAGATCTGGTTGTAATTTTACAAATACTTGTCAATGTGTACACTCTTAGTAGCCTCATATCTATTGACCCTGTGCAATGTTCCCCTTCATCAGGATATTTTTCTCTCTCCTTGTTGCTCAGCTTGCTCATCAGTGGTACTCTTTAGTTTGAAAGTGTGCCAATGTGTGTGGTTTGGTTACTGTCCTCCCACACAGGGCACAGCATGCTTGAATTAACCTTTCCATCCCACAGCAGCTTGCACTGACCATGTATATGAAGCTGACTATGAGCTTTTGAACATTACATTTCTTCACGCTTTAGCATCTTTATTGTTTACTCATGTTTACTGTATGGATGGCAGTTCACATCAATAAATAGTTTACACTGGATTTTGCATTTTCAAAAGGCATAGGCTAAATCCTAGTTCCTGTGCTTACCCTGCATGTGTTTGAGTGGGCAGGAATCTGCAGTGTTAGAAAGGAGGACGAGAAGGGGTAGAGTTTGGGCTGCAATGCCCATTAGCTCTGGAAATGCTGCACAGAGGATATTGGGGTAGGCACATCACTTACCTGTTTATTAGTGTGCAGAAACCATTTGCTTCTACAGAGAAGGCAAATGATAGTTCCCTGAGGGAAAATGTTTAAGAGTTTTATTTAGAAGGATACTTCTGTGGAGTCAAGTAGAAGGCAACTTCTGAGCAGCTGAACTTGGGAGGTGCAGAATGCTCTTGTCTTCAGTAGTGGTATTTGCCATTAGAATCAGACTTCTGTAAAAACTTCCTTGTGTAAACAGAACTGTTACAACTGATAAAAGCCAACTGGGATAGAAATGAAAAAAGGAGAATAAAAACCTGAACATTTTGGGGGGTTGCTCATTTTGAAAGTCTCTTCCTAAGGAAGAAAGGTCCATCTATAAGGTTTTTGTTTGGTTCTTGTAATTTGAATATAGAGGAGACAGAAGCTACTGAAATTACAGTGGTGATATTTTAAGGAAGGAGAAATACAATCTATGGGGCCCAGTCTGAAGCTGTAGGTTTCAGGGTAAAATTGTGTAGCTTCATTGCGACACTGATATTGTGCAAATACTTCATTTGGAGCATAACAACATTGTAGAGTTCCAAACAGCTATGCTTCNTTTTTTTTTTTTTAACAGAAGAATAATTAATTCTACTGTTGTTTATTCCTATAATGTTTATCCTTTATTTTTTAAATAATTATCCTGATTTACGGGATTTCCTTAGTCATTGCATGGGTGATTTAATTATTTTATATAAATGAAAGCACAATTCAGTATTACAATGCTTCTGATCACTTCACTGATTACTCTGAAATGAGTAGGTTTACAGAGCGTTTTTTAGTTCCAAGTCACAGGTCATAATGATAGAGCTTTCTTAAAATACTTATGAGTGATAACTGGTCGAGTTGGAGATATAACATAAAGCTATTCATGTGAATGGGAGCAGCTTAACAGATGCATGGGAGTGCTCACTTGTAAAGGGCAACTCATAAAGAAACCTAAGCTGTAAAAATAAGGTTGATTATGTTGTAGGTATGATTCCCTATTTTCTATAACATCTACTGAAAGAAAAGTTAGCTATAAAATGAGAATCTGCAGTAATTATCTTTTGACATGAATCTTGATTTTTATGAGATGAAACAAATGAGATGTAGATTAAGTTGAGAAGCATAGGTTTTAGTTGTTGAGATATAGAAAAGGCATAGATTAGAATATTTACCTTATAACTAGACAGGAGTGGATGAGTCTTAAAGGTCTTAAGAAGGAAGAGCTGGAAAACACATGAGACAAGGCAAGAGAAGGCCTAGATTTTTTAAAAGTGTGCAGAAGAGAAGCTGAGAAACTTTAATCTGTGAAGATAATTTAGAGAAAAATGCAAGAAAAGCCGGGCTTGTTGAAGGTACTTGAAAGATGCAGAAATTGTACATCAGCCAACAAAGAAACAAAAAAAATACTCTCAGACTTATCTATGCCTGCTATGGGGTAACAAATCTTGTGGATTGCAGAGACTGCAGATATCCTGTGTTTTCATCCCAGTAAGGGTTTTTGACACTGCTAAATGAGACATTTTCATATGTCAGCATTAGAAATTACCTATATAAATTTCTTGTAAATCTGATTGCAGAGCACATGGGAAACTGGTACTATGTTGAATAGGCATCAGTGGCTTGTTTTCAGATTGAGAGCCTGTCTTGAATGGAATGTCTTGTTCTGCATTTTAGTATTTTCCCCACTGATATTGTTTTTAGAATAGAAGCTTGTTGAGTTCTCAGCTGAAATAAAACTTGAAGGAGCTGCAAGTATTTTGAAAAGCAAGTCTAGGAAACCATGTGGTATATTTGGATTAGGTGTGTGGTGGGTTTATTGTTTGCTTTTTTATTTTATTTTGTAGAATGCAATTCAATGAGGATAAGTAAAAAAGGCAGGAATGCTGAAATGTTCAGATACAGAACAGCAATAAGTAGCCAAGTGTCAGGCTGTCCCCAGGTCCTGGGTTACAGGATAGTGAATCATGAACTGGAATGCATCAATGATGCCTTTTTGCTGTGCAAAAGGCAAATGTTACATTAGGGTGAAAAACCATGACTCCAAATCCTTATAATTAAATGGTAGGGCATCGGCTGCAGTGCTACATCTGGTTTGGGGCAGTAAGTTTCAAGGAAGTTGTGGATCTACCTGTGAGGTTCAGGGCAGGAGCAGCAGGAAGGATGAGCTTCCCAAAAGCCAGTGATGAAGGGTGGGTAAGCAGAAAAGCAATTGTTTAAAGCAGAGAGATGGAATCTCAGAAGACAAAAAAGCCCTCTCAGCTCTGTAGTTGTGGAGTCCATCATCTGAACCTTGAGAAAGGAGCTAAAGCAGCTGGTGCCTTGGCCAAGTGACATCTTGGGTCTTGTTTTGGGCTCTGGTTGCTTGCCTGTGATGCCTGTGGCCTTGGGCTCTCCTCTCTGCATGGCTCATGGAGGCTGAGTCAGGGCTGAAGGTAGGGTGTCACTCACCCAGCAGCCAGAGCGTGATCCTGAGCAGGGAGAAACAGCATAAGTGCTACAGGTGGGTTGGGCAGACTAAGAGCTCTGTGTGTGTGGACTTCACAAACTACCAAGAAAAGAAGACTTGTCTGAAAGAACCTGAAGAGGTATGGCAGTTATATTGACAGCTGAAGGGTTGTAGGTTATTTGGATGTAGGACAGGGATGGAGAACTGGTTGATTTATTATGTGTCCTTTACTTTTATGAGGTTGCAGCAATGTATCATAACTGCAGTGTGCATGTTTGACTGGCTGCCTCCCCATTGCAGGAGAAGAGTAAGTTACAGATAATGCACTGTAGTCATTGTTAGGAAGTTGTATCAGTGCTATGGCAGAGAATTTATTTTTGTGATTTTTGGTCTCTTCAGTGCCAGTCATTGACAGCTGCAGAGTAGCCAGGCCATGGTAGTGGATTCTCAGTTTCTTAATTTGCAAAACAGGGTTTAAAACTTTCTTCTCAATTAAGTTTGTATTTTTTTCCCCTTTAAATTCTTCCTAGCAGTCAGATGTTGAATCAGGTCAGACTAGATCAGAATAGTAATCACCTTTTGCTTTTTGTATCAATTCTATCCATTTTTAAAAGATAAATAAAAATACTCGATACTTGCATTTCTTAATAATTTAAAAAAATAATTGAAAGGAGAAGACGTTCTTCAATATATTTGACACACTGGAAAATATAGGCATGGAAAAAGTGGCCACCTAACACTAGCTACATTAATTATATTTGCATAATCTGTAATTGCTTGCCTCAAGAGGGAACTGCAGAAATATCCAGTCAGTGCTTCTTATTAATAAATGGCAATACTATGAAAAGAAACAAAACCCATTAACCGGAAAGTCCCACCTCCCGCCCTGCAAAGAACCCAAAAATGAAAACACCCATACATTTGGCTCTGGAGCATATTCTATCAGAGCAGCTATCTATAGGCAGTGTTGGCTTAGCCAGGCTTTTCGTGGTTTTGCAAAGTTGAAGAGCAGCTCCATAAAAGGAGATAAAAGCAGTGCTGTGACGTGCTGCGCCTGTGAGAACGCAAATGTCACAACTCTGTGTGTCACATGCTGATGACCTCAGGATTTCCTACATGGGGGTAAGCATGGAAGAGAGAAATCATATGAACAACAAAGAAAGAGAAAGACAGAGCATGGGGGAGACAAAAATCTAGATATTTATTGCCAGCTGGGCTGACTTATGCGTGTTTTCATTGAGACTTTTTTCCCCCCAAATCTAATGGGAAAAATCTAATTGCCAAATCTAATCTTTGTACTGTTCAACACGCCCACATAAACACATACTTCTGTGAGGGTAAGCAGTGCAATATGTTCATCAGCAAAGAGGAAATACACTGAGGAAATATTTTCATCTGATAGTGAGGATATGGCTTCTGAAGCTGTAAAGCTTCTGTATTTAGCAGAGGAGTAATTCCAAATGTACAGAGGATCTGCTGTTTGATTGTACACTTATCTAAAACTTGGGTGTTTATTGTCTTACTGTATTCTAAGCTTTTTTCTTAAGGCATCGTGTAATCCTATATTTGTTCCATATCTGACAATCTAGGCCTAGTGTTATGACTTCTTCATATGACTGTTTAATATGCTAAAATAAAGAGGAATAGCTTATTCTTTGTGGATTGTATGGAAACAAGACTTGGGCATACCCATTGTGAGCAAGGAGAAGGACTTCTAAAACTGTAATCAGTATTTTGAAACATAAGTAAATATGAAATTGGTATGGCATTTTGAAAGGCTTTGTATAATGATTTCTGTATAGTCACTTCCCTTTTGTTCTTTTCAGCAAGAAGATACATCAAAAAAGAAAACCCACACCAAAATCCCATCCTTTAGTGGGACTTTGAAGACCATATTTTACCTATTCATTTTTCTTATTGGGATTTAGTATTTTTATGTCTTTATAACTATTCTAACCATATTTGCATCTATAGACCTTCCTCTAGAGGCATAGATCTATCTTTAGTATAGGAGTGAACCAGGTTTGATAGGTTCCCTTCATTTCACTGACCTGTGATTTTTCCAAATCCTCTGTGAATACTTATATCCCGTTCAGAGAGCGTGCTGGTAATGTTCTGGTAAAATACTGCTACTTCTACAATAAATCTAACATTTTTCTACTCTGTTAGTCATCATCCACCTTAAAAAAAAATCTTTAAAAATGTTTCTCTACTTCCTACACTTTGGCATTGCATGATCGGCCATTGTACTAATTTTGTCTCTTTGTAGCAGAGGTCACTTGTTGGAAAGAGTGATTATGGTTGAATTTCTCAGGGCTGCATCATGCCCACATCTCTACTTCCCAACTGCTTCAGGGCTTGAGCTCTGCCTTGATTCTGCATTTCATGTCTTCTGTACAGCTGGGTCCATAGAACCCATTTGCCTGTAAAATAAATGCAACACAGTTATGGTATGCAAGATGTTCTATTATTATAAAGGGAAATAATTTAAGTAGGGAGGAGAGAGGAATTGCAGTGGTCTCTTTAGCATTTTTCTTGAGTTCTTTTTTTTTTCTTTTTCTTTCTTTTTCTGTGCACCATAGTTTATTAATGAGTAATGGCCAGCTAAAACAGAGCTGCACATTTGGCATCAATAACTGTTGCTTCTGATGTGATCTGAAAATGTCTTGAGCAGTAGGTTTGTTTTTAATTTCATATATGCAAGAGGGTTTTTTTTAAATCTATAAAATATGCAAAACCAGAAAAATCTTCCCTGACATTAGGTTTAATAAGGTGGATTGACTTGTAAGGTGGGTCAGCTGTGTGTTTTCATCTTGTGATGAAGCAAATTGAGCCACCCTAAATCATTAAAGCATACAAAGGTATGGCCTAGGAAATACAATTACTAGAATGATGTACTCTAGATCAGGGGATTTCCTTCACGTTTCCCCCCCC
>VXBI01005648.1:712009-782886 GCA_013397375.1 Toxostoma redivivum | reverse complement strand
CCTTCCCCCCCCCCCCCCCAAATGTTAGATGGTTATCTAGTTGGATTCCTTTGTCCTCCTGTCAGTGTCCTCTGAGTGAGCACTCACTGAATGCCAGAATTGGCATGAAAATATATGAGCCTGGGAAGAGGATGGTTCAGATGAAATAATAGTGTGTTCATCTAAGGGATTTCTGTCATTCTGGATACAAAAGTATTGTCTGTCTGTCCTGCAACCTCAGTTAACCAGCAGGTGGGATCCAAGCAGTATGAGTACCCCTCTGGACACAGAAAGCTGAGTGGGTAGGTTACAGGAGTGGTATTTCTTCTTTGTATGCTGTTGTGCAAAAAAGACATCTGGAGAGGTGTCTTCAGCACAGTTATGTGGAGTGTTGAATTCTGGGGTTCATGAAAGGGCTGATCTCGTTTGGACTCTCCTGTTCTGCCTTGGCTAATCTGGCAGCCCTGAAACTGCCAGGTCAGCCACACAGTGACAAGGAGAGGGAGAGGCAGTACTGCCTGCTCTGCCAGGTGGTGTAGTCTTTTGGCTTTTGCACGATTGTATGTTTTACTTTAGGGAGTCAGTGTTCAAGTAAGGGGATACCATAGACTATCCTGAGTATGGAAGTGACCAACATAAAATAAACAGAAAACTTAAAATTATTTTTTGGTAAAATCCCCAGATTTTTCAACATTACTCGATAAATCTTTGTAGTACATCTCATGGTGATGTTTATTATTTTACTTATTTTCTTTATGGTTGGTTAAAGTGCCTAATTCCCCCATATATTCCCCTTAAAACACCTACCTCTCCTGTGTGTATTGTTTTTTCTGGTAACAAATAACAGTTGCAGCTTTATCTGAACTTATCCCTTGTCATTCTTCCTGATGCTGACCATGACGTACATTAATTTTTCGTGCATGTTTTCTCTGCAGTAATCTGCGTAAGACTCAGGGTGTTGAATGCATTTTAAGCGCTGATAAAGCTACATAGGTAATTAACTATAGTGTTTCTAGGGTGATGGAATCATAACTGCTGTATTTGAAGTTGTTCTTTGTTTCTGTTTACAAGACTGTTTTCAGTTGCTTGTGGTTGTACCAGACTTCTGCTATTTGGTCTAAAATTTCCATCCCTGTGACAGGAGCTGAGTAAGGATTGACATATCTCAATAATGCAGTAATCACTAATCATTTCTACATTGTGTGAACAGTATCAGGCTTTCATAAGATGTACTCTGGACTGGATGTTCTGGATGTGCTTGGCGAATACATTTTTTTGATGTGTATTAATTCAGTACTAGCTATGAGCTGCTACTGCTTTTGTTTTGTTCCAGATTCCAGTAGAAACTTCCTCTCTATTAGAGATCTGGTTTTCCCACTAGTGAGAGATCGCTCTATGCAGTCTTTCTGTGCATTTCAGTGTAGACTAAAGCCCAGTACACCTGCCTCTCATTATCAGCTATTCTTCCAAGGAGCTGCCTCTCCAGAGTGCTGAACTATACTGTGAAACCATGCACTGGCAGCACCTGCTGAGCACCTGTGCCTTCTTTAAAATGCTCATAATTATCAGTGTAGGTGACTAAGTCTTCTTGGATTTAGTCTGTGCTTTTGACTTTGTTTCTCTGGGCTTCTGCTAGCCCTGTTCAAAGAAGTTCCTTCAATACAGATCCCACTTTGGTCCAGGGCTACATCCACATCTTCTGCTTTCTGTCTCATCAGAGGCTTTTGTTGCCTGTGTAGCACCCAAGTTTCTCTGAAACCTTAGTGGAACACAGCAGAAGCCTTCAAATGGTAGAAGCACTTCAGCAACAGAACAAGGGAGCAGATGAGATGATACCAGTTTTAATAATTTAAACTCTGCAGGGAGGAAGCCCTTCTTTTTTCTCAAGTTATTTTTTGTAAAGAAGAGTATCTTAAACCTGCGATTACATCTGATTCGAAACTTTCTATGTAAAGAATTAGTACTTTTCACTAAGCAAATTTACTGTATTCAGTGCATTTTCACAAGTGCAGATACCCTCAGTCTTCAAACTTCTCCTCTTAAAGTCACATAAAGTGAAATAATTATTATAAGTATGAAAGAAATCAAGATATCTCCGCTGAAAAAATAGAGATAATTAGATAAATTGGTTACCTTTTAACAAATGTGTTTTTCTTCTCTCTTATAGAAAAAGTACAGAAAAGGATCTGTGGATATTTCAAGGATTAAATGTGTAGAAGTTGTAAAAAGTGATGGTATTATTCCATGTCAAAATAAATATCCTTTTCAGGTATGTTTTTTTAAATACAAAATACATAAATTACAGTGTTCTTTTCAACAACACCAAGTCATTTGGACATAACTGCCATTAAAATTACTGTCAATTCCAAATAATGAGCCCATTCTCTGTCTCTTTTGGGCTGGTGGGAGGTAGTTCAGGATGAGTGGTTAAAGCACATCCCTTGCAAGCTCTGCAGCCCTTGCAGTCCCTTCCCTTGGGAGTTGGGCTACATACACTTCGTCTTTTTCTTTTCCTCACCCTCTCAGCTTGAATTTTGACTGGAAACTGCCCTGCCCTGCCAGAACAAGTTAGCTGACAGCCTAATTTGCCTGTCATCATTCTTTCACATTAAATTAAATCTAATTACCATGAAATTATATAGGAATAAGAATATAAAAATAAAACTTGTTGCCTTCTATTTCGTTTTTCGTTGTGAATTGAATGGAAATAAACACAGAAAACAAAGTGCTTAGAGGGGAAAAAGAAAAATGTGGTGGTTGGATGCTGTGCCTCCTTACTATAGAGGAAATGGTTGGAGTGAAGAGGAATTCCACTGCTGGAGAGGGGCAGCAGGGACTCTGATCCATTTTTCCCAGAGCAGTACTTGCTTTCTGCCAATACAAGCAGTGGAGAAATAAAAAAGAGTCACTCCAGAGAAATACTGAATCAGCTGGGAGAATGTCTGATTACAAAGTAACTTTCATTCATTGAATTAAACTGTTTTTAGAAAAAAACAGTGAAGAGTGAGCAAAGCAAAGTGTGAAGCAAGCATTTTAAGGAATGATGACAAGATAATATACCATTATAATATTCTTCCTAATTATCCTGAAAACCTCATATTTGAATAATAAACCTTAATAACCTTTCCCAGTTTCTGCATTTTGTGCCTGAATACACTAATTTTGCCAAATGTAGCAGTCATTTGTCTTGTTCCATTTCCTCTATTTCTTTAGGAAGAAATGAGTTAACATTATGAGGTGAATATATTTTGATTTTTTCTTGTCTCCCCTCCAGGTTGTATATGATGCTAATACACTTTATATTTTTGCACCGAGTGCACAAAGCCGGGATCAGTGGGTGAGGAACCTGAAAGAAGGTAATGGGAATTGCTTATACTTAAACTCTAATATAGGCAGATATCTTTGCTTGAGCTGTTTGTATGGATTGGAGTTAGCTTGGTGCTGTGTTTTGGATTTGTGGTCAAAACAGTGTTAAAATCACACCAGTGTTGTATAGTTGCTGCTGAGCAGTGCTTGCACTGCATGGAGGATTTGCCTTTTTCCTCCTCTGTTCCCACACTGAGTAGATTGGGGGTGGGAGGTGACACAGCCAGGACAGCAGGCCTGCACTGCCCAAAGGGATGTTCCAGGCTATATAAAGTTGTGCTCAGCAATAAAAACTGGGGTAGAAGAAGACAGGGATTAGGGTTTTGTCCCTCCCTGTGGGCTGCTGCACAGGGCATTGGTCTCCTTGTGGGAGATGGTGAATTATTTACTTTGCATCACTTCTGCGTTCTTTTTTTCTCTTTTGGTTATTAAACTGTCTATCTCATGCCAAAAGTTTTTATCTCTTGTTCCTTCTATTCCTTCCCCCATCCCACTGGGTTGTGGGCATGGGTGAGTGCCTGCCTGGATGCTTAGCTGCTGGTAGCATCAATCCACAACAAATTACAAAAATAAAATGCTAGAGTTTCTGCTCCTTATATCCACCAATTTTAATTTTTTTATTGGGCTAGCTCATCACTTGCATGCACAAGTACTTGCATACACAGGGTGTGTGGTAACAGGTACTGAGAGCTCCAAATACTCAGACTGATCTAGTTTGATTTTGTGAAGTGCAGCTGTAATCAGAATTTGACTCTGCTTTTGCACAATGAGTTGAAAAGTTTATCCAGGCTAGTTGATGGCATCACTGAAAAGTTTTGTTTGGATGTAGCTAGACAACATTGTGGGCCTTAACTGACATGAAATGATAAGAGGTATATCTTCTGAGATATGATCAGGTAGTTGCTTTCACACTGAGTAAAGAGGGTTTTTTATTAGCCTCTTAATGCCCTCTCTCACCATCAGATGCTCACATTAATTACATGTGGTCTGTAAAGTAATAAGAAATGATTTCTGGGCTGGGGATCAGAGGGCAAGGAGTGACCTCTGAAACTCAGCAAGCCCATAACGTGGGGTAGGGAGCCTTCCAGGCCAAAATGATGAATTGTGCCACAGAATAGTGATAAACATCAGCTGTCTTTCCCACCAGAACTCTGTTGCTAGATGAATTTGAGTCACTTTCAACAATAACAAAGGAGGAGGCAGAGCTCCCAGAGCCTACACAGCTGCCTGACTGATTCCAGTGGTGCAGGGTCTCTTTTCATTGATGCACCAAGCCCCTGCTAGGATGGCTGGTGTAGGGGGGTAGTATGGCATGCCCTTCTGGAATAAAGTTATTACCCTAAATATAGCCTCTATGATTGTTGTATCACCTCCATGCAAACTTGCAAGAAGAGAAGCTGTGCTAAATAAGGCCAAGCAAAGATTATGTCTCATGTCAGAGATATTGTAATATGCATTAAAAATTACCCTCTTGCAGACTTTTTTTTTGTAACCTTCAATATATGCTCTTTTTCTTCTTGTAGAAATAAAGAACAACAGCAATATAATGGTAAAATATCATCCTAAATTCTGGACAGAGGGTATTTATCAATGCTGCAGACAGACAGAAAAATTAGCACCTGGCTGTGAAAAATATAGTCTTTTTGAAAACAGTAAGTACAGATGTTTTCTTTTTTAAGTTCTTCTGGCATAATTTTCTGCTCTTTTTTATATGATCCTGTCATCACACTTGAATGCCCTGGGTATTAGGCAAATTTATAGAGCAGGGTAAATCATTGATACTATGCCTAAAGTAAGTCAAAATCAATTACCAAGTATTCTCTAAAAAAATAGAAAAGCCAGCAAAAAAAATTGTTTAGAGAAATTTGAAAAGAATTATTGAAGTTGCTGAATTTAATTTGTTTTTTTTCTCCCATTTGAAACTTATTTGACCAAGTGTTTACCTCAGACTGAGGATAAAACCTTACGGTGAAAAAGATTTAGCTACAAATCTTGCCACCTCTTCAGTTATTTATTAAAACCTCTGCATATCCATGTGAAAGAATAATAACTGCATTGCATTCAGTGTTACTACACTAAGGTAAAAATGATACAAGAAGGTTTAATGTATTTACAGAGACTGGACTGAATTTCCTCAGAGGTTTGTAAATGTTCCTGTGCTGAACCTGGATGAGTTGTGACTTCCGTAGGCACTGCATCTTCCAGCATCCAGCTTCCAGGTTCTGCTGATCCAACAGTAGATGCTGTACTGTGCAAGGATCTAATAATTATTCAGTCCTCAATTTAAGGAAAATTCTGTAGCAGGGAAAGAAATTGAGCCATTAATGTCCCAGTTAAACCTGTGGCACCCAATGATTTCTTATGTCTGCACAGGCAGTCGGGGGACCTGGGGATTTAGTTGCATTAGAGGAGTTGCAGAATAAACAGTGGCTGATCTGATTTAGCAAAATTAAAAGCATGACCTATAGCTCAACCTTTTAAATGTATAAAAAAGGTAGTTCAGGAGAAAAATAATTTTGGATCTGAGAGATGTAATAAGAAAATACATACAACTGTTCTGCATTATTTAGCAAAGCAAGGGTCAGAGGCTTATGTTTTTTAAAAGGGCAGATGTTAATACTAACAGACTTTTAGATCATAGTGACGTGCTCCCTTTTTTATTTTTCATAAATTTCTGCATCTGTGGGCTGGTTCAGAGCTCTCTGTGGCATGCTCTGGTGTGGCATGGATATTGCCAAATCTGTGGTACCTATAGGCACCTATAGCTTAATTGGAATTGTCCTTGCTTTCTGAATTTCTAATCCATACTGAAGGCTTGTTAAGATATGCAAGCCTTATCTGAAATTTAAACCTTTCATTTAGTTTTAAAATTTATAGCTAAATGAATAGGTATAAATCCTCTCCTGTGCTTTGTTTTTAGATGTAATGAGATTGTCCTCTTCAATGCCAGAAAAAAGTGTGGTAGGTAGAATCTTTAAAATATTGACTAGATAATTACTGCTTTTTGAAAAAGTGCTTACTTTCTCAAAATACTTGCTGTATCCTGGAGCAAAGGTCTATTTCTGTATGCATCAATGGGCATCATGCCCTGTCTCAGGGTGAAAAAAATCCCACTGAAATTTAGCTGCATCTATTAGCTGTATCTGTACTGCTGGTGGAAGATGTGGGCAAAAAGCAAATGCCATCCAGCTTTGTTCTTTACTGGCAGCTGCAGGGCTGCAGCACAAACCAGCCCTATGGATGGCACCTGCATGGTTTGCTGCCACAGACCCCAGCTGGCTCCCAGGCCACCACAGGACCAGCCCAGCTTTTGCCTCCAGGATGCACTGGTGTGATGGTAAGAGTGAATGGGGTGGAAAGATGGAGCAGCATGGAATGATAACTTAATAATGTTGTGTTGTTTTCAGAGAAGGCCCCCACCACCTGTCCCTCCAGTTGAAGAGAATGGGAATGAAGAGGAGGAGATAGTGGTAGCAATGTATGACTTTGAACCTACAGAACACCATGATTTAAGATTAGAGAAAGGTGAAGAATATACAGTGATTGAGAAGAACGACATTCATTGGTGGAAGGCGAGAGACAAATACGGGTAAAGACGAGTTCCTTATTTTTTGTTATGAAGTTCATAAGTCTATTTTCATATTGTAGAAGTTTATATTGACTATGTGTCAACAAATAACTGCATTAGACCCTACATTAGGCCCAGAATCTGAAACCTCATCCATGTAATCTCATGCAGAGGACAATTTTTAAAAGTGCAGTTCTTGATTTTGGGACCCAAGTGCAAAGACGGTTGCAGAACTGGAAGCTTTTCCAATTATGTTTGCTTTCCAATTTTATAGTTCCCCAATTAAAGCACCAGTCATCCTTTAAAACCTCACTAGACTGGTAAAGTATTCCCACTTCCCTGGGGAACATCTCATTAGGGAGCAATATGATTAATATTTAGTTCAGCAGGCTCTGACTTCCAGACTTGAATAATCATCATTTTATTTAATAGCTGGATCATTAGGGACAATCTTTGAATAAGTTGAGAGAGAATTACGGTGAGATGCTGTAATGACTACAACTTCACATTCCCTGTATTAGAATTTTCCCTGCGGTTTGGAAGATGAAAGTCTTCATATTTCAATATTTATCAGGTTTCTGTTGCCATATGTTATGAGTAATTGTGAGTTATCAGGCTGTGCCAGGCTCCAAACTTATTTCCCGTGACTGACTGGGACTTCTGAGTGCAGAAGAGTGACAGAGGGTTACTCACTCTCTTTTGGCTGGTTTTCTTGGACACTTCTGCTGCCCACGACACTTTTCTAGGGGCACTGAAAGTTAATGTGAAACACTGATGTGGAAAATTAGTTTCTGAATAATCACTAGTAGAGCGGGTGAGTCAGTAATTAATAAATTACACTGAGACACCTCTGGTAATTAGCAGAATGAAACAACTGTCTACTAGGCATGCAATTTTACATGGTTTCACTCAGATGATATGTTCTATATTTTTTTAGAAAACAAGGTTATATTCCAAGCAACTATGTGACAGGAAAGAAGTCCAACAACCTTGATCAATATGAGTAAGTGAATGCTTGAATTAAAATTTGGACTATCATAAAATGAAACCTATGTTTCAAGAATGGCAATTTTTTTTCAGCGTTTTGAAAGCAAATGTTCACATATGGTAGCACCTAGAGGTTAAACTCAAACAACTGAAACAGGCATATATTTTTCCGATTCTCCTCATTGATTTTGTTGGGATTTATAATGTAGGGTCAAGTCAGCAAGACAGCCATCAGGCATATAGTATTTAGGCTATCATGGTTAAAACAAAAACAAAAACCTTTTCACTCTCTGGTAGACAAAAGAAAGCTTTGAAGGAAATTTACCACTGTAAGTGTGCTAAATGTTTAAATAGTAAAGTGACATGCCGATCCAAAGTTTGTAGGAGAAAACAGTGGAAATCACTCCAAATAAACATACAAGATTGGATGCTTTGGAAGCTCTAGTTTTCAAGGAAATATGCAATTTGATGCATTTCAGGTTTCAATGTATGCATGTCACTTAAAAGCTATAAATGTCTTTTTTCTTTCCTTTTTTAATGCTTTTTCCAGTTGACGCTTAATTAGGGAGTACTTATTTAAGAACATCAGGGTAAAATTTAACATGATAGTCTCCAAACCGGTTCTTGATACTCAAACATCATTATAGGATAAACTGTTGTGCCTGAGAATTTAGGACATACTTCATGACTTTTAAATAAAATGGAGCTGTAAGAAAATAATAAATAAAACGATTTTTCAAAGCTAAATTAGTAGCTTTTCAAAATTTTACTCTCAGCTACATATGGCTCCTACTTGCCATGTTTTACAGAAGGCAGAATTTCATCTGGGATTTTGCCTTTAGCTTGACTAGAGGGAATTCTTTGTCACTTTCTCATCTTAGAAACTCTTGCTAAGAGCTCTGCTCAGCCCTGAGCTGGGCTGCAGGGCTGGCAGAAAGGGAAGGAAGGAACTGGACTGCCTTATCTGGTCCAGCCACTTTGTGCTTTTACCACCTTGGGGCCAAAATTCTGAGTCTCTGCACAGTCAAGGGAGCATTACTCCAGGTCATGTACCAAGTGCAAGAAACCACTATCTCCAGAACAGGCAGAATCTGATTAAAGGCTGCTGTGCCACTTCCCTGCTTGGTTACTGCAATAACAGCATAGCTCAAAACAACTGCACCACACCATTTGCAAGCTGCCTGGTTTTCCTTTTTTTATTATTCTCTGCGACTGGCTGACATGCCAGTACTTCTGCAGCTGCTTTAACCTACCCATGCAGCACAGAGTTCAGAGATGTGCAGCCATGGCACTTAATTGTTAGTTTCAGCCTCCCCTTTGCTAGGATGGTCCTCCTTAGGAGCCCAGAAGTATGGAGATGCTGGATGACAGAGCAGTCTGACAGCCAGCTCCACAGCTGGTTTGACTGGTGTGCAGGCAGCTGCTTCCCCAGGGCTGCCAGCCTTCCACTTGGGCTGCTCTCCACAGAAACCACTGCCATCAGCCTGGACGTGTTTGACAAGTCTTTTTTTTAAAAACTTACATCAGTTCCCTGCGTTTTATGGGCTTTTGTGGGATCTCCCTGGATTTGTTTAAGGGCTTTTTTATGGGATAACTCCACAGCGTAGTAGAGACTGATTTTTGCATATTATCAAAGGTTCAACTCTTGCTCTTCATTTATCATAACATTATTTAATCTCTAGCTTCACAATACTTTGCTTAAAGCATTTTAGGTAAATCATGCACCTTGGGGAAGTTTTATTTACTGATGCTGTGTTGCAGGTGGTACAGCCGAAACCTGAACAGAAGCAAGGCAGAGCAGCTCCTCAGAAATGAGGTGAGCACAATAGCCTTGCAGTATCAACTGTGAAATTCACTTTAAATAGCTCCTTTAGTTAAAACAAAGTGAAAGAATGATGTAGCTTAAAACCAGTTGCTTAAAACTGTCAATGTTCTTGTCTTCTAGGACAAAGAAGGTGGTTTTGTGGTGAGAGACTCCAGTCAGCCTGGCCTGTATACTGTTTCCCTTTATACAAAATTTGGAGGGTGAGTTTCTATGGCTTCTTGCACACCTTGTCTTTTCTGAATCCATTTGCATCTGTATCCAAATTAATTGGCTGGGAGAAAGCCAGAAGAAGGCTCAGTGGAGAAACAAGGGCTGCTATGATAGAAAGGATGGGTGATTAAAATGAACTTCTCAACTCCATGGTTAGGTCCCATTTGGCTTAATCCAGTGTAGACCTTAACCCCCACTCAAAGAAGGAGGTTTTGCTCTCCCACCCCATTTGGTCTCTTCTCTCCCACCAGCCTGCATTTGTGTCTGCAGGTGTGAGCTGGACTGGGGAGCTCACTGGGCTGAAAATTAACCTTTTATGGGTTAATCTTCAACTTGGTTTGAGCAGTGACATGAAAGCAAGCTGCCAATGCTTAGGATGTTTGATATTCAAGCTGTTCCCAAAGTGTGTGTTACTGGGCAACTGTGCTGGCCCTTTCAGTTTACTTTTCCTTGTCAATGTGCTCTTCTTAAAAAATTCACAACAAATGACATTATATTATTATTAATGGTTATTATTATTTTTCCAGGGAAGGTTCATCAGGAATAAGACACTACCATATAAAAGAAACAGTGACATCACCAAAACAGTACTACCTCGCAGAAAAACATCTCTTTAATTCCATTCCAGAAATAATTGAATATCACAGCCATAATGCAGCAGGTAGATGGATTGGATTCTTTCTGTCATTTAAGGCTGATTTGAAAAGGAGTTTGAGACATCTTACTGTTTTAATGAAATTTGGAGAAGGGAAGATTCTGGTTCCTTCCTTTCCAGGGAAGCCATGAAACACAGCAGTTTCATATTATTTCAAAACAGACAGTAATTTGAAAGGTTTTGTGTATATGTGTGTATATATATATGTAAATATGATGTATAAAATGTGACTGCCCCATTGCAACAGGAGAATAGTTGTATCACGTCAGGAAAAATTGTTCCCTTAGCTCCACATAGTGCTTTTATCAGCTGCCTGTAACCCACAGTAGATGGATAAGGATGGTGCTTCCCCAGAACCCTCTCCAGGCCCTTGCTTTTTACCTGCTGGTCACTGCCACAAGTAATCTAACCTTCCCATACAGCAAACAGTTGAAGAGAACAGTAATATGTAGTTCAGAAAATCCCTACTCCAGATCCACAGCTCGTGGCTGATGCTGGTCTCTGCCCACTGTATGATGGAATGGGGAGAGTATAGGAGTTGAATTCAAGGCACAGATACTAATACTTCTTTTTTTCCAAGTCTGGTCTGTGCATAAATCTCACTCATGAGATATGGTTTCCAGATCTTTACATCAAACTCAGATGGCCCAGCATTTCCTGATGACATTCTGGAAAATACACCCCAAAAACATACTCCCACTTTTCATTTATTACAACTGATTTTTCTACATGTTCTTAATTGGAGTCTGCAGTGAGCAAGAGGCTGAGTTGCTGCCTGGTGGTGTTTCAGAAGTAAACTGTGTCTCTTGAATTATCATTGAACCTCAGGTCTCGTTACCAGGCTGCGTTACCCAGTGACCCCAAAGAGGACGACAGCACCAACAACAGCAGGATTCAGCTATGGTGATTGCCTGTTATGTTCATCTACACATATTCTAGTGATTTGATGTATGCTAAGATGCTACAGTACTTTCTAAAAGTTTTGAAAAGATCTGATTCTGTGCTGTGGTGGGCTGTATGGACTTAGGCTGGTCCAAGCTGTACTTTCAAGACTCTTGCACAGAGTAGCAGCATGCAGAGGCACCACGGCTGGTGGTGTACCAGGGTGTGGTGTGTGGTGCCAGGGAGTGTAGTGAGGAGAGGCAGAATGTGCCACTGGTTCTCCAGAGGAATTTGGTATTTCTCTCCATGCTTTCTGCCATGGATACCCTGAGTTTTGCCTTATTAGAGAACTGTGCCTTTGGTTCCTTCATTAGTCTCCAGACTTCTGATTCAAACTTAACCCTTGATCTTTGTTGAGGAATTACTTTTTTAAAATATGAATTTGAAATAGCCATTTTTCAGGCATGATGATGTGAGCCCCTTCTACGTGTTGACACAACTTTCTGTGGTGGCATTTTGTTGAAATCAAATCTGATAGTATCAGTATGTAATTACTGGCCTCAGTCTGAATTTTTACTTCTATGTTAGTCAGGAGTTGCTTAAAGTCACGTCTACCTAGAAGTTCTTGCGATGTATAAAAGTGTTCAGTTTTCAAGTTAATTCTCAGTTAATTCTAAATTCCTTAATTTGCTACTAGTCCAGTTTCCCTTTACTCTTCCTTATCCTCTACCAGCTCAGTAGGTTCGTTAACTGTGGATTAATTTGATTTGTTTTGTAGAGAAATGGGAGATTAATCCCTCAGAACTGACATTCATGAGAGAGCTGGGGAGTGGTCTGTTCGGCGTGGTGCGCCTCGGGAAGTGGAGGGCTCAGTACAAAGTGGCCATCAAGGCAATTCGGGAAGGGGCCATGTATGAAGAGGACTTCATTGAAGAAGCTAAAGTAATGATGTGAGTAGTGTGCTTGGCACTTTGATTTCCAGTCCCAGGCCTCTGATGCTGTATACTGATTGTAAATAAATGCTGGGAGAGGTGGTATTTCTGCAGTTTTGTGTGCTGGAGAACTAGCACTGGGTGGAGGAAGTAATAACAACATGATCTCAATCTTTTCAGGAAGCTAACACATCCTAAACTAGTTCAGCTGTATGGTGTGTGCACACAACAGAGGCCCATTTACATCGTGACAGAGTTCATGGAGCATGGCTGCCTTCTCAATTACTTGAGACAAAAGCGAGGAGTTTTGAGTAAAGACACTCTGCTTACTATGTGCCAAGATGTGTGTGAGGGAATGGAGTACCTGGAGAGAAACAGCTTTATCCACAGAGACCTGGTAACATCCCATCCCTTCTCTTTGAAATTTTTATTTTTGAACCTATTCCTATAGGTTTTGAACCTATTTTTCTACCTATTCCTTTTTGAAACAGCCTTTTTGTTTACAACTGCTTCTGTTCTTGCAGAAAATTGAGTGGATGAAGTAGGCTCTTAATGGTCTAGTCAAGTCTCTAAAACTGCTCTGTACAGAAAATTATGAGAGGTTCTTCTCTCCCAAGAAAATGGAATAAAATTTCTCTGAAATTCTTATAAATAGTAGCAATTTATGCCGATATAATAGCCTATCTCCTTTCTGTGAGAAAGATGCCATTTTCACCACACATTAATCCCTTAAGATGTTATTTTTTTCTGGGGATCTTTTACACAAGAGTATAGTTGTGAAAATGGTGCTATCAAGAGGAGATGCACACGTACTTTTTATAATGAGAATACACCACTGAACTTGGTAAATGGCTTAACTTGCTAAGCAGGGAATACAAAGACCTGATTAGACTGCTGTAATTTGTCTGCAAGAGACTCCAGGTTTCTCATCGAGTTCTAACCATTCCCCTTGCAGGCTGCCAGGAACTGCTTGGTGAGCGACTCAGGAGTGGTCAAAGTCTCGGATTTTGGAATGACAAGGTATGTGTGAGTGTGCAAAGGCATTTATGGAGATTTGGAAAAATTCTCCTATCCCTTGTACATAGCCCAAAGGCAACACAGACCAAGCAAAATTGCATACAAAAATGATCTTTTTTTGACCTCTCTAGGAACAACCTTTGATGGGGTTTGTTTTGCCTTTTTCTTTTCTAGCGCTTTTAATGCTAGCTTGTTCTGTGTTGATTTCCAAACTAATTTAAAAAAAAACAGCTTGTGTTTCAGAGAGCAGAGCTGCTGAAGAGATAATAGTTAATCTGTATTTTGGTAAATAGATGTTAGGAAGAGGCTGTTCAGTGAGTTTGGGATTCTCTTGGTTCAGAGCAGTGCTAGATGAAGGGCTGGGACATGCTGAGATCTCGAGGGGGGTTAATTTCCTGCCCTTGTTAGCACCTGTGTGGGTGATGTGTTGGTGAGGCAGTGGTGGGAGCAGCTCTTCCAAGAAAGGTGTTAAAGTACTGTGGTTTGACTTTTGCCACATGTCTGTGTTGCTAAACTTCTATGTCCCCTGACAACAGAACTCAGACTGCCTGGTGAAAAACAGAACATGAAATTTCTGCTTTTCCCTCATTTTCTCTCATAATAGAGATGTTTAACTTGCTGGTGGCCTAGACCTGTGTTGTATAGCTAATAAATCACAAGAAATTACTCAGGGGTAATATGAAAAACCAACGGAGTTGTGGCTGAAGCCCAAGTACTGCTGCGGGGAAGCTGCTTTATCGTGTGATGCTAACAGCATTGGCCATTAGGTGGCGATATGAGCTTCTAATATTCCAATCCAAATCTAGATTAAAATTTGCAGATTTGGAGGCTGACAGAAGGATATAATGTCTGTCTTTTTTGTCTTTTGTTTTTGTTTGTTTGTTTGGTTTTTTTAGGTATGTCCTTGATGACCAATACACAAGTTCTTCAGGGGCTAAATTTCCTGTGAAATGGTGCCCCCCAGAAGTCTTTAATTACAGCCGATTCAGCAGCAAGTCAGATGTCTGGTCTTTTGGTAAGATATTAATCATGGAAATAAAGTGTATTTTTTATATTTTATTAATAGCAGTTAAGCTCCGGTTATTGGGAAGGATTCAGACATCTGAGAAGAAGCTCAGAGAAATCATTTGCCGTGCTTTTAGTAGTGATAAAATTCCATGGACACATTTAGTTCTGTTTTTCATTAAAATCTATGCTACTAGAATAATATGTTTTCAGTGATGACACATGTGAAAAGTGTCTCGAATATGGATCTCAAACTATTTATCTATCAGAAAGCTTGAGTCCAGGGCTCAAAATAAACACGAATGTTTAAGAAATTCAATATTTTCTTTCTTTTCCCTCCCCTCCAGGTGTGTTAATGTGGGAAGTGTATACAGAAGGAAAAATGCCCTTTGAAAAAAGCTCCAACTATGAAGTGGTAACAATGGTTAGCCAAGGACATCGCTTGTATCGGCCCAAACTGGCCTGTAAGCAGATGTATGAAATGATGATGATGTGCTGGCAGGAGGTATATATTTATATATATATGTATATTTTAAGTTTTTTTGGTCTTTGAATTGAAATAAAGGTTGGTCTAGAAACAGCAGTTATCTCCTCTAGAGCAGCATTCTGAGTGCATCCAGGTCTCTCAGCTATTCATGTGCTTATTCTTAAGACAAAGATCTCCTCCGGGTTTGCAGCTGAACTAGAGCTGTGATAAGATAGAACACTGAAGAAATTTTTATGAAATGAATGAACTGTCAGATTAAGTATGTGAAGGCATTTAGTAACAAAATTATATAATTTCTCATTTCAGAGGTCATAAAATAAAGTTGATGTAACAGAGGCATCAGAGGATGACACCTAAAATTCTTAGGAGCATGAAAAACTTGCATAAAGAAAGATTGGAGGAGTTCATTGGGGAATGGTGGGAATGGGGAAGAAAAATAAAAAAGGTGTAAAACTATGCAAAATAATGAATTATATGAAGAGTGTAGTCCAGCAACATCTATTTATGTCTTGTTCAGCATAAAGAAAAGCATAAAGCATAAAGAAAAATGTTGCTTACTGAGATGAAGTGACACATCTCAAAATCCAGACAAGGAAATATTTTTACATTTCATACCTAATGAAATGCTAAATTTCTCGCCAAAGAATAATGATATGACCAGTAATTTATCAAAATCAACACAACTTCATTGATTTCTGATCACAGCTGTGCATGCTTTTTATTTTTAGAAACCGGAGGAACGCCCGACTTTTGAAGAGTTGCTTCATGCAATCTTTGACATTGCAGAGGGTGAAGATGCTTTTTGAAAAAAGGCAGCAGCAGCACAAGCAGAGGAAATAAGGCACTTCCCAGACATATGTGGCTTCATAGTTTCTTTTTAAGGGCTTGATTCTGTAAGCTGTTTGGTGCTGCTAAACAACATGGGGAACCTGTAATATCTGATGCACTCCAGAACAAAGAGAGTTTTACATGCTGTTGGGAAATGAACACAGTATCTTCAGCAATATTAGGAATCTCTATATTTTCTCTGAAAAGACAGCATTGCATAGCTGTAAAATTGAGTTCTTTATGGAGTGAGAAAATGTGGCTAGAGGCCAGGAACCTCATTTGCATTTCATGGGTTGGGTTCATGTACATACAATCCAGGTTTTTGGGTTTCTCTTTACATGGGCAGTAGCATTAGTAGTGACTTGCATGCTTAAAAATGGAAGGTATCTATAAATGGCTTTTTACTGGCACTGAAATATTTCCAGAGATTCTCCAGAAACATTATTTTTCTTGGTTGATGGGCGTTTATCAAGAAGACGAAACGTGCCTCTTCCGTTTGCATATAATAAGTTGCTACCAGCACAGCCCTCAGTTTAACATAACACTCTAAAAGCTCTACTGCATGAGCTGTGATATGCCTGGAGTCATTGTAAGCTGGGTTTATCAGAGACCTCCCATGCTTAGTCTTTATGTTACTAATGAAAAATAAGTCCAAGATTCAGCGCAACTGGCTGTCAGTGAACCATAGTACCATGTTTCTGACTAATTATAAAATAATTTATATGCTGTATGTACTGTAAATATATTAATTGAATGCATTTATTTATACAAAGTGTGTGTGTGGGGGGGGTTGTCTTGAAATGTTCAAGCACAAATTTGCCCTTCCTTTGCTTAAACACACAATTCTATACAGGGGGTTGTAAATGAAAGAATTTCTTGAGTGTGTTTAAGAAGGGCTTGTGTTTCTGTCTGTTGTCTGTACATACAGTAATCTAACCTTTCTGTTCATAAACAGGAGATACCATACTGCATGTGTGTGTAAATAAACTGAATGTTAACTATTGTTTGGAACCGACTAATTTGTAGCCTATAATTTATTGTCAATGCATTGTAAATCAAATTGTTCACATGAACATGGCATTATGGTAGTGCATGTTTATAGATGGATATATAAATATATATATGGATATATAGATATATACATTTGGTGTGCATACGTACACTCTCTCTATATATATACATATATATAGATATAGATATATATAATGAACGCATATTTAAATTAATTTGGCTGTGATTAAATGTTCAGCATTACCTGAACTCTCCCTTGGAAGTTACATGCCCTGTGCCCTCTGCTGGAAGCTAATGTCTCCACAGTCTTACTGAAGCCTTCTCCAGTTAACCTAACTTTGAAGCAGTGCATATGAGGAGTATTTGTACTCCTGTTTCACTGTAGTCACCTTCTAAGTAGCTCTATTAAATGTTTCCATTTTCTGTTGTTACTTGTGCTGTTGTGCCATGAATAATAGCAAATAGATTGCACCAAAAGTTTTTTGGTATTTTTTTTATTTGCAAGTAGTCAGAGAGAAGTGTGGTGAAGTTCATTTCCAGTGAAATTATTAAGAGTAACCATAGTTTGCTTTATACATTCTATCATTCTTGCATTTGAGTATTTCAGTAAGCAATTTTACAGATGTTTAGATTCCCACACTGCCTTGCTTAATGGTTCCCTTCATGTTCCAAAGGAGAAAGCCTCCTCTTTCTTGGAAGAAGTGCTTTCCTTTTCTCATGCTATTCTATTGAAAAGCTACAGGCTGCCAGAAAAGATTCAAATGCCTATTTCCTTAATGACAAATTCTCAGAAGATTATTCTAACCATGCAAACCAATCTGTCAAATTGTTGAGTCCAAAACCACTCTCCAATCAATACCATCAGCAGGTATTGTTAAAAGAGAAAATCTAGGGGTTTCTACTCTACCTAGTAGAAAAAGTGGTGGAAAAAGCAATGTGGAACATCTGAGGTAAGGCAAGCACATCTTTCCTTCCCTACCTGCTCCTTTGAGCCCCACTTTCTCTTAAGATCCTCCAAAGTATGGTGGCACTAACTCTTTCAACAGTACATCGTGTTGTAAGTAATGTTTCCCTTCAAGCCCAAGTGAAGCTTAGGAAAATCAGAAGATTAATTGATTGCTATGAACCTTAAGCCTATTTCTTTACAATAATTAAATATTTATCATTAATTTGTATAATAAAACACACCCCAACTGCATGAACTTTTGGCAGGCCATTTCTCAGTGGGATGGATGCTTTGAATCTGACCCTTTCACCTGCCTCTTCCCAGTACCTGAAGATAATTTCTGCCTACTTGGTATTGGGCTTGATACTTAGAATGTCAGGAACTCTGAGGCACCTAGTTTCTAGATGAATTCATTTTTTGAGCTGAATGTACCCTTAGGTGGCTAATTTTAGAAAGGATCACCTTTGGAGGCAGCTGTGTTGCTGACTCTCCTGGTATCTACAAAGGCAGGGTGAAATGCTGTACCATCCTTTCTTCTGGATGAGCTCACTCACCCTTAAGCAACTTTCAGCCTTGCCTTCCATTTTTATTATAACTGATTTTTTTCAAATGTTGGGGTCAAAAATTCATCTGAACAAAACCAAATGCTGTGATTTACATCTGCTGTGGCTTTTAAACTTTTATTTAAAAGAAATATTTGGACGTACTGGTAACAGTTTAATAACTTTCTTTTCTATAAAATGTTTGATACTAGAAAGCAGACCATTTTTTCTCCTTCTACTCTGTTTGGGGCTTTTTTTTTTTTAAATAAAAGGTAAGTAGGCGTGGTCAAGCAGTATTTGTGGTTTACTCTGCTTCATATCAGAGCAAAGAGCTCAGTTTGGGCTGTTTTACTGACACAGTTGACGAAGAGAGGTTTGCATTTTCATTTTAATATAAACGGATAACCAGACATGATTCTCTCTACCTGTAAGTAAACTTGGCTGCATATTTTGACCTTGAAGTTTTGTTTTGTGCAACAGCAGTGTACTTAGCAAATGAAGTATTTAAATATTGCCATAAAAATGCAAATCTACTTTCTCTTGTGCTGCTAAAGGGACCTCTGTTAAGACTGCTTGTCTTGACTTTTAAAATTAATGCACAAATATTAATCCATTGCATGATGGATTTAGCAAAGCAACTAATTTTTCATATATATAGGGAGAAATTTCCACATACTGTTCTTAAACTTGTAAACTGCGTAGACATGGATAAAAAATTTGGCAGAGCTAAACCTGTCTTTTCTCCAGAGTAAACTCACAGGAAAGACAGGAAGCCTCAGCTTGCACACACCGAAAGCTGAAAGCTTGTATTTTAAAGTACTTTTAGAAGCAAACTATACTGTGTCTACCAGGTTATTGATTTTTGTAGCAATGTTGAAAACTGACAGGCCACACCAGGAGGCACACCGTGTGTTATGGCAAAGGTCTGGGTTTGATGGGTGAAGCTGAGTTTGTAGTGTTGAACACAGTTAACCTTCTGCTCCATTGGAAGGGTTTCTTTCAAGACGTGGTAGAAGAGTGCAAATTTTGGACATGGACTAGAGTGCCTTCAGTGTTAGTAGTGCTCTGAGAAACAGTGATTCAGAAAAAGAAACTCAAGTGAAGAAAACTGTGAAATAATAAAACTATAAAATGCAAATGATAAAAGTTAATTTCTAACTTGTTCCTTTTGTCTTTGATGTTACTTTCCTAAAGCTGCTGTTTACAGTGAGTAACAACTGAAGACAGCAGGAAGATTGCACATATATGTGTGAATGTGCACATATACAGATGACATTATCAACCCCAAGTGTGCTCTGGCTGTTGTGGGGCTCTATCAGGCCACAATGTGTTTTCACTGTATCTTCTTTGTTCTGATGGGACTTTCTTTAAGCTGCTTAAGCAAACGGCTGTTCCTCACAGCTGACCCTTCTTTTTCTTCTTCCTCTTGCATCCCATCTGCTCTGTTGTGCACAGATAAATTTATTTCCAGGACTCAAAAGCTGATTATCAAAATGTCAGCTGCACATTTTTAGGCTTAGTGTTCAACACCAGCTTCCTAGTGTTTTTACTTTAGCCACATGCTTCTCATGCCATGGTTATTTCTTGTTTTGAAACTGAGCATCCTAATAAGTCTGATGTACAGCACTGTACTTCAAGAGGCTGTCATGGCTTTGTGCTAGTGTTGGGATTCATATTTGCTTGCCTGTCACCAGGGAGGTAATGTGACACTGCTTTATAAACAAGTGTCTTCATCCTAAATTTCTCATTTTCAGCAAGAAAAAGACATTAGCAGTGAAATGCGTTATATTTGTTTGTTCCTGTGTTAAATAACTTTGTCTAAGGTGGCAAGCTTTCATAAAAAATTGCAAAAATAAAAAGTTCTCTATACAATTGAAAAAGGAAGACAACAAGTTCTAGATTCAACACCTTGAATACTCTATTTAATTTAAACCTAGGTTTTAAACAACTGAATTTAGTTGTTCCATCATGATGTACCCTGAGGATCAAAGCAATGTTTGGGTAGCTTGTGTTTTGATAGAACTCAAGGGAATGTGAGCTGAAAGATTTAATGGGGCTATGGGTGCTGGAAAAATCTTCCTTGCTATGGATTTAAAAGAAGCAAGATTTGATCACTTTTTTTTTTTTTCAAATTTTTGAGAAGCTTTTTGGTTAGGTAGGAAACAGAGAAGTGTAATTAAAATTAATGATAGCTTCATAAGTACTTTATTTTAACAGACTTCAAAATTAGTTTACTGTTAAAAATTATGGAATATTTCTTCCTCTTAGCCTGTATTTCTTTCCTGTGTCCTGTCTAAGCAGTCTGTCATTCATAAAATGGCAAATCTAACTGGTTGCTCTGTTCTCTTCCAAATATGGAATCCAAAATGTGATTTCCTTGCTGAAGCACAACTCTCAGTGATACCAATACCACCAGTGACAAATCTTTAATTCAGTGTGGTTACTTGAGTTACGGCCCAGGAGATCAAGGCCAGCTAATTTGTAACTCTAACACTTCTTGACAAATCCAGTGTTTTGCTTAGGAAAATATCCCTGGTGAAAAATCGAAGGAAATCAGAATAGTTCCACTGATTTCAGCAATCTAGCAGAAGGGATAATCAAGAAGGAATGTTTTAAATTAGTAAATTCTAATTATCTATTTTCAATTTATTTGTATTTTAAATGATAGCTTAAAAAAAAATAAAATACAGGAGTTTAGGTATTATAATTCTTCATTTTTCTGATGGCTGTTGAGAAAAGAGAAAGGAAGGAAGAGCACGAGACATGAGAGGGTGCATGCGGGGGTGAGAAGTGTCAGGCAGGAAATGTCACCTTCCTGCTGTGTGACAATGTGCTCTGCTGTGCAGCCCTCAGCGAGAGCATCTTCCTTGGCCACGAGCAGGAGGCTAAGAGGAGAGCAAGTCAAGTCAAATTATTCACTCAGTGTATCAAAGCTTTTCCCATCTGCAGTGTTGGCCAAGTCTTTCTGAAACAGCATCACCGTTTGGGCTTACTTTCTGAAGCAAGTTATTAACTTAATAAATATTAATTTAATCAGAAGGGAAAAGTGTAGTTCAGGAAGCTTACCAAAGACCGGGGAAGATGTAAAATGCATGGATCAGTACATGAGTCTTTGCTTGAGAACTGAAATTTCAAGCCATCAGGTCAAAGCTTCTGACTTTAAGTCAATTTAACCAAAGCAGGACTTAGCTCTGCAGAGCTGAAGGCCCTTCTCTATGGGCTCTGATAATGCTTCCTAGCAGACTTGACAAATTTGCAAACAGAAATGAACAGTTTGCACTGCATTAATTTACACTTGTACTAATTTCTAATGAATTCATTCCACAACTACTCTAGGAGTAATGCAGGGGCAAAAGAATTTCAGAAGTGACCAAGGTTGCTGAGAAAAGATGTTTAAAGACAAATTCATTCTCAAAGAGCTGGAATTTATCTGCTTTAGGATGATAAATATCTGCTGGATTGATAGGCTATGATTCCACACTTAAAGTACTCCAACAGAGTGAATGAGGACAACTAAACTTTGGCAGGACTGTGGAAAGTTTGTGTTGCTCCTTCAGATCCTGCAATTCAGCATGGTCTTATCTGATCCATGGCCTTAGTCTAATCTGAGCCTTAATTTATAGTCTGCAGAATTTATCATATCATATTTTGTCATCTTTATTGGATTACACTCTACCCTTGGAAAAATTGCTCACCAAATGAAGCACATGTCCCAGGAAGGAAACATCACAATTACAGCTTCAACTTTTATGGACAGGAAAAGAGCCTAAATACCATATATGCTTAGGGTATTTTTTATCATGTCATATACAGTCATTTACTGCTAATAGCTTTTGGCACAGTAAAAGGAGGGTGTCAGACACAAAAATCATCCATTAACAAAGTAAGTCTGAGATTCACTGAAGGCAAAAAGGATTCCTGACCCTACACTACAAATACACTCAAATTACTGGGCTTGTGAAGAAAACAAGACAGAATTACACATCCAAAACATCTGTCTGAACCCCTTGCTTTTATGGATTCATATAATGGAGTGCTTTTATGGTAACAGCCAAATCTTTAAAATCTTATTAGATTATTCTAGTGTTACATAGAAAGTCGGCAGTGCTGCTTCTGTTTCTTGTAAATGTTTTTATGTCTTTAATAAACTGATGAGAAATAATTTATTTAATTAGATTAGATGATTCAATGAGAAGAAAGAGACAGGATTTCAAATATCATGTTCCTATTTGCAAATAAAGACATACTTTATAGAAATTGGTTAAACTTCATGTCACTGGCTGAAATAAAAGAAACCCAAGCCTTTTTTCACCCACAATGTTCACTATTTATGAGGCAGTTTTAAATGGCCAAGGGACAATTCAATGTACACTGGACAATTATGCAACAAATAAATTTCATAGACCATATCTTTTTTGCCTTCTTTGAAGAGTTATCTCTGTCAGCTGGCTTGGGTATTTTTAATTGCTGCATTTTTCACAGCTTTTATGAAACAACTGATGGTGCCTTCTGATAACTGTGGGGTCATCTGTTTCCCACACAATAGATTCTTCACAGGATTCAACAGTTTCTAAGGGAAACTTCACCTTGACTTTCAAGACAATTTAAACAAACTACTCATGAGACAGGATTCTTCCAACTAAGAACTAGGTTTGGTTTTACCATTCAGACATCCAACATTCTTATTTCTTTTATTAGTGCAAGATTTGCTATGTTGTGTACCTTCATAGGGAAAATAATTTCATTTTCATAACGTAGTATGGTTGCTTAATGTTTTGAATGCTAGGATTCATACTCTTAGCACATTTGGCTTTCAACTGGTAACAGGCAGTGGCAAAAAGTCTTACAGGACACCAGAAGGGACATCCTATTTATTCCAGGCTGGATCAGGTCATTAAGATCAACAATGCAGAAGTGTCATGAGGGAAAAACAAATAATGTGGAAGGAACTTGTGGGACTGCACAAAGAAATAAATGAAATTCAAAGCAGCAAAATTCTGAGACCTTGGGAAGTCTATTTCAAATAAAAATCTGAGGCCTCTTTGCAAACTATGACCTCTGTGGCAGAGAAAAATAGGACATATAGTGGGATATAAAGTTTATTTTTTGTTAGGGCAGCTGAATATGAGGGGAACCTTCTCTCTCCATCCCTGACTCTCATGCTTCTTAAAAGACTGTACATTGCACCTGAAAACCTGGGCCTGTCCTGCAGGTGCTGCTACTGCCCTCCCACCTGCCCAGTGGTGATGCATGAGGGTGAAACACTTCAGGTAACTGACCCAGCAGAAAGGGATCATCTGCCTTTTCAGCATCCTGCCTTGCTCAGTTTGAGATGAGGTGCAGAGGGAAAGAGTAGAGGATCATAATTGCTGCAAACTTGGCTCAAACTGGTGTGGGAACACAAACTGGGGAAAGTACATCTCAGCCTGGGTAGAAGTGGACTAGAGCAAGTCTCAACTATTTATTTACCTCATTAAAATATTCTTAATGCCTTCCAACTTATTTAATATCATATCCTTTCTGCTGCACATACAAGATATACTGGATCGGTTTCTCTCTAAATTTTTGATGTCTGTGATGATGTATTTTTGATTTTATAATCAATTTTATAAAAAAGGATTATCAGCCACTTGGAATGCAAGTTTAAAAGCATGTGTTCTCTCCATACTTTAAACCTGGGCTAGTGCATTTATTATATTAGTGGATGCAACAGAAACAGGAAAATCAGTATTAATTCAAAGAAGTTAATAGAGTGTGGCTCCTTTAATAAACATCATAATAAAAGCTTGCCATGCAAGCATGGTTTTGTATTTGGCTTGAATAATTTTAAAATTATATCAGTACTGAAGGGGACAGTTCTCTACCTCCTGTCCCTGACAAGATTCTCATCCGCCTCGTTGCACTAGATAGAGCTTCTGCAGGGCGGTGTTATCAGTCAAATCAGTATGAATTTGGCTGGCAATGTCTCTTTTTTTTATTATTTAGTTTTGATGATTTAGTGAGCTGATTTAGCTCATACATATGGCCTCATAATTGCCAAAACATTGTAAGGGAGACTGTGGTAAGAAAGCTCTGCTGTTTTTGGTGGCTGCAAATCCAGCCATTATGATTTGCTAGATATCTCACAGCAAGATGAGCTAACAATGGATCTAAGCACATAGAGTAGTCCTTAATTCTGTAAGTTTTGTGAACAAACAAACAGGAACACTGTAAATATGGAAAATGTTCTTGTTCACAGATCACACCATCCAGTCTGTTTTCTGCTGCTGCTGCACAGTGCAAGAAAGGTATGTGAAATGCTTAAGCTTTTCAGTAATTAAATATCTACACATAAAGGACTTCATAAAATATTTGCAGTGGAAGAGCAAATATGTGGATGTTTAAGGACACTGTACTCTGCATATCCCTAATGAAGGAAGGCATGTATAGCCATGGATATTTTTATGTGGATGTTTATGCATATGCATTCACACAAATGCTTCATGTTTTTCAAAATCAGGGAAACGAGAACAAAAGTGAACCTGGACCCTGACACTGTCCTCATGACCCAGTACTCTGCCTCACAACCAGACATTTCTTATGAATCTATTTGGAAGTGCAGGGTAAGTAACATTTTGGCAGGTGAAAAGAGAGAATTGAAGTGATTTGACATACAGTGCCTCAGTACCAGAATAAGTAGGGAGTAACTAGCTCTTGAGCATATAAAGTTCTTTGTTGCATAAAAATTACAGAGTAAAGGTAACTAAGCAAGTTAAAGAAGAGAAAAGACCAGTTACGAAAAATATTTTTATTTTTCACCAGCGCAAGAGACAATTGCAATTTAAGAACAAGCCATTACCTCCTCTGCCTGCCGAGGCTTTCGAAGACTACACCAAGAAACCCAGAGTTATTGCACTCTATGACTTCTTTGCTAGAGGGCCTTTAGATTTACCTCTCAAGAAGTCAGAAGAATACATTATCCTTGAACAGTATGATCCCCTCTGGTGGAAGGCAAGAGACCGACATGGGTAAGAGAGAGGGCATCTATTTCAATCTCCCTACACAGAAAGAAAAAAGCCTAAAACAACCTGTGCAAAAGTGGGCAGATAGAATGAGACTTGTGGGACTATTTAGCAACAGGCTTGAAAGTGTGCAACTACATATGAGGCACACAGATCAATTGGGCAGACTTTCAGCAGGGTTTGGCACCCCAGAAATGGACAGGGATCTAGAATATGTCGGGAATTCAGAGTTAAGCCCTACATTCAGTAATTTCCTGAGCAACATAAGGGTGTTTGAAGACCATGTGAATCACTGGGCTCTGAGCCATGTGCAAATCCAGCTTTCTGTATTTCAAGTGCTTTACAATGGAGTGTGTACGTGTTAAAACTTTATGAAACCATAGAGATTATGAAGACATACCTGAAACAAAACCTCTTACCCAAAATGCCTGTTTTGTGTTGCTTCCCTTTCTCCTATGCATTTTCTTCAGTGTATCCTGTACTCTGATGTTGGGAATAGTTGTATATTATGTTATAAACATCTCCTTTCCCTTCAGATTTCTCCTTTAAATATTTAAAATGCTTTTTCTCAGCTCATGTTTTCAGCAAAAGTATACTGACAACTATTTTGTATATACAAGCAAACACAGGCTTTATATTTCTTCATATAGGAGCTTTGTATAGGCTAGAAATAATGATGGTGGCTTCTAATTGAGAGGAAAAACTTTTTTTTTTCTAAATCTCAACCTATACCGTCTGGCTTTTTCATTTGAGAAGCCATCCACAGTTGTGGGACAAAAAAGTTGTGCCTGGGATGAAAGGACTCAAATTTTTATTCCATTCTAATGCTGGAATTCAGTAGCTAGCAACATAGCCCCTAGTATAAGGAACGTCTGTAATTCAACAAAAGGATGATGTATATCTTAATCCTACTAATATTTTACACTGTACTATAATATTAACCCCAATATTATCTTTCAGGAATGAAGGTCTAATTCCCAGCAACTATGTTACTGAGAACAAGAAAAGCAATTTAGAAACATACAAGTAAGTACCTTTGAAAATTATAATTGTGCTTTCATTTCTAAAAATGGATTGCAGAGATACATTTTAATGCTTGATCCTTCAAGTTTTTATTAGACTTTAAAATGTTTATCAAAAGCTTTCTTTCTTTTGTTACAAAACATTGCTCTTAAAATGAATTAACATTCATTTGCATGAATCATAGTATGATAATCCAGATTTTTCCTGTTTCTGTAGACCCAATGCATAATGTTTCTATATTCTGATCTTTGCCTGTTGTGATCATGTAGCTAATTCCAATTACTACAAATTTAAATTACTGGAGAGAAAATTAAAATTCTGAGAAACCGTAGAGAAGAAGGGCTTGACACGTCATCCAGGACTGTAAATTTCATCACAGTTTGGCATAAATTTTTCCTGGAGTTTCTTTTATTTGAGCTAATATTTAGTCACAGTAAATGGGGGCCAAAATCTTCTAAAAAAAAAGTCTAATAAAATCATTTCAGATTAAGACATGTTCATATACAGTGATAGTTCTAAACATATTTTTGACTTGGAATAATGCAACTACTAAACTGTGAAGCAAAGCAAACATTCATTTTTACTGGCTGAAATTAACGATAGGTTATCATCTCCTTGTTGCAGGTGGTACTGCAGAAACATAAATAGAAGCCAGGCAGAGCTTCTTTTGCACCAGAAGGTAACTCAGTTTCCACATAGAGCTAACAGTAATGAAAAATATCTATCAGTAGAGGCATCAAGAGCATTATCACAGTCAAATCAAAATCTGTTTGGTATGCTGTAAGAAAGTACTTTAACCCAAAAAGGCTTTTTGGTGTAAGTGTGGAGTGCAGATTATCCAGGCTTCACAAAGCTTTAAGTTGTAGCCCCAGCAAATTCTATGTACATTTTCCATGTTAGATAAATCAAATTACATGGTTTACTGTGCTTGTCTGTTTCATTGGACATTGAAGACTCAAATCCATGTAGTCCGCTAATTAGTGAGCTTAGCAGAACTCAACGAACTTCTGTGTCCTCCTTAAATAAAGAGCAAATTATCCATATTGCATTTGATCCCCTGTCAGGTACCAAAGTGCCTAACACATTCAAACTCTTTGGGTCTTTGCTCAAGGACTAACTCAGGCCTGGGACAAGAAAAACCAAGGAAGAACATCTCAGAATTGTTTTAACTGTTTTTTTTTTCCTAGTGATTTGTACAATTTGATTTTTTAATGAATCAAAGCATTTTCACTACTTCACACTGACGAGTATAATTCAGCTAAATTACTTATCTCTAGGAAGTTGCCTGGTACTTACTATTTTCTCTTGGTTTTTTTTGCTCTGGCATGTACCTGGCTACCCATTCTTGTTCTCTACTTCTTTATCTGAATAGTCATAGGTATTCTACAGAATTTGGTAAATGCTGCAATTCCTATCTCAACGAGCGTTATTGAAGCTCAAAAGCATAAAATAACTCTACTTGCATTTCTTTTCAGCCCAAAGAAGGTGCGTTTGTTGTCCGAGATTCAAGCCGACAAGGTCTTCTTACGCTGTCCATGTATTCGCGGGCTAAAGGGTGAGTTCCTCTGAATGGCTAGGGTTTGAATCAAGAGGTGATGGAAAAGCTTCCTCCAGACTCCTCAGAATAATTGGGTAGGTTGGACATGCAGTGCACAAGAGCAGGGAACCACGGAGATGCTGTTCATATGGAGTTAATCACCCTGTGTGCAGAAAAGATGATGGTGGGCAGTGGATCTGGGAGTCAGTGTGCAAATGTCCTGGCAAGACAAGATTTCCTGCACTCACTGAAACTCTCAAATGATCTGTTGTGGAAACCATGCCACAGCCTTTGGCCTCTGCACCAAACTGTTTCTTTCTCCACAGGCTCTGTATACTGTAATTCCATTCCAGACTCAGCTGTCCTTAAACTTTGCCCGTTTGTCTCCTAAAATCACCTCACCCCTACTGTGCAGTCTTACTTTTGCCAGACAGCAGCCACGGGACTCACATTTGCCTGTATCAGCAGCAATCATCTACAGCACTGACTTAACCTGTTTCAAGTGGTCTTTTTCATCATCTTCATCAGCCCTTCTACATCCCCCTGTATCAACTGTGTCTGCTTTCCTTGTCTCCCTCTTACAGCAAGCCAGAGGTGAGAGCAGCAAAGGCATTGCTGTTACCACCACCCTCTTCCTCCCTCCCTCCATCCCTCCTTGGAAACATAGGGCCATCCCTCCCACCATCCCTGTGCTGGGGACAGGCCCACAATTTCTGTGGGCTCAGCAGTGTTTCTGACAATGACTCAGTAATGCAGACTGCGTAATGTTTCTGTGTTCTGACCTCTGCTTCTTGTGACCACGTGTCCACAACTTAGTGTAGTAACCTTCAGCAGCCACCAGTCTGAAATGCAGACTTAACTGCTTAATTTTGAGGATCACAGAAAGCAGGGATAGATGGGCAGCAAAATATACAGAAAGCAAAAAACCAGATAATGTGAAGAAATACAGAAAAACAAATGTAACAAATAAGAGCTCCAATGAAGACCCTTTGAAGAAGTAGATCAGAAAATTTAATCTCATGCTATACATGAATATGTGTTTATGGTTTTGGGAGAAAATGTGGGTAATTAAGAACATTTTAATTTTAAGAGTTTATATTCAAATAAATGCTAAATTAGGAGGAACACTTCTTAAACACTATGGCTATTCTTATGAATGCAATGATGTAGGAGTAAAAAATACTTGGGCAACAAAAAACATTGTGCAATTATCTCCCAAAGGTGGGAGAAAGAGCCATTCAAGGAATCCTTTTTTTTCCTCCTGAATCAGTGTCCCAGCTACACACAGCCATTTTAAGCTGAGAACTGTGACCCAAATTTTAATATTTTTCTATGCTTTCAAAGTGAAATTTAAGCAGCTTTATAATAGAAATTATTTTTACTGAAAATCATAATGCTTTGTTGATTTCAGAACTCATAATGGAGATATCCTGCACTATCAAATTAAACAAAATCACTTGGGACAATATTATGTAGCAGAAAACTATCTCTTTTCATCCATTCCTGAACTCATCGAGTATCATCAACACAATGCTGCAGGTAAAACATGTGAGCTGATAATAGTTTTACATCCTTTTCTAAAAATTTGCTTATAAAAAGAGACACAAGTGTTTTTACTGCTAATGAATTAAAATATGCCTTTATTCTTTCTGCCAAAGTCATAGCTGTCATGTGCATATACCATGGGGGAAGTGAAACTACCAAACTCATCTATATGTATGAAATGAGTTTAGCAAAGATAAAAGCATGCTCTGTATTCTCTTGGTTCATATCCGACTGAATGGGACTTGGGTGAAATTTGATAATAAATCTTTCTTTGTCTACAACAGGGACCTGCATACATGCAATTTAATAAAAGCAGGAGTTATGCTGTGCATCAGCAGACAGCATTCTACTGATTTTGAAAAAACAAAAAAGCCAACTCATACCACAAACAATCAAGGGCAAAATTAGGGAGCACAAGGACTCTCTAACACTGGCTTCCAGCTTACCAGGATGTGGTGGTTTGTACATCAAATTTCAAATTAGCAACACAAACCACTAACAGTTGGCTAATGGCAGATTTTTATAATTTTTAGCATGAAAAATATCCTTCACCTTGGTTCTGCCCATCATTTTAATACAATATAAAATGGTTTTACTCTGGATGAGTGAGGATAAGAAAACACACAGAGATTCCTTGCATTGAAGAGGAAGATATGGGAATGGACAGAGCCTTTTGCTGGAATGAGGAAAATTGTAGGAAACACTTGTAGCAGAAATGGTCCTAAAAGTAATAGTGGGAAGAATCAATGAACTCAGTGTGTCTTCGGTGAAGAATGTATTCACTAGTACTGTTGGTTTATGAATGCAAAAAAATAAATGACAGACAAAAAATATTTCAAACCTGAGAAGTCATGCTTGCAGAGACTGCTTAGGTCAGTGATACAGATTTTAGAACTCATTTAAGATCACTGTCATGGTACAAAAATTAAGAGTATTACCGTTGGCTTTATGAAAGTAGAAATACTTTTGTAGTCAGACTATTAAATAGACTTTCTCCATTTCTTCTCACTATAGTGTTTTATCTGAGCAAACTGTAGGCAAAAGTAACTTCAAGAAATAAGAAATTTACATCAGATTCCAA
Source organism: Toxostoma redivivum (assembly GCA_013397375.1). Taxonomy (NCBI): domain Eukaryota; kingdom Metazoa; phylum Chordata; class Aves; order Passeriformes; family Mimidae; genus Toxostoma; species Toxostoma redivivum. Next base: position 752,459 of record VXBI01005648.1, on the reverse strand, counting down.
GTATTTTTGTTTGAGAAGAGGTATGATATAGCATATTTTAAAATTAAGTAATTGGTCAGCAGAATTGTGGCTTTGTACCCTACAGGTCTTATCACACGTCTCCGACATCCAGTCGGATCAGATGGATGTATTTCACCAGAAATTGCAGGACTGAGTTATGGTAAATTCTTTATCTTCTTTTGAAGGAGATTTAGCTATCTGCCTAGGCAAGAATTTAGCTCATATTCAGCCAGCTAATAATTAAGCTGTATCTGTGAAATTCCTTGGTAATAACAAACACATAAACAGTGTAAGGTGTCAGTACCAAATGAGACACCTGACTCAGCTGCTTCTGTGCTTCTGTTATAACAACCAGTGCATTCAGAGCTATTTGGACTTTTCTAAGCAAACCCAAGACTCAAGTAAGCATTTAAATGCTTTTTGAAAGACTATTTGATTTATGTAAATGCTTAGGAAACCAAAACTGAAACCTGAAATTAATACTACTTATGAAGAAGATTTTCTTTGTCAGTTCTGCAGGTTTTAGAAATAAGAATGGGATCTTACATGGTATTAAAACAAACAAGCAATAAAATGGCAGTTTTGTGTATGTCGATCAGGAATTTCATACCAACTACTGGACAATACGAACCTCCAAAACTGAGTATCTTTCATGTTCCCATGAATCTCAAGGCTTAATATTTCTGAAGGGTTGAACTATTGGAGTTATGACAATAAAGGTAGCCAGTGACTATTTCTGTAGCTATACTATCCCTCTGAAAGACGTTTGGAACTAAGAACATCACATATATCGCCAAAAAAGTTCTCATGTGTAATCAAAGCTAAACACTTGCCTTATCTTCAAGCCTCAGACATTCCTACATTAAGCAAAATCACTAATCACATTCTTGAAGCTGTAAAATAACATTTATATTTAAGCATATATGAGCCATTGAAAATTTTCAGATATTTAAAACTCATGCTATAGCTGATGAACAAGTGTGATGCTTTGCAGTATTCATTAACTGCCATCAGCAAGGTGTGTCTCCTGGAGCATGGCTCAGGAAAGCTGGCCTGACTCTCCTGACATATTGGGTTGCTTTTGCAGAGGAGTGGAGATTAAACCCATCTGAACTGGTGTTCCTGAAAGAACTTGGGCGTGGGCAGTTTGGAGTTGTTTATCTTGGTAAATGGAAAGAGACTATCAAGGTTGCCATCAAAACAATCAATGAAGGTGCAATGTCTGAAGATGATTTCATGGAGGAGGCCAAACTTATGATGTAAGTACAAAAGCTATTCTGTTACTTTACCATGAAATAAATATAACCTAATTCCATTTCAAACAAACAGACAAAGCAGTTTGATGGGAATGGTGGACATATGGGACAGAACAGCTGATATAAAGGTCTGAACCAAGCTGATGTAGATGCTTCCTATGCCCAGACTCTTTATTTAGAGTGTGCCTTGCTTTGTACTATGGAGCTCAATGGGGAACAAATGTTCTGGTGAAATGTAAATGTGCTCATACAACTATTCTTTAATCCATAATTCAGCGTCTCTAGGAAGATTGGCAGAACTTCTATCTAACTAAAGCTTTTGAGAAACTGTATTACCATATCTGCAAATTTTGCAAATTAGGGAAGTGTCCACATGAGGTCCTGGCAAAGTCCAGAAGAGAAGAACCCTTGCAGGGTCGAGGCCCCTGCCTGCAAGCCAAATGTAACTTGACCTTTCCATTTTGCATCAACCAAATCAAGTTTTGCATTCACTGCATTTATATAACTGATGAACAATTATGAGTTCACAGAGTGAATTTTCTGAAGGAAGTTGTAGAGAGAAATGTGCTAAGTATTGGGAGAACTCTGAAGACTGCTGAATAGGACACTGTTTTCAAGTAGTGAAAGTGTTTTTCGAAACCATCCTGAGAATCAAAGGTTTAGTTACCTGCCAAGAACAAATATTAGCCTGTCTAAAATGTGATTTTAAACAGGAAACTCTCCCACCCAAAGCTGGTTCAGCTTTATGGAGTGTGCACACATCACAAACCTCTCTACGTTGTGACTGAATTCATGGAAAATGGTTGCCTGCTCAATTACCTTCGGCAAAGGCGGGGGAAACTTGGCAGAGACGTCCTCCTGAGAATGTGCCAGGATGTTTGTGAAGGGATGGAATATCTGGAAAGAAATAGTTTTATTCACCGTGATTTAGTAAGTGCAATAGATTTTCTAGTCATTATCATCGATTTCTATTTATCAAGAGGTTCTTGATAAATATTTGCAGTAAAGAATGTGCTGTGGCATTTTATGGGACACTATGTATCCTGTAAGACTTCAGCTCTGCAGGATCTAATAAGGCAAACCCAAATTTTCAGCTGTTATTTTGCCCATGGACAGCTCAAAAAACTGCTTGAGAAAAGTTTTTCCATTGGAAAAGCCCCTTGAGAGGTCAGAGAAAATTAGGATAATGACATTGAACTATCTGGTATTAGGACATCTCAATAAAAAAATGTGATTAGAACACCAAAATCACAGCATTGCAAAAGGTCAGCAACAATGAGAATTTTAAAAATGAAAATATTTTTCTATCTATATTTTTGGCTCCCTACTGGTATATGTTGATGCTGGGATATATGAGTTACTTTTCTGCCCATAGGCAGGGAATTAGAGGAGAGGAGTTTATTTAATCCTTGATACTTTTTCAATGCTCGAATTTGGATGTAGAGAGGAAATCTTCCTCCTCTCCTACCTAGCTGCATGAAGAAATGTAAAATCTTGAAAATTACCAAGAGGTTGCTGATTTCTGTAATGAAAACATCACAAAACAAATTTTAAAATTTACACTAATTGTTCCTAGTGCTGATGTTCAGGAAAGTATCCGCTTGGATCATTAGACTCTGCAGCCTAAAATTCTTTCACTGTTCAAGAATATGTAAACATATTGCAACTCATACTACAATCATTTAAGTTGCTATGTGCCATGTATGTGTAATTACACAGTAGTGAAATATGTTCACTGACCCAGAGATAAAAAGTCACTAATATTTTTGACCAATACTCTAATCTCCTTTCAGATGACAGTATGAGCTGAAGCAAATATAATCAGTTGCTGTATTTCTCTTAAAGTTCTTTAGCACTGATTTCAGACATGTTTCTCTCATTTTCCCCAGGCTGCAAGAAACTGTTTAGTCAATGCGGAGCACATCGTTAAAGTATCTGACTTTGGCATGGCAAGGTACGAGACATTGACAAAGGTTTTGTGAGCACCTATTCTCAGACACCTGCAGCATGATCTTTAGTTAACCTCACTGCTTGCTTCACTGGTATGGGGAATCCCACTGTGGATAATTTTTGAATCCTGATGAAAATTGTAATGTTGTTTAACCACTGTACCATGAACTGGATGTCGTGTCCTCCTCTTGTTCTTGGTGAGTGCAAGATAGGTAAACAAAGTGCCAGGTAAACTTCTGAAGTGTTTATGGACAGAGAAGTGCCCAGAGTGCATAAGGCATCCAGAAGCTTGAAGAAAGAAGTCTCCTGAGCAGGATGGAGGTCAGAAGGTTGCTGGGGACAGAACTGGGAACTGGTGCTGACCTCATGAGGCAGTGGTAGCTGAGTGAGTCAGGATGCAGGGAGGACCAGGCGGGCAGGAAGTGTGATACATGCTGCCCTAGCAAGGAAGTGGTTTTTCTGCTTAGTGATAGAACCAGTCAAAGTGAGGAAAGAAAGCACTCTGAACTCTGACAAGCACCAGCCTGAGAAACACAGCTCTACCCCACAGACTTTCCTCAGAGGATGCGGCTGAGCTGACCAAATGACTGAACGCTACGCAAAGGGGATGTCTTCTTTCCTCTTGCAAGCCCAGCACAAAGCTCTCCACTTTTGTGTTTTACTGGCTGTTTTTTCCATGGGTTAGCAGACTATATCAGCTCACTTAGCTAGAGGCAAATGAGCTTGAAAGACAGTCAGTGGCTCTGAGCAGAAGGTTGTGGTGACATTTACCTTGTGGCTGTGAATCGTTAGATCAGCACAGACATACTCCTTCAGTTTTGCCTCCTGTTTCTAACCTCGGGCTTACAACACCCTAGCAGTTCATAGCTAAGGACTTGTTTTTCAAAGGGCTATCCTGTACCATGGCTGTACTGCTCCCCAGAAGGGTAAGGTCAGTATCAGGGCTCTGGATTTATCCAATTGAATCAGAAAACACAGTAAGACAAGGTGGCCGTCAGGGTCCAGAATAAGAATAATGGGTCTGAATAGCTCACTGTGGCCACAGAGTGGAGATCAGTGGTGTGGCTCTAGGACTCACGTTCCTGGGGAGGTGTGGAGAAGTGGTGGGAACACAACCTAATTCTTCAGAGGACACACAACTGCTACTAGAGGTTATTTTGTACTGCTACTTCATGTGTTCCTTATTCAATAGCCTCCCATGTTTCTGTACCTGCATCAAAATGAGAAAGTGAGGCAAAGAGATTATTTATTTCAATGTGACATAGTTTAAAAGGTACTTTAAAAAATTACCTTTATGCTTTTCCTGAGAATAAATGTGTATTGCACATCTGTGATGGAACATTAATACTTGGGAAATGTGCCCAGAGTTCATAAGTATGTTGGGATCAGCCTAGTAACCATTTAAAGAATTGCCCTATAAATACCTACATTAGGCACATAATTTCATTTTATCTGGGAGGTCAGATCCTATCAGCTTGGGCAAAAACAATTACTTCAGTGTGCCTAAAAGAACTGTTGCCTTGAGTGTGATGAACATTTCTTTGTGTGTTGCTTTGGTAACAATGTCCCTGATATGACATCTGTGAAGATGGTCAGCGAGAGTCATATTTGGGTAGAACAAGAGGTGGAAAAGGTCAATCCTTTAAAAAAAAGACAAATTATTTGTTGCTGCTGATTATCCTGCCCATGGTGAAGTGATGTGTCTTATTAATATAAACCCAAAAGATGACAATAATAACCATCCTCTCAGTCTCACAATAGTATCAAAATGTTTTATTTTGATGTATTTCTGATGAATATCCAAATCATTAATTTAAACAGAAATGTCTTTAAGTGCATAGCTTCCAGTATGTTTTTTTTGTGTACATTTTATACTAAAATAGTGATATAATTTTGTTGTTTCCAAATTGATACTATTTTTCTGGAATTCTAAACCATTTGTGGAAAAGTCAATCATTCAAATATATCTGGCTTCCTCTTATTCTTCAGGTATGTCATTGATGATGAATATATCAGCTCTTCAGGTGCCAAGTTTCCAGTCAAATGGTCATCTCCTGAAGTCTTTCATTTCAGAAAATATAGCAGCAAATCAGATGTCTGGTCATTTGGTGAGTTTATTAGGTGAAAGTGCAACCATACTTCCCTAAAACTAATGATGTTATTTAGGAAAGTGTAACTTTTTACTCATACTACCTATCTTAAGCTTCAGTCCTTCCGATTTTTGAAAGTTTGCTTATATTGAACAAATGGGTTTTCCATTCGGAAGGTTCTGCACCTAAAAGGTAGATTTTGACTGAAATGTGCATTTTTGATGAGTCCTCATTAGCCAAACATATTCATCTCAGTTTCATGGACTATCCCCTTAGCTGACTTAAAAGACAGCAGAATTATATTAGTTGAAAATTGTTTGGGTTTTATCCTTCATTCAGCTCAGGCTGCCCATATATTCATGCATTTTTCAATACCCAGAAGAATCAGGAGTGTTTTTTATTCTCCTAATGTTGGTAAAAGCTTGTGAGTTTGGCATCTTCTGTTCTGTCCTAAACCTATTTTGCTTCACTTCTAGGTGTACTGATGTGGGAAGTTTTCACAGAAGGCAAAATGCCTTTTGAAACCAAGTCAAATTCTGAAGTTGTCCATGAGATTTCTCAGGGTAACCGACTTTATCGACCACATTTGGCATCACATCCTGTGTACAAAGTCATGTACAGCTGCTGGCATGAGGTTTGTTCCCCTTCTTTTTCCCCTGGGGTGTTACTTTATTAATAATTTTCAACAAAGATATAAAAGCCATCTTAAAAGCTCAAGGCATTAAATCCTTCCTTCACATCTGTGCCATTCTCAGCATCTCCAACTATGTTTTTCACAAATCACACCTATCTTTACAAGCTTCTGTTCTTTTGACTGTTGCAGCTAAGAAAAGCAGAGCGCACTCTCAGTGCAATAGGTCTAGACCATTCCTGGGTTGGAATATGCCACTGTTGTCATGTTTCTCTACTGGGTCCAATGTGATACCTTTCTCACACATTTGTATCATGCATAGTGCTCTGAATGATAACACATTCATATCCCAAAGTGGATACACCCACTAAATGTAGATTTGGAATCCCCTTTTTCAAGTGTATATCAGGATCTCTGTACACAAGTACAGCTCCTAGGCTGCACCCCTTTCACCCTCTCTGAGCTGATTTAGTACTTCATGTTCTTTCACTATTTGTCCAGCACCTCTTACTTCCTATATCGATAACAAAACACTGATTTCATTAACTTTTCCATCTGATGAATCCCTTAAGAGCCCTCCTTCACTAGTCTCTAGAAGAAATGAATCTTTCATTTTAGGTTAAAATTACTTCAGAAGAGCTTTGTGTGCATTTTTTTCATGTAAATGTGCAGGCATACACAGTGAGTAGCTGGGAAACTTTATGCTACCACTGTCTCCTTTATCTCCCACCTTGCAACTCTGTATAATATTTTTAAACTCTGAGTGAAACAAAAGCTTAAGAGATGGAAATCTAAATTGCAGCCAGCTTGCCTGCTTACTGCAAACATTGATTGGGGTGCCAGCCAGCAGAGAGATTATGGGAAAGAATTTCTCTTTTCGTCTGCCACCAGACAGGAGTTTGTTCCATACTGAGCTGCAGCACTTCACATTTTACAGCATTGAAGATCCTGTTTCAAAAACACATGAAGCATTACTGAATACTATGGTTTCCTGATGGTAGGGCTTTCCATAGACCTACTGCAGGGAGAAATTCCATATGAATTCTGATCCAGAATTGAAATAAGTATAAAGAAATTTCAGGATTTTTTTTTTTTTAAGTGCCTGTGCTCATGCTGGTGGTATCATGAATAACAGATTTTTCTTTTTCTCTAAAATGACAAATTTGATCTTTTCTTATGTATTAACAAAAGGAAATGTAATTTTTAAGTGGTATCTCATGTGTACTTGTATCCAATTTCTGAAGTCTGGTACCGTAATCGACCAATCTGCTAACGCAAATTTATCCTCTGCTTTTCTTTTCAGAAACCTGAAGGACGTCCTACTTTTGCAGAGTTAACAGTGACCCTCACAGATCTAACAGAGATGACATAATCACAGATTTTATACCAAAATATTACTGAAAGGTTAGCATTAAGCATGCCACTAATGTAGCTGGTACAGAAAACCTCAACCTTTTACAGAGGTCTCTACCTAAATCACAGTACCAGCATCCTACATATTGAAGCAGCTGCTTGGTCTTGGCCCAGTTTTTACTTATTGGAGAAAGATACTCCAGGATACTGGTTTGGGACTCTTAAGGCTTTGTTTTCATCATTAGAGAGAAAAATCTCCTGTCTGAAAAGCAGTACCCAAGCCTACTTACGTTACAGATCTTTTTATTCATTCTTTTATTCAGAGCTACACTAAATTTTGCATCAATATTACATTATTTATACTTACTATGACTCATGCCCTGGAGAATACTGGTTGGCAGTAGCAAAAATGATGAAAGAACCTTTGATAAAGCTCTGGCTAGGTAATTTTTAAAGGCAAGTCCTTGTGTACTGCAAAGCATTCAGCCCTGGAGGGCCAGAGCAGTGTTTCCAAGGGACAGCAAGCAAAGTGACTGGCTGCTGGAGCAGTGCCCACACGTGTGCCTGGACCCACTGCTTGGACAAAGGCAGGCAAAGGAAGCAAAGGCAGTAGTCCTCAGGTAGCAGCTCCCAAGTCACAGCTGAGAGACTGAACAGATTGAGCACCTCTGAAGCCATTTTAAACCTGCACTGCAGGTCAAGGTGTCTTCAACTCCATTTCTGAATAACAGAAGGGGATCAAGGATTATTTTATTCCAGCCTCTCCCACAATTTTCCAACATTGTCTCTCATTCTTCTGCTCTTGCCTACTCGAACACCCACAAGTGCCTTAGTCCTCCCCTTGCAAATGCCCGGAATGGTTAATGGCAAGTTAAAACTGGAACCTGACTGGATCCTGTGATACCTTACATGGACATGTCTGTACCCCTACTTCTTATGTTATTATTCACTTTTAATTTTAAATTTTAATCTTAACTATGGTCAATACAATTATGTTGTAGAGAAGGAAAGGCTGATGGAATTCATAATTATTTAAGACAAAATAGTCAGACCATTACAATATTTAACTGCATTGTGAATATGTGATCGCATTGTGAATTATTTATAGCTGAATACATCACAATATTTAGTTTTCTAGGGCTTTGTAGACAAAATATGTAAAACATGCTAGATAAAGAATGATTGAGTTAAATTTAATTTTTTTCACAAATTGAGTCACAGTTAAATTTTTTATTTCCAAATTTAAAAAATAACTGTAACAATAATATTAAATATAGCAAACCCCACAAAGTTTTGAATTTCCAAAAGATAATGGCATCTCATAATCAAATATAGTCCAGGCAGTAATCAGTCGCCTTTACTGCAATAGTATTTTGATTATTATCAACCCTTGGGAAAGAAAATTGTTAGTCCATGTTTGAACATTTGGGAGTACTTTCAAACACATTTTTAAGGCATTTCTGCATCAAGTAAAGCATGATATTCTCATTATTTAACATAAGTTGCCAGAAGAATTGCCACTAACTGATGCCACTATTTACTTTCATAATAAATTTATTTATGAGTATTCAATCCTTTATCAGACTTATGACTGAATGCAGATCTATAACTTGTGGTTTAACCCCAGATGTCAACAGTACCATGCAGCTGCTTATTCACTCTCTGTGCTCTGGTAGGGTAGAGAATCAGGAGGTAAAACCTGAGGGTTGAGATAAGAACAGATTAATAACTGAAACAAAATGTAACAAAGCAATAGTGAATGAAAAGAGAAAGAGAGAGGGATGAAACCCAAGAAAAAGATCTGATGCACAGTACCAATGCTCATCACCTGCTGACTGATGCCCAGCCCATCCACAGGCAGTAACCAGCAGTCCCCAGCCAACTTCCCTCCTCCTCCCCCCTCCAGTTTATACACTGATCTTGACATTCCATGCTATGAAATATCCCCTTGGCCAGTTCAAGTCAGCTCTCCTGGCTCTGCTCCCTCTCAGCCAAAATCAAGACAATGACACAATACACACATGGAGCTCACCACAGTCTATGCCCAGGCCACAAAAGTACAAAGCTTTTCAGCACATGATGCACTACAAATGTGAAATTCAAACTCTCTCCACAGTATAAAGTACATGGGGACTTTGAATAATATATGAGGCATCTTTTTTAACAGCCCTTGTAGAACTGGTTTTACCATATTATTGTAAGTTAATATGTAATACGTTACAGCACCATGCAGTAAAAATCAGCTCCATTAGCTTTATGTACTCAAAGCACCTTGCACCTGCCTGTCTCACTGAGCTGTCCCATGGTGAATATGCACCCATCCTGGAAACATGCTGGTCTAATACCTGAAGCCAATAATCCTTGCCTACCAGGCTTTCATTTCCCAACACAATCTTTCTATAGGGTGCTTGGGGAAAAAATTCAAGAAGCTATTATCAACATTCTGACACAGATTAATTTAACAGCTGCCATCATTAAGCTGAAAATAAATAAATGAAAAAGCACTAGGACTTGCTTCAGAGTCAGTGAAGCTGGGGCTTAATTGGCAGCAAGAAATGGTCTGCAGTATAAAGGTCAGGTGTCTATAGTGCATTTATTTACCAGAACAGCTACACCCTTAAATAAAGACTGAGTAGGCCACCTTAGACCTCGTGGTGACTGTGAGCTTATTTCAAATTCCAACCATATTCTAACAGACAAAAATGGATGAATAGTGAGTGACATCCTTGTCACTGACCACAAAGATATTTCTGTTTGCTGGTTTTTTTTAAACCTCCATGTGACAAAAATGAGATCTGGAAAAAGCAGTAAAGGAGCAGTAAAGGTTCCCAAACAGGGAGCCTTCCATCAAAAGTTGTAGGAGTGTTCAGCATTCTGTAAAAATTTAGCTACTGTTTCCTGATCAAACATCAGAAAACTTGGAATAAGTCTATATTATGGATGGGAGAAAAAAAGGGACTCCAAGCTTTTGTGAGTCAGCCACTTAGGATACATCTCTTTTCTATAAAAAAGATGCATTGTTGACAAAATTGATTTTATTTTTAGAAAGTGAAATGAATTCACTTGTCAAAAGTGCTCCTGAGAAGCAATGCAGACCAATTACTAGTGTGTACAGGGCTGGTGACACTTGTTTCCAGTGCCCTTTGATTTTCAGACCAATTCCTGCTTCCTCCCCCTCTCCCCCCTTCCCCAGATTTCACAGATGGGAGGCCCTAAAGGCACACCAAAGCACATCCCCATCCCTCCTTCCCCATGCACCACCAGTCTGACTCCTGCTCAGCCTCCCAGCCATGTTCTGGAGCATGGCACCATTTAAAAATCTGCCCAAAAGGAGTCAGCTACTGCAAACCTGTTCTGCTGGAAGGATATTTTCCAGCACACTTGCCACTTTCACCTTGCTGGAATTTAAAGAGTGAGAGAATGGCACTTCCTAGAAGTATGCAATTCCCCATATGGCTCCAGGATGCAACCCTGATGAGTCGAGTTTAAAGTTTTGAATACGTATCCTTTGTCATGAAGATATTTTTTATAGCATAGTTCTTACAAGTGTGTCTGGAAAATGAAGATGGTAGAACAGATTTCTATAGAAACTAATAACTGATGTATTTCCTTCCAAAATCATACAGATTTTTAAACCTATCCAAGTCTTTTTGACCTACCTACATTTAGCTGGTGCAGCTATGTAATGAACTTAATTACCCATTAATTTGTCCTGAGGTATGGTAATAATGAGTAGCTGCCAAGATTTGTTTAGTATCAGCATTTAAAAGCTGTAATTTGGTTAGCAATGTATTGCCTCTGAGGATTGCTTTGTTCTTCTTAACCATTTGCCCTACATACCAAAACACATGTAATTACTTTATATAATGTCCTTCATTTCACTGCCTGGAAAACCTGACAGCTCACTGAAACACTCTCCATTGATACTGGCTGAGACACAGATATGCCTAACACATCAGCTTTGGGTTTTCTTCTCTAGTTTAGAAATATGAATGACACTCTTTTTTTTATCCCTTGTTTAAAAAACACAGATAATTTAGTATATAACCATAAATAATTTATTAAAAGAGAAATATTAGCATAATTCCAATAAAAAAATCAAAGTTATTCCAAACTAGTAACTAAATAAAAACATTTAAAAAATAGCATCTCTTACAACAAAGATTTTTATATAAAAAATTAATCACTAATTTATTTCTAACATGATGGACTTTGCGTACACTATGAAAACAACCATTAGCTCCGGTTTTTTGACATTGTTAGAAAATAACATTCTTTTATTGTTAGTTGCTATTTACGTATAATAGCAGATACGCAGATCCAATAGAAAATACAGGAATTTTGCTTGGTATAAGTTAATTATTGACAGCAGTTGGTATATAAGGAGTCCACACCCTTCTCAAAGAAAGCATTATGATGTATCTCTAAAAAATGCCAATGCACATCCATTCAAGAACTGGACTGGTTGCTTTTTCTTACAAATAACTCATTTGGTCACATCACAGTGATGATTCTATAAGCAAATAAAGGGGCCACGAACTATGCAAAAGCATTTCTTTTTCTCTTTTTTACAGTCAATATTTTCTTTGGTTATTCTTTGGATTGTGTAATTCAGAGTGAAAAGCAATGCAAGTTTTTGTTAAAAAATAAACTATAAAACCCCCTCCTTCCTTAGTATTTTTATTATTTGTATTACTTGCTTTTAATATAAAGATTTTGAAGCTTGAATCTGGTCAATAAAACCAAAGCATTCTTTACATTAACTGAGAAGTAATGAAACCCTGTCAGCAGATTTTCTTGTCTGAAACTTTTTTAACACAAACATTTTAACAGCAAAAAATTGCTGCGAATCTCATCACTCAATTAAGCTGAAAAATATTCCAAATTGATAATGTATACAATGTCATTATATTTTGAAGGCAAGTACATTTTTTGTGAAAATATCCCTTTTGCTGGATAACAGTGATGCCACACAAATATATGAAATACAAAGAGCAACCCTTTTGTTCTTACAGATAAAGGATGAGCTTTCTTTGGCAGAACAATTTTCTATCCATCCAAACTGTCTTCTACCAAACCTTTCAAACATTAGAAAACATATAGCCTGCTTCATGAGGAAGTTCTGCTTGGCATATAAATCAGCTGATTAAAACCAGTTTTTAACTGCTGAACTGCTGGCATACTGCAAACTTTCTGGACTCACACTTAAAAATCCAATTATTGGAAATACTATTTCTGAAAAGCTTGTCACCACCCACATGTCTGATTGCTGAAGTTACTCACTTACTTACAAAGTGGAAAGCAGAGGGCTGTATTGAGTAAACATGGGCTCTGCAAGCTTCTTTGTGACAGGAAGATCGGTGACCACAACTGAGGAACCACCGTACTACAGTACAGTTACCAATCTTCAAGACCTCCTGTAGGTTAACACATTGTTAAACATCTAATAGAGGCAAATACTCATTTTTAATAAAGATGAAAAGTCCAAACTAAAAAAAAGACATTCTGCTGTTTCTCACCCCTTGCCTACAGCCCATCCTTTACCTTGCAATTTTAGAAGTAGTGCAAGGATTGTAAAATGGATTTTGCACTTATAAAAGAATAAAAATTAACAGGACCGCTTTATTATTAATAAAGAACAATACCTTCTCAGAAAATGAGGAAAAAAATTGAAAAGCTTAAATGGGTTCTAATTAATAGATGGCCGTACTAGGAAGAAGTATGGAAATAAGTAAAGCCCCTTCTTAATCCTCAAAATAATATATATATATTATATATATATATAGAAAACATATATATATGTGCAGACTTTTAGAAGTTTTTATCAACAAATCATGTAGAATTTAGAATTTAGTCTTATATCCATGCCATAGGATTCTTTCCTTATTATCCGTCAAGNGCTTAATAGCTATTCAAGCTAATTACCATAGGAAGCGGGGAATAGGAGGGGCTGTGATTATGAATATGTATCTGTTTGAATCTTTTGTCAATAAATAGACCCTGTGATCACCTGTGATTTTGCAGTGAGTATTAGAGGATGACCTCGCGCTGCTGCCCAGCGCTGAATAAACATACACTTTCTAACTTTAAATTGTTAGAGAGTCTTTTGTCCGTCACAGTTGAGTATCGGTATTAGACCAATACTCATATTTTGATAAATCATTCAGATCTCTAATGAATTTTCTTTTTTAAAAATTTGGTGTTAGTTTTGAAATAAAAAAGTACAGGCACATTCAGGGATTCACAATCCATTCAGAATTCCTTGGGTAAAAAAGCTGAGACTTAGCAAGAATTGTATTTGCTAAATTTTTTTTATGACATCTAATGAATGTTCATTGGCAGGTCATCAAAAGTGAAAAAAAATTAACATAAAATTTTATATTAAAAACTAGAAGGATTAAACACTGTTTTCTTCATATTATGCCTTTAATGAATATCCTTCATGTAGAGTATCTACAAACTTGTTTGGCAATAAATTATAAAAATATAAAGAAAGCCAGAAATAACAAGGCCATCACCAAGATAATAGCAGAGTATCTGCCACTTCAACAAGGATTGTCTTTTATCATTAAAAGAAAATTGTATTTTTTAAACGTGGCTTACAAAGACCATTCTTTTTTGCTAAAATTTCCCAAGAAGAGGTGCTGCATAAAAAAAGGACTGTGGTTTTTTTCATTGCCTAACATATAATCACCACCAGGTTTCCATCTGTCATGCTAATTACTGGATATTTTTATTCATTACTGCCAACAGCTGACTTAGAGAGGAGTGGCCCACACTTAACAGGCTTCATAGACAAATTTCCAGAGGACTGCAGAAAAGTAGATCATTCTAGTAGACATGGGTGGGCTGAGTTTGCAGTTCATGATACTTTGCTGATGACCACTGCTTGAGTGCTTCATTGACTGAATAAAATGTTGTCCTCCTCATACACCAAAGCTGGGTCTTCCATGCTCTCCAGCAAAGTGTGACTGGTTTCAATTTCACGGTGTGGCAGTGATGGTTCTTTGGCAACAGTGGACATCAACTGACTCCAGGTGATGTTAGTGTTCTTGAAAGCATGCAGTAGGAAAATGCCAATGATGATGCTGCAGAACCCACTCAGGGTTCCAATGATATCACCCAGTTTCATACTATTCCACTCCTTGAACAAGATGATGGAGCAGGTCACCACTGTTGTAGTGAAGCACACGTAATAAATGGGTGTCACAAGGGATGTGTTGAACATGTCCAGTGCTTTGTTGAGATAGTTGATCTGAGTGCTGACTGAGAGCACCAAGATGCCCACCAAAATGTAAACCAAGGGATGGTGATAGGCTGGCTTCCCCTCCAGCATTTGTTTAATGGCAATGCCCAGGCCTTTCACAGATGAGACGGAGAAGGCACCGATGAGTGAGCAAATTAAAATGTAGATCAAGATATTTGTCTGACCTCTCTTTGGAGCCACAAAAACAATCAGGACAAGGGCAATGATTGTTAGGAGAACAGCAAATGTAACAAACACTGTAAAAAAGAGGAAAGGGAAGAGTAGTGCACATGAGATAAAATACCAGACTATGTTGACGAACATGCTCAGAAATGTTCAGTGTCCTGGATACTTCCCTATGAACTGCAGCATTTGTTCACTGCAATTGCATACAGACCTGGATCTTGCAGCTTTCTTTCCATCTCATCTAGTGAGGTGACCTGCTCCTCCTCTGGGGCATGAATAACCATGACTGTTGACCCCAAAATGCTCAGTACACAGCCCAGCTTTCCATGAATATTCAGCTTCTCATTTAAAAAATAGGATGACAATACAGCACTGTTCAGTAAAATAGAAATAAAATGTTCAGCTCCACCAGCCACAAAACACATTCAAAATCTCTCTGTGCAGCATAACAGTAATTCAAAACCTTTTTTGAATTTGGATAGATGGTAAACCAGCTTGAAACAATCAAATTGTAAGAAGTTTTTCCAAGAAAGTTGGTCATGACCGAGAAGGTAAGGTTAGGTTTTAGGGAGTTTAGCAACCCTTATTGCTTTCCTCCAGGTTGTAAAAAGGCCCAAATTGCCAAGGAATTTCTCCTTCCTGATTTCCTGTGTCAGGGTATGCACACTCACTGTAGATTAACCACAGAGCTGTTTCTTGCTTCCAAAAATGGTTCAAAGCACTTCATTTGCCATTACAACCAATGCACATGAGGTTTGGAAACTGTTCCTCATCCCTCCCCAGACCCTCCCACCCAGGCACACTTTTTGCCTGGCTTGCCAGGACTGCCCCCAAAACACAGAGAAAGCACATCTCCCCCTTCAAAGAGATCAACCCCAGGATCTCCACGGGGTTGATTATTTAACCTATGGACAATAACATGGCCCAAATGACGTTACTCACAGGGCATAATTAGCCTGTTAGAGCACAACCCTGGGCACAGACACATGCTTAATGGTGTGTGAACACACTCCACAACAAATAGTTATTCAACCTACTGATCAAAATACAGACATTTTTTCACACAAGGGTAATGAATTCACTGACATGAAGTTTTAACAAGCTCTCTGTCTCATGAAAATTTGAACAATTGCTCTCCCCATCAAAGAAGAGGGCAATAAAACTCAAGGTGCTTTGCATGGTAGCAGCCAGGCAGCCAATTAATCTGCATTTACCAACATGTTGACCCCAGCAGCACTGCAGGGACTCAGTTACATTAATTTTGCTATGACAGAATGGCTGCAGTTTTATCAGGTCGATTATTGCAAGCATCTGAGGGGGTTTTTTGTTTGTTTGGGTTTTTTGTGTTTGTTTTGTTTTGTTTTGAATATGTGGTGCATGTTGCTTTAAACACAATGTTTCATATAGTATACTCAGTTCCTAAAGATCAGAGTTTCACATTTAAAATACAATAATTTAATTTTGCTAAAAAATTATTTCCTATAAATTTTTTGTATGCATAATCCATGTCTTTTTTGCTGCTATGATAGCCACATTACTATATGTGCTTAAGAACTTGGAAATTAATTTTTTCTCCATACATAGGAAAACAATAAGTCACTGAAGGACATTTATGTTTCAAAAAACCCACAAATTTTAATTATGGATACAGAAGAAAGCTAAAATTTCCTTTGTCTTCTTTCCAGAAGGATTTCGAAAACACAAAACAAAACCAAAAGGTTTACTAACCTTATGTGCCTTAATGTGAAATTATGCTCCAATAAATATAAATGTTTTTGAAAACATTTTGTGAAGGAATAATGTATTTTTATTTGAAGTTTTTTTCACAACTGAAGAACAGGATAACAGTATTTTAAAAAGTTCCAGTTTTCTAGGAAGAGATAAATTACCTTCTCTCAGCAGTATACCTGCTATACCCTGATAAGAATTACTTTGTAATCTAGGTGGAAAGCTACTGGGAAGGCATTGAGTGGCCTTTGCAACAGGACTTTTGATTCTATCTAACCAGAGAACTCAGTTCTAAATGAGGAAAAATATCTTTCCACCAAGCAACAAAGAACATTTTTTGTCCATAAACTGATTTTCAGTTTTCTTATTAAAAATCTCCACTTTCAGCCAAAGACAGTACTTTTTCCCTCATGCAGTGAGTGGTTCATTTGCCAAGGCTTGCTCCCAATTGGTACTGACCTCACGAGAACACTCAGTGCACCCAAGGGGGTAACTAGGGTTGCAGGAGAAAAGGCATAGGCAGCAAAGTTTGCAGCTTCTCCTAATCCCACTGCAGAAGAAAGAATATTTGGATCAGCTTGGAGGAGGATATTAAAAGGCATGCTATTGTAAATATTTTGAGTGACAGCTGTGATAGCAAATACAAACCAAAATCTTTTTTCTGTACTATATATACATATTTTCATTTCAAAATTAGCTGCACAACCTCTTCTGGAAACAATAAATGCTGAAAAAAGCTAAATACTTTTCCCCTAAGTACTCCTAGAAGCTGGACAGATGCAATTCCACTGAATTTGACCAAATATAAAAGAAAAGATGGTTATTCTGCAAAGAGCTCTGAAGATGAAATGGAGCATTTGAAAGATGGCATATCAAAACAGCTTGTCATGATTGTGATTGCAAGGACATTTCTTTTAAGCGAAGGGAATGAAAAATCAGGCAATAAATCTCTTTAAAACAATCTGCTATTTGAAGATTTACATATAGGCTGAGAGGAAAGAAGTGACTTACTTGATAGCAGTCCAGCCCACCAAAGCCATTCCTTCAAATAGGAATATCCACCTTGTCCTGAAAGAGAAAAATAACCTTATTTTAGAAGAAACAGATCACCTTATTGTAAGAAACAAAAAGTACAGCTTCACATTTGCACCTACAAAGTACCAAAAGAGCACATTACCTGGATGCAACAAGCATATTTGATTTTGACTGACATTTTATTAACCACTCTACAGCTTTCTGACCTGGACTTCTCAAAAATGCTATTTGACTAAATATACACAGAAGGGAAGCTTTAAGCAAAAGTAAAATGTTTATAAAGATCACTGGTGAGCTTAGAAATGTTTCAAAATGCTTTTCCAGGTCAAATCCAATATATTCATACAGTCAACTACAGAGTGACTCTCCTTTTACTTTAGGATGAAAAAAATTAGAAAGAAAAATGCCCCGATTTTTTTTTTTTTACATAAAACATAAGTATATGGAATGTTCAGTATCAGAGCTTTTTTGAATAACCAAATTCTCTGGAATAATATATTACAAGAAACACAATAAACAAAATAAAAACTGCTAATGCTATGTGTTTAAATCCATGCAAAGGAAATTATGTGATTAGTGCAACTATTCTTTTTCTAGCTCCTCATCTGTTGATGTTGATGAAGGGATAGTTGTATTAACTGGAGAAACTTGTGTAATAAATGTCGTTTCTACAACTCATTGCAATTAATTTAAAAAAGCAAAGCTAAACCAAAAAGCTAAACCTAGTTACCTGCTTAAGACTTTCCATCTCAAATGAGAGGGGAAAAGATCGAAAAAAGAGGGAGAAAGGCATTTTGAAGGGTAAGACAAATGGAGAATTTTGTTTGGTAACTAATTGCTCTCAGTGAGGAAATAGCACTAGCTCACTAGATTTATTACCCCCTGCACCTCCCATGGTCCTGTGCATTCTGAAATCCCAATCCCTGTAATCACATCAGAGAAATAATACCATATCTCTGTCCCTAACCAAGATAGGACTTCTGATCACAGTAGTTTTAAACATGTGATCTGTGACTTGAACCTTGATTTTTTCAAGTTATAAGTGGTGTTTGTGTCCCCAGCAGGAGCAACGCTGGCACCACCACTTACCAGCTCGGGTGACTCCTCTGTCTGCCAGTTTCAAAAGTCCTTTCTTCTTCAGAATGAAACTAGAACCAATAAAGATACTGGAACCTATAGCCAAAGCCAAGCCAATGGAGAGGTGGTACTTGCTTGCAGAAGGCATGTAAATGCTCCAGTTTGTTCTATTGCCAGTCCCCTCCATAGAGGTGAGGAAAGGAGAGCGTGATTCAGACATGTTGATGATCTGGTACCATGCTTAGCAGGAGTCACAGCAAGAAAAGGACAGCACAGCACCTGGGAGCACAAAAAGAAAGACAAATGAATCACAAGACAGGCCCAGTTCTGGAAGAGCTCTCTCCACTCTGCTCACTCCTTTTCATGTCTTTGCAGAGCACCTGTAATTTCTTTGTGCAAATTTATTTGTGCAAATAACACACAAAACCCACACAATGTACACAACGCTTCCCTGAGTCATACCCACCTGTAGCTCACAGGACATTACATTATTTTACATACATATTTTGCACTTCATTGGCTCAGACAAGCAATAAGGGAAATGCCACAGAATGCAGCAAAATAATATTAGCTTCAATTTAAAATTCAACTCAAAATCTTAAAAGCTAACCTAAAACCTCAAGATGGAAGGGCTCATTTTTGTTGTGCAGAGAACACAAACACATAGTCAAATCCATGATTTTGGACTTTGCCTGTTAAAGTAAGCCTGCTGCTATTTGAGGCTTCTGTTTTTATATCGGTAGCTGAGATTGGAAAAACAAATGGAAAAAAAAAAGAAGGAAAATCAAACAGGGAACAAACTCTCACTGCACATGGGCTCTAAGACATTTTATTAAAATTGTTCAGTGAATACTGTAGGAGCAAAGTCTTATTTAACCAATCACAAAATTTTCAGGCCTCATTACACCTCACAGCAAATTTAATTTAACTTCAATAATCCCTGGGTGGAGGCAGATCACAGGCCACAGGGGACAGCTTCACACTCTCAGCCAGCCAAGCATTATCTGTATCACTGTGATGACAGTCTGTGGAAATGATGTCACTGTTATCAGCCTAGATTTGTTTTTAAAGGAAAAAGAGGTATTGCATTTCCAAGAACAAAAGGAGGTGCTTTTTTGCATGGGGAAGCAGGGGTCAGGCAGCAAAGCTGCAAACAGGGCTTAGGCAGGCTAGGCTGACGTCTCAGTTTATCACAGTAGAATGCATCAGGCAACCAGTGTGGATTACAGAATCTAGACTGAAATACTTTTAAGAGCAACTGGAATACTTTTAAGAAGAACTTAAGAAAAGAAGGCTTATTGTGAAGACACGTTAAAATATGAAACAGTTTGCAGAAGTGCAAAAGCTCAGTCCACTGTGATATATATATGAAACATAGGATGTAATAATTAGTTTTGTTTTTCATGTTTTCTCTGTAATTAAAATAACACATGAACGATTCATCCTGATGAGTGGCAGCATCAGTAATACACTCCTTTTTTTTCTTCCCCTCCTCCCCCCCAGCTGAAAAAATGCCACTTGGGAACTTGGTAGGAAAGCTCTGGAAATAATAATGTTATATCAAACTTCACTCAACAATTAACAAGAAGCAGACTTGGATAATTCATTTAATACAGCTGAAAAAGGAACAGTTAAAACATAAAAGGCCTTAAAAATATCATATTTGCAGTTGGCAATGCTGGTATTAACTCTGGGAGACAGCACACTTAACAAGTAAGGAAATAGTGAGTACCTGCTCCCTGTTTTCTCATTCCATACTGCACAACAAACATACTACAGGAAGTTATAATTTGATTTGCAGGCTGTGCAAACGCATTTCTTTGTTTGCCAAAAGTGTTTCCATATAACAGGAGTTGTTTTGTATTACTAAGTCAGACTTAATAAAAATGTTCCCACAAGATGGGTATGTTCATATTCCCCAGCTGAAGATTAAAATCTTAGATAACTTAGATCAATATGCATTTACTATTGCATAGTATGTAGGATAGATACTATTCTACACTCTTATCATAACTAGAAATTACAGTTGGATAATGTAAAAATATGGAATTAGCATTTGCACCTGGAAGTATTTTAAAATCCTAAACTATTAGCATAGTCTTGGAAGAAGAAAAATTTACACATACTTGTTTTGACATAACTAGTGAAGAACAAATCACAAACCCAAATTACAGAAAAGTCCTTTAAGCAGAAATATATTTTTTCTTAGTAAACATGTACCAGGGCAAGACAAAAATGCCCCTGCTCATGGCGGGGGGGTTGGTCTAGATAGCCTTCAAAGGTCCCTTCCAATCCAAACTACTCTGATTCTGTAAAAAAAAACCCCATGGAGAGTAAATGAAATCCCTTAGCTCCCAATATCTGTACTGATGCTAAACTAGGATGGTGTGAGAAGCAGTAACCTTCCTTGCCTTTAATAAAAGAAAACATTAAAATAAACACTCCTGATAAGTATAGTCTTTCAGCTATCTGCAACAATAGCGGCAGCTTTTTATCAGTACATTGGATTTCTACAGTGAAGAAAATAGCAATTTTCTTCCCCCTTTTTTGTGACTGGTGTACTTTCATTTAGCTGGAGATGAATGGCAGGCTTATTTCATTTCACATGACACTGCTGCTACTTTTTCTATGTAAAGTTTTTCATTCCTCAGCATACATTATGACATCAAACAAAAAAAAATTAATCATGCCATTTGTACTAAGTCACCCAGTGACTTCCACAGATTGTTTCTCTCTTTTCTGAATTACAATCTTTGCCCACATTCAAAAAGAAACATTACATTTGTCACTGAGAAGAGTAATTTTGAATGCTTATGATCTCTGTTTATTGCGCTGAGCAGGTTTTCACAGTTTAAAACAAAAAGTCATTTGTTCCACTTGCGTGAAAAGTGACATGTCACTGCACTGATCAAAGAACCACCTGAGAGATGGGAAGAGGAGGCTGATCCAGGAATTACTGTTATTTTATTACCCTGTGAACAGTCTGAGGATCACTTGGAAAGGCTAAGGAAGGTGACAAACCACTGAGGCTGCCTGCTTAGCTCAGCAAAGAGTTTCTGCAGCTAAGCTAGTTTCACCACCTACTTCCAAATGTCAACAAACATGAACCTGTCAGCAGAACCACTCCTTGCAAAAATAATCTCTCCCAGCTCTGACTCAAGGCTGGCAGCAACAGGAAACCTGTCTGAGCTAAGGCAGTTGCTGGTGTAACTTACAAACTTTTTTATGATTCAGCTAAATTTTTGTTGTTTGTTTTTTGTTTTCCCTCAAACATCTAAATATCCTCTATGTGAATTGGGTAGATCAGCTACCCCAGTGCTACACTCTGCTTGTGACATGTCTAACTTGCTGTCATTCTGCAGTCCAGGACTGACCTGGTTAGTGACAGCCAACTAGGTTCTTCACCTGCCACTGAAGTTTCTGGTCCTAAGTCATCTCGAAAATTAATTGCTTTGATCGGACAATAATTTAACCATTTCTATTGAGCTCATGACTCAGCTCATCCCTGGCAGAAACATGAAACGCCTTTCTCGGTCGCCCAGGAAACACCAAGCCCACCTTTGCCAAGGCGCGGCTCCTGGGGCTGAAAGTGAGCGTACCGGGAAGCAGCAAGGAATTCTTCCCTGGCATACCTGGAGTGAAGGCTCACCAAAAAGCACAAAACAAAGATATTTAACCCGAGGCAGCCGCGGGAGAAGTGCAGGAACCTCGCCGGCGACGGCCGCGCGCCACTCCTCGGAAAACAGCCGGGAGACGTCCGGGCGGGGGAGAATCCTGTGCGTGCGGGACTCGGGACACCGCGCCGCGAACCCGCCGCGAACCCGCCGCGCAGACCCCGCGCCCTCCCCGGCCCCCGCGGCCGCGCAGACAGACACTGACCCCCACGGCAGGACGGGCTCCATGGGGCGGGCAGCGCCTCTCCGGGCCCCACGGCTGCGGGCCCCATGGCTGCGGACTCTGCGGGCTCCGCGGGGTCCGGCGGCTCCGCCCGCCCGGGCGCGGTCCTGCGCACCTGGGCGCGCCCGCTCTCCGGTGGAGACGGTGGTGGCATCCCCGCCACCCATCTGGACCCGTCCTCGGGAGGAAAGGGCACGTAGGGCTCCAGGAGTGACCCTGAATAGACTTTCTAGATCAAGTCGCAGACCTGGGGAGTTCTGTGGCCTCACCTGAACACTCATTCCAAAGAAGAGCGCTCTCTTCTGAAGTACCTTGGCAACATTTGCCCCTCCTGGGAGTTTCTATAGATTTAATTTTCTTCCCCTTCGCAGCTAGGAGAAGAGGTGAGCAGTCTTGATGTGCAAGCACTTATGTCTGTGGCAAGCTGCCAGCGCTCTCTTTGGCCAGTGGATCTGCGGGCAAGCAGAGGGATCCCATGGCCGAACTATGCCTGAACAAGGGCAGTGCCTGGTGATGCATACCCTGAGACGACTCCCTGTGGCTTAACAGGCTCCGAGTTGTTACAAGAAATAATTATCTTTGTTACCCAATCAATAGTTGCAACGTGGAAGTCTAATGTCTTGGTTTTGACATGATTAAGTGAAATACATTTACAAAATGTAAGGCTTAATAAAACAAAACATGTTGCCCACCAAACTTCCTGGGACAGTCTGCAGACCTTTAGCATGCACAAGGATTTCTCTAACTGGAGGCAAAACTGCAAATTTAACACACCTCCAAGGAGCACCACAGGGACATGCAGATTTGAGATTAGAGCTGTAACCAGGCTCTGCAGCACAGTACCAAAACAAATAATCATTGGCTTTGAAAAGTTTTACCACTGGGGCATACTGCTGAAATACGATGACATTATCAGCAAAATAACTTGATTTTCCTTGACTTTGCAGTCCTGTGGTTAAACCAAGAGATCAATTTCAATGTCTTTATCTCATTTTTTATTTCTGTATTTATTTTTAAGCATAACCAGTACCCTGTATATTAGGAGAAAAGGAATATTTACAATTTTCATCACCATTTCACTTTACTATGTCTACACTATAACAACTTTATGAAAGGTGGCCTGGATCCAGTGCAGGCTGCATGATAAAATGTTTGACTTCTTTAACATTTCTAAGGCAGATTACTGCTAAAAAATTAAACAAACAATAAAGCAGAGCAGTAATTTAAAATGGTATTTGAAACAGTTAAATCAAAAATTTAAAGCACAATCTGAAAGTCTGGTAGCAAACTGTGATCTTCTTGTACAACATAAGCATGTCCATAGGATAAAACCACATATATGGTCAGATGCGTATCTGCAGTCTGCTTCAAATTCCTATTTTTGTTCTATGTCCTCTCAGATCTGTGTGTTCACATCCCTGTTTCTACAAAAATGTGTCATTTTTTTGAGCTTGCTGCAATCTTGCAAGTGACTCAGTTGGCAGATCTGCTGGGAAAGGAAGTGGTAATATCCATGAAGTCCTGCTGAAGCAGCAGAGAAGGTGGGAGAGCGTGAGCTGCCAAAGACCACCTCTTCCTCTGGCACAGCTCTTGTTGACCTGCTGCTCATGGCTTCACTGTGGTGTAGTACCCAGAGCAAGAACACTGAGAAACAATACAGTTAACGCTTCTGTAGATGGGCCTGTGTACCAGCCAAGTCCTTTAGCAGACCATGCTATTTAAGTCTAATTAATGAATAAAATATTTAACCTGATTTACACGTTTTTGACAGCTGGCTGAACATGAACCAGCAGTGTGCTCAGGTGGCTAAGAAAACCAATGGAATCCTGCTGGGTATCAGGAATAGTGTGGCCAGCAAAATTTTGTCCCTCTGAAGTTGGCACTTATGAGGCCACTCTGTGAATCCTGTGTTCAGTTCTGGGCCCATCACTACAAGAAAGGCATTGAGGTGCTGGAGCATGTCCAGAGAAGTGCAATGGAGCTGGTGAAGGGTCTGGAGCACTGTGAGGAGTGGCTGAGGGTTTAGCTGGAAAAAAGGAGGCTCAGGATAAACCTTACATCTTTCTACAACTGCCTGAAAGGAGATTGTAGTTAGGAGAGGATTGGTCTCTTCTCCCAAGTCAAAAGCAAGCGGACGAGAAGAGACAGCTTCAAGTTGTGCCAGGGGAGGTTTTCCTTTACCCAGAAGGTTGTCAAGCATTAGAACAGGCCACCTAGGGAAATGGTGGACTCAGCATCCCTGGAGGTATGTTGATGGGTACAGTTTAATGGTAAATATAATAGTATTGGGTTAACTTGTACTTAATGATCTTAAGAGTATTTTCCAACTTAAATGATGCTACATACTTATTGTTTCTTGGCTGAAAATCATTAAATGCTTCATATTTTTATATTGTAATAAACTGTAAAAACCACTATGAAATCCTTTTTCTTCTGAGAAAAAAATATGAAGTCACAAAAAACTTGTGACTAACAATCCAAATCAATGGACAGATGCAAAGAACTTGCAATCTTTAATATTATTACAGAAGAGACTAGGCGTACTTCATGTGTGAATACTTCACTGATGATCAGCAGTTTTCATACTCAACTTGTTTTGAAGAACTTTGAGACAATGTCAGGAAGAAACAAACTACAAAAAAGTAATTTATCAACATTGATATATTTTTCCTTATTTTGGATGACATATAAAGGTCAAATGGGAAAGAAAATAGAGTATTGATATGCAATCTTATCAACTAACATAAAGAGGAAAAAGATGCCAGTTTACCATTCAAGATGACACTTATGGCTAATTTAGAGCAATGCCTGGATCATGAACTAATGCAAACCAGCACAGATCTATTTAATTCCCTGGAGCTGTGCCACATACAGCTAAGCACAGATCAACCTTTTGTAAATGAAGTAAAAACATGCATGTACTAACAGTCAAAGTAATTTTGTGGCAGTTTCCATTTCTCCCAGAGAGGAATAA
Organism: Toxostoma redivivum; assembly: GCA_013397375.1. NCBI lineage: Eukaryota > Metazoa > Chordata > Aves > Passeriformes > Mimidae > Toxostoma > Toxostoma redivivum. The sequence continues at coordinate 727,036 of VXBI01005648.1, read as the reverse complement.
CCCTGAAACCCTGCTACGCCCTTCTGTGTTATTGCACTATTCCCCCCCCCATTAAATGTGTGGAAAATGCAAGAGTAAATTTAGGTTAAAATTCTCCTATTTATATAGTTACATAACTTAATTGATTATATAATGTATGAAAGGTTTCATGAAACTTTCCCTAAAGCAAGCAAGCGCTGACTTTAATTGTTGATCTTTGATAAAAATGGAAGCATCGACTATCTAGCCAATTTTAATCTTTTACATTTATAACTAAAACAGTCATTGGAAAATTCATTTTTGTGCCTTAATAAACCCCATGTTTATCTCTGCATTGGCCATGAATGCCTTAATTATCATAATTTGTATGTCTCCTTGGATTTGTTATAAATTCTTTAATCTTGCTGAGGATTTTTTTTTTCCTTATGTGCATATACATTGAGTTCCTTATCCGGTATTTAATTATATTATCATAAATACTGAAGATGATGACAAGTTTTGCCACTATCAGAAAGCCTGTTCACTGTGCAGCTAGTTCAGGTGCAGACATGAAGTAAGATTTATCTCTTTTATTCTTATTTAGGAAAATTGCCTGTGGCATTTTAAAATCCTGTTATCATTGCTCAGCTTCCCTGTTCTGCATTACTCTGCCAGCAGTCACTGCTACACAACAGTATCCAAACATGAGTTCTGTTCAATACAGAAGGAACAGGCAGATTTATTACCTGTCCTGGAATGTAGCCACACAAAAATTATTGAAGTAGATTTGTGAATGAAGCTCTGACCACGGGAACTCTGTCTACTCCACTACATGGTGATTTAGTGCAGACCTGCAGGAGCAATAAATGAAGAATTAAGTTCAACTGAGAAAAAAAAAAACAACTTTTTTTTTTTGTTCAATGTTCAAAATTATTAGATTACTGTACTTGCTGTATAGATTAATTGTAAACATGTTCCCTTATAAATGCCCAGACAGTGCCACCTTAACTCCTATACTACAAAGAATGAGTAACATGTAAGGCTAGATTTATTAAACCTTTTTTACCTACAGTGTATTTTCTACCACTTTTATTGGTTGCAATGTCATATATTGATGATTTTTCTTTAAGCAGAATTAATATGAGTTGAATCGCCTTTGTATGTGTAAACATTTTAGCATCATTATTCTGCGCAACCAACCAAGATTTCCTATGTTATTTTAACTTGAAATAAAATTCTGCTAAACAGAAGTACTGACTGTACAGAGTTTCTGGAACTCCTGTGGGGTCATTACAATTATTCTTTATCCCAGTTATACTATTGAATGAAGATCTAGTATTTTCTGGAAGGTTTTCTGATAAGCCAGTCTCTCTGTTCCTTGCAGGTTTCAGGCTGGGAGTTGAAGAGACATCTCAGGGTAGAGACACCCACCAAACCTGGAAGGCACAAGGATAGTCTTACTGCAGGTTCATCTCAGGGCACAGAAAAAACTGCCAGGTGTGGCCAGACACAGTGAGGACTTTTCAGAAGTGCTAGTCTCTGTGCAGAGTAGTTGTGCAAAAACTAGGGTCTGGACCTGAAGGGTGATGGTGTAAGGCTTTGACACAGTGTTTGAGTACACTGTGTGGTGCTGTGCTCTGTGCCTGAGAGCACTTGCAGTGCTTTGTGATTCCAGCTTCATCTGCACATGAGAATCCAACACACCAATACACATCTTAAATTTCTTCTATTCCACTCTCCAACATGCACCCTAAAGTAAAAATACAGTACCACCTACTGGTGGAGACATTGTTGGCACTGATGGTTTTCTAGTCATCCATACTCATTGGGACCAATTGAGCTTCATGACACTGAATTCTACACAAGAGCATAAATAAGCCAGAAGCCCTGGAGTCTTCTCAGCTACAGCACTTCCAACACAACATTAATTGCTGAAATCATGTCAGCACTAGAAAAAACAGAACAGTATTTGCAGAAAATAAGCCTGCCAAAACTGTGGTCTCAATCCAAACACTCATATGTTTACAAAGCTTCAACACAGTGAGCTGAAAGGCAATGTTATGCCATTAAAACTTGCTTATTTGTAAGTCATACATATGTGTAATGTATCTAGTGTTTTGACTATGGGTATCTGAAACTACACATACCCTTAATAGGATTGAGAAGAATTACAGATGATGACAACACAAGATGCAAAAATAGATTATAGTTGGCCTACTAAAACAATAATCCATTAGTGCATTCTCCCATCAGCCAAGGTTACTTCACTAGAATACAGAATGACAGGAAAAATATCCATGAAAATAATATCAACATTAAACTAATATAATCATCAGTGAAGTCAATGACAGCTATGTAATTTTTAAGGCAGGGTAGAATTGACACCACTGTGTTGAGCTCATCCAGAATTTGTCCTGTAAACTTCTTCACAGGTTAGTGAGGTCCTGGCCACTGTCAGACAAGGAACTGGCCAGGCCTAGTAGGACTCATCTTCCTCTGTTTGAGAGCTTTGAAAAATTCCAGGGTAAACCAATTAAGAAAAAAAGTAAGTTAGCATTGCTGTGCAGGACTTATTATTTTATAAGAAAACTGGTAGTTCTATACCTGATTAAAAAGGTGTATCAATTCTTTTGTGACACATAAGAAGGCATATGTCCCAAACATTTAGTGCCACCACATATTCACAGAATCACTGCTCAGCACTGAATATTGACATCTTTCAGACTGCAAGACAAGGAAAAACCCTGGAGAATGACAGAAGTAAAACTGATCAAGATTCAATACTAGTTGGATGCAGTAACCTGAGATTCCTCTCATATCTATGATCTCAGGATAAGAGATGCATTTCAGCTCTTCAAAGACAACAGTAAAGCATATTCCAGAATTTAGAAGATTATTCACTTCTTTGTCTATTTGTTATGTTGCATGTCTTACTCAAAACTGGTGTATGTGGCTTCCATTGTGCATAAGAGTATGCATTTCCTTGTTTCCCATTACTATCTTATTTTAAATTATTTTTATTCTGTAGATTTCAAATGCATATTCTCTTTTCTGGAAAATGGAATGACTGTCTTCAGGGTTGGAAAGTCATAGCAGCAGATGTGTCTAATTTGTTTCTATCATCAGGAGGCTGACCTGTGCTGAGCTTTTGTTTTATGATTAAATCCATAAACTCAAGTCACCTGGGCTGCAAAGTTTAATTTGGTTCCTATGATTGCTAATGGCATTTTTGCCTGCTGCCCTTGGTTATAGAAAAAAATGTGTCATAATCCTGGAGTCCCAGGGGCTGGATTGCTTTCCTGGATTCTGCTTTTTGTGAAGCAAAGTTAAAATGCAATTCAGTAACTTTAGTTATGTCTCAGTTGTGACAAAGATATAAATTCAAGTTTCAACTTTTACCTCTTTTTGCTGCTTAAGAGCCTTTTTTTTTTCTTTTACAAAAATGGGCCAAGTACAAGATTCCAGATTGAAAAATTTATCACTCAAACTTCAGAGAACATTATTTTCCTCATTCTTTCCTCATCCAGCAGTGAAATATGAAAGGTGAGGTATGCAAATACCATCTTCTCTTTTGAAGTATATGGTAGGATCCTCATGGGGCCTTTCTTGACTCCCTGGCCACTACAGATGCACTCTTGCGCATTTCTAACAGAGGAGGAATGCATTAAACCATTTCACAAAGTCATAAACCATCCTGAAGTTGAAGATCAGTTCAGTGTCTTAAAACTTCATCATCAAGGCATTTTCCACTAAAAATGTATACACAATTCACTGGATTTTTTAAAGCATCAAAATATATTATATTATGTAAGAACTTTAGGTAGTTTAAAGTGCTATTTCCTTTTCTTCAGCCATATGGTGTACACCTTAAAATAAACAGGAAATTTTCATTTATAGTGTTTTTTTCTATTACAGTAAAAAACTGTTACTACAGTTAAAAAGCATCTGCAATATTAAGAAAACAAGTGAGCAAACAATACTGAATATATAGTTATTTACAGTTTTTTTTTTCAGTTTCAAAACAGAGCACACGCCAATATTTGTCACTTCTTGTGCTTGTAGATAGGGCTAGTAAGCTTCTGCTCAGGGGAAGGATAACACTGATTGCCACTGTCACTTTCATCTCCCTCTAAATCTCAAAATCCATCACTAGGTCAAGGAAATCCTCCTCTAATAACCATGTCCTTCCTTGGGAATAATTCAGAGAACTGCACAGGGGCTGGCTCTCTGTGAAATCAATCAATAATGGATTTATTTATGAAATGTTGATTATATTTAGCTCTTTTTGTGGTGATTCTGCTTATGTTGTAAGGAAATGTGGCTGATTTAAAGGACTGAAATCTCTATTAGAAGCAGCAGATTACATTCCCAAGGTAAGCATGCACACTGCTTGTTGAAACTGCTTATTGCAGAACTGCTAAGGACTCTTAGCATGTTAGAAAAGACAGATCATGCTGTAGCATGCTGTAGATTTCAATGTTAATGAAGTTTTTTTTTGCTGCTTTTTGTAAAGAAAAAAATTAGATCTTTATATGATGCCCAAATATGTCCCAGGGTATCCTTATTTAAAGCATTTTCTCTATGAAAATAATGGTTAGAGGTGTGAATGTGGTGGGCCAGTAAGAGAGGAAAAAATATGTAAAATAAAAGCAGAAGTGACAGAAGCCCTCACCGCAATCCTGTAAAAGGATAATGCTGCCTTCATTTTCTTGCAGACCTAAAGATTTTGATGTATAGTAATTAATATAATTAGTTTTGAGGTCATCATGCTTGAAAACTCAGTTGTTTATCATAGTAGTTACATTTTTAAAAATCCAAAGTAGTAAAAAGGAAACTATTGGGGATGATACAGTAAAAACCATATGGTAGAAATCTAAAATATGTCTAAAGAAAGCATCTATCTATTATCTTTTGAATTTGCTACCTAAATATGATGTGAAAATGAAAAATCATTCTAACAAGTTGTTTCTTTTTTTAAGAAAAAATATGTGTGACTAGAGAATAGGAAACATGACAGTGATAGAATTTAGTAAAGAAATTTGAAATGCTTGAAAATGCACTAAGATGAGTATGGATCCATTGAGTTTAATGTGATATTTTCTACTGTGCCCAGTATGGGCAAATGCTGTGGCAAAGTAACAGCAGTCCCCAAACTAGATTTAATTACTGTGTCTGTCCAACTTGCACTGGGCACATGCTGCATTAGCACTTCTGTGTCTTAGACTTGGGAACCTAAAGTCCCCACAATTTGCTTTTAGACTAGTGGAATTTGAAGATATTCTTGTGCTACACATCCTGACTGATTGACAAGGAAAATAACCTGGTGCAGCACTTACCTAAGCTTGACATTCAAACTTGGTATTTTGAGACTACAGGGTAGTTAGTACTTCAATTTCTATGCTACTTTATGTTTTCAGTGCCTCAGTAATATGAAATGTCCAGTCCTGCCTCAAATGGAAGCTTCTCTTTTCCAGCAAATCCATGGCTGCCATGGCTGCTTCCCCAGAATACACAGTATCCCACAGTGCATCTGCTTACAATAGACACCAACAGACTCAGAAGAATTTGTTTATTTGAAAAAATGCACAGAAAATCCTATTAACCTGAAGAACATGGGAATATAGAGGATACAGATTTTTTTCCCCAAGCCTTCAGGCTACATACTCTGGATTAGTGTAGTTTTGTATTCTAATTTTTCATACTTATCATCATCTTTAGCACTAGTGCAAATCAGTTTGTCTGGAGATCACAAAGTCAAACTTTTATTTTGTTTTGTTTTGGTTTTTTTTGTTCTTGAAACTAAGGAAGACTCAAAGAGCAAAAGTAAACATGAAAAATATATGCTTTTTTTGGTACTGTGAGTACTAACATGGACTGGATTAGAGCCGACTCTGTTGGAGAAATTATTTCCCATGAGATTTATACATTTGCATTTCTCTGGTGTTGAGTTGGACACAGCTTTATTTTGCACCATTATTTGCATGGCCCTGTGGAGGATATAGGTTTAACCAGGATGGAATTTTGTGTGCTAGCATTAATAGAGCTGTAAGCAGATATAAAGCTACTTAATTGAACCTGGTGTAGTTTCAATCCTCTCACTTTCAAGCAGTAAATCAGTGGAAACCTGGTACAGCTTTTAGTCTTCTGATGAATCCAACCTGAAGTTTACCATGTCTTAGATATTTAGAATATTTTTATGTCTATTTTTCTTAGACCTTATCCTTGCTGGTAAGCATTTAAAGACTGACCAGTAATATTGGACTATATTTAGGACTATTAATGGAATAACACATCTTAAAATTCACTCTATCTTTCTATTTTGTAGAAGGTTATATCTCAGTTGGTCAGAGCATGGTGCTAATAACACCAAGGTTGTGGGTTTGATCTCTGTATGAGCCATTCACTTAAGAGTTGGACTCAGTGGTCCTTGTGGGTCCCTTCCAAATCAGAATATTCTGTTATTCTGTGATATTGCTATATTATTTTTTGCATGTGTCATTCATGTCTGATGAATGCTGAAAACATTGACTTCCCGTCCTATTTCCTGTATAGGCATATTTTTAGATTCATTGAAAAATAAGGGAAGTCAAGTAATTCTGGCAGCAATGTCAGCTGTATCATTCTGCTTCTCCTTTGTGGTGTGCCAGAATCCACTGCTTTAAGACTGACCCCTATGGCATTTGACTTCACCTATCAGTGGTACAGACCCATTTGTCATTTTGTGGCTTACAGAGATTTCTATACTCTGATTTCACACATACAGAGACACTGTTACTGCAGTGAATAGAAGTATTAATACCTGTTCTGTAATCCTCTCTAAATGGCCCTGGCAAGAGCAAATCACACTGGTAGAATTCATGCCTAAAGAGCTGGCAGTCTCGCTGATGTCTTGATATAACTGACAGCATTGTAGGAATGAGTGGTGAAAAAGGAGAGCAAAAGTTAGTTACACCAGTGCTAGATAATTATGCAGTAGAATGCACTATATTAGCTATAAAACATTTTCAGGTTTTTTTTTTTTCCCTTGAGATGAACAGACCAGACATAAAGAGCCAATAACATTTCTATTTAGGTATTTATATAGCACCTGCTATATGAATAAGGAAACTACCCCATCAATTTTACCCTCTAATTTACAGAACTCACTCTTTGGTCCCAATAGAGTGCAAGTCTCAGTTATCAGATATACTGAGATTTCTTTGGACCTACAACCAGGGGATACTTTTTAGTCTGATGTCATCTGTGCATGAATCTGTTTATCCATCTTGATACAGTGTTTTAAGCCTTTGGTTCAAAACTGAAAGAAACAGTGGTAGGTGTTTCAAACACAATTGTTTAAATATTTTCAACGTATGTGTCAAAACTCAGGAGAAAGACCTAAATTAATGGTTCCCTAAAGATGTGTGCTATGTTCCCATTAGCAGCAGTTGCCAGGTCATTTACTTGTCTGATTAGAATGTTATGGGAGACAGGAAACTGCAAATATTCTTGTTGTTCTTCAGGAAAGCAAGGACGTAAAGGATTCATTTTTAGGGGAAAAAAAAAAGCTACTTATTCTTGTGAAGTGACTTGATTATTTTTTATTCAGTCTTCTTCAATTACCCAAGTTAAAACAAACCTGACCATGAAGGTAGGAGTGATCGAGACCCAACACTCCCATACAATTGTTCCCAGTGTGGTAGTCCATGACACCAGTAAGGACCTTGGACTGATGCACAAAGGCGAAAACAGGTGCGTCAGGTATATTTTGTGTTGGTTTGGTTTTTTTTCAGTTTGATGATTTACATAGGATTAGCTAAGATTATAGTATATTGCTTCTTGTAAATATTTAGGAGATTTTTTTTAAATTTCAGTAGATATCCTATGACTGTGTTGTTTTCTTGCTCCCCAGGCAACAATATCTACCTGGAGTATTTGCATGCTACAATATTAACAATAATAGTAATAAAGATGAGTAAGTATCTTTGCCATTTGATAAAATGAGAGTACTGCAATTTTGATTATAAAAGCAGAAATAAATAATTATTATATTTATTAAATTATTAGATATAATGCATACCTAATAGTTTCATTAGAAACAGTTATGTCAGCCAGGTAAGCCCAAAAGAGACTGCACATACATTACAACTTCATGCACATCAGTTATGATGATCATCAGCCTTATTACCAAAGTTACAGATATTGTATCTATTAATTTAAAACAAAGTAGTTCTAGGTGAATACAGTAAGTAACAAGAAAGACACTTTTCTAAAAGGCCAAACACCTAAGCACAATGTTATCCTTACTGAATTCAGATGCTTCTAATAAATAGATGTTGAAGACATAGGATGTGCATCCCATGAGCCTATCATATTTTTCTTTTTTTAGAGAGGAGAAGAAAAGGAAAAAAGAAAAGAAGAGGTAAGATGAAAAGTAGTAATACTACTATTTCTAAGATACTTAGTTTTTTTTCTAAATATGTTTTAACTTGGTACTTAACAATGGAAAATATTAATCTATTTCTTAGCAAGCCAGAAAAAAAAAAAGACGGAGAAACACAAAAGAACAAAGAAAAAAAGGAGAAAAATAAAAATAAAGATAAGTTGAAGAAGAAAGAAGATATAGAAGTGTAAGTATTTTTTGTTTAGGTCCAGTTACATTATATAATAAAATTGCTTTTGATGTAAGAACAAATTCATTCACAGATGTCCTGTAAAGATGTTTATACTTTAGTGAATGAGTGTAAAGACTGCTGTTGTTCTTCCTAGAGTAGAGTTGTTTGACTTAACTTCATATGTGGACAACAGAAATATACATGCATGGAGGTGATCTGAAAACATTAATCAAGATATATGTCCTTTGGATTCTGATTATCTAGTATTTCTTGAATAACCTTCCACATACAAAGGCACCTACAAGCAAGTAAACTCTTCTATGCTCTAAAAGTTGTTGCTTTATAGTCTGCTTGGTAAATTAATAATTTTCTGGCTAAGGAAGAGAAACTTAAAACAGTGCAGTAGAAACCTGTGTTGTATGATTTCCTGCTCCTTGGTTTCTTTCTGTAAACTATGCCAATGTTTTATCTTCCTCAGGGCTAGACTTTTCCCTGTGAGAAAGACATGATTGATTTAATAATTTATATTATTTAAAAATTAGTAGTCACATAATCCTTTTTTTAATGATAAAATAAATTATCAGACAAGAGAGTTATTTGGGTAGGAAAAAAATAATTTAAAAATCACATGTGCCACTACAAAGTGAAGTGAGACTGCCAAGCTAACGTTGCTCAGCAAAATTTAGATTCTAAAGTTTGTGTCACACCAAGTCACGCCAGCTTCATATCTTCCATGCATTTGAGCAAACAAGTTTAACTTTGATAAAGACCATTTATTTTACAACAATAATTTCTGGAATGCTTAATTCCTCAAAAATGATACATGCATTTAAAATCTCTCATTAAATCTCTTTCCCCCCCTGCTTACCACTTAGGAAGAAGAAAGATATTTTCACCATTGATCCAGCAGGAAATATATATTACAACTGGTTGTTTTGCATCACAATGCCTGTCATGTACAACTGGACCATGATTATCGCAAGGTGGTGTACTCCTTTAATGACTACATAGAATTTCTGGAAAATCATAATATACCTGACTAGATAAAAAATATTCTATTCATCACTGATTCATGCAAATATTTAATTTTTGTTTTATAGTAATTTACTTTTGTTTTTTCATATTCAGAGCCTGTTTTGATGAACTTCAGCATGATTACTTAGCAGCATGGTTTATTATTGATTATGTTTCTGATGCCATTTATGTTGCTGATATGTTTGTACGGACAAGGACAGGTAAATATACTCGATGATTAATTATTCCTTTTTACATATTTACGCCAGGTTTTTTTAAAATCAAAACACTACTACTTGTCTTATCTGAATAGCCGTGATGAGGTGCAATAGTGAAAGAAGACACTGAGACAGATTTCTGAAAGACTGCAGCCTTACTGTAAAAGTAGGAGATATTCTGATGAAATTCTGATGTATTACTCAAAGGACACACAAAGTTTGAGATTTGCAGGTACAAGCTGTTCTATCTGCAGCTGACTCACCAAACAAAAGAACCATGTGTGATACAGCCAAGTGAGGATCAGGGGTTCTGAAAAACCAGCACCTAAATCTGGTTTTTGTATTAATGGGAGATTCAAGTATTTGCTTGATTTTCAAGACCATTGAGCAGGCAAGACATCCCATTAACTTCAGCTTCACTTATTTATTTTAAAATATTATCCTATTGAGCTTTAAGTAGATACATTCAATATGGAACTGAAATTCCTGTGTTCAAATTCTTTTCCACATTAATCACCCTTCCTATAGCTTGTGGAGGTTTCTTTGGAGGGGAAAGTGGTTTTTTTCAGATGTTCACCATAGTGGAAAAGTGGAGGAAAATATTCAAATCTAGAATTGTTTATCTTTCATAGCTCAGGCTGAACCATACAGGACTAAGCTGACTATTTGGAAATAAGAAATTAAATATTAAAAAGTAAGAGAAGTTCTGTTCCATATGGAATTTGCACCCAAAATATTTTTCAAAGTAGATTTGGACTGACATTAAACACAACACATTTGAACCTGTAGCATTTTTTATTATTTACAATTTTATTTTAGGTTACCTGGAACAAGGTCTTCTGGTGAAAGAAGAACATAAGCTACGAGAGAAATACAAGAAATCTTTTCAATTCAAACTAGATTTTCTGTCAATCATACCAACTGATGTCTTATACTTCAAGTTAGGATTGAATTACCCAGAATTAAGAATAAACAGACTACTCAGAGTAGCTCGGATGTTTGAATTCTTCCAGAGAACAGAAACAAGAACAAACTACCCAAACATCTTCAGGATTTCTAACCTTGTCATGTATATTGTGATTATTATTCACTGGAACGCCTGTGTGTACTACTCGATCTCAAAAGCCATTGGATTTGGGGCTGACACATGGGTCTACCCCAACACCTCAGATCCTGAATTTGCCCGCCTAACTAGAAAATATGTCTACAGTCTCTACTGGTCAACACTGACCCTGACTACTATTGGTGAAACCCCCCCTCCTGTAAGAGATTCTGAGTATTTCTTCGTGGTCATTGACTTTTTGGTTGGAGTACTGATTTTCGCTACCATTGTCGGTAACGTGGGCTCAATGATCTCCAACATGAATGCTGCCAGGGCGGAGTTTCAAGCGAGGATTGATGCTATCAAGCAGTATATGCACTTTCGGAATGTGAGTAAGGACATGGAAAAAAGAGTTATAAAGTGGTTTGACTACCTGTGGACAAATAAAAAGGCTGTGGATGAAAGAGAAGTCTTGAAGTATCTGCCAGATAAACTAAGAGCAGAGATTGCAATCAATGTTCACCTGGAAACGCTGAAAAAGGTTCGGATTTTTGCGGATTGTGAAGCTGGTCTGCTGGTTGAACTGGTTTTGAAACTCCAGCCCCAAGTATACAGTCCTGGAGATTACATTTGCAGAAAAGGAGATATTGGACGAGAGATGTACATTATCAAAGAAGGCAAGCTGGCAGTAGTTGCTGATGATGGAATTACCCAATTTGTGGTCCTAAGTGATGGCAGTTACTTCGGAGAAATCAGCATTCTTAATATTAAGGGTAGCAAAGCTGGCAATCGAAGAACAGCCAATATTAAAAGTATTGGATATTCAGACTTGTTTTGTCTGTCTAAAGATGATCTTATGGAGGCTTTAACAGAGTATCCAGATGCAAAGGCTATGCTGGAAGAAAAAGGCAAGCAAATCCTAATGAAAGATGGGTTGCTGGACATTGAAATTGCAAATTTAGGAAGTGATCCTAAAGATTTGGAAGAGAAGGTAGCCTACATGGAACGTGCTATGGACAGGTTACAAACAAAGTTTGCCAGGTTGTTGGCTGAGTATGAAGGTGCACAACAGAAAATGAAAAAAAGACTTACACAAATAGAGAAAATACTGAAGCCAATTATAGAGGAAGAGTTTGCAGACTTAGAAGAAGCAGGTCCATCCACAGATAAACCTGGATTGTCAAAAGCAGAATAAAAACAATGGAAGTTGCCAATAAGACTGAGGGTCAAATCCTGACTGACGCTGAATAGCTCAATTTCTAATATTTGTAGTACCTGACTATTAATTGCAAAAAATTTCTTTGTTGAGACAATGTCACTAATCTCCTACAAGCAGCGTGTATCTGGCAGTTTTGGGGCAGAAAAGAAGAATCAAGAATGAGAATGAAAGATAACACTTTGCTCCTGCACAAACAGGTGGTATTATCTGCTAATGCATTTTGTACTCTCTGTATGCTGCTCTATGGCAGATGCACATACACTGTCATATACTGTCAAATATTGGAAATATTGCTGATTATTTTAAAATAACTTCTTTACGTCTGCTTATGGAAGAAGGAAAGGTTTGGTAATGATTATATTACTTGAAGTCATTAACCTTTATATTAAATTTGTGTATATTTGTTATATATACATAACCTTTATATATAATTTGTGAGCATATTTAAATAACTATTGATTAACATGAAATTAATTAAGTATGGGATATTATAAAAATAATTAGATATATCTACAATGTAGATGACGGTACTGAAGGCTGCAAGATTTGGAAAGTATTATTACTTCATTGGGTACACCTTGGCTGATTTCTTGAAATCTAAGTGGGCAGTTTGAAATAGTCATTTTTTCAGGATAATACATGCAAAGGCTGGAATACTGAGGAGAAAATACAACTTTTTGCAAGCATCAATTTGAAAGATATGGATGCCTCATAATCTAGTGTTCTTTTCACAATAATAACAAATACTATACAAATATACAAACAATATACAAATAAAAATATACATTAAAGACTGTTCTGTTTCATGCAATCATGTGGCTGTGGAACATAGACTATCAAGTTTTGAAGATTTGTAATTAAAAATGTTTATGTCCCTCATGTAACACTTGTTTATGCTGGCAGAATGCAAGGGGAAGACATGACAGCAACAGGCCAAATTCTTCCTACAGTGTCTTCTGTAGATTCTTTTGGGGGAAGAATAAAGAGGCTGTTTTTTCATTGGCAAAAAAATAGTTTGCTTAGTTATGGTCTCAGCTGAGTATTTGCAGCTGGGTATTTTCAGTAGAATTTGATCATAGGCATGTAACATTAAGTTTGATGAAAGGTAGTGAAGAAAGGGACTGTAATGAGAGAATGCATAATTCTCTATTTAGGGAAATTTGATTATCCTGAGGAACCGGACTGCCATTCTTAAAAAATACTTATATACATGTTACTGTCAATTATATCTCTACACTTTAATTCTCTCCTTAATGAGATGGAGATAATATAAATTGTGTATTTTATCAAGTGCATTGCTTTCTGGCTGTTTTATTTATTGTAATGTTGATGCTTTCCAGGATGCCAGAAATCTAGAAATCTGATTTACTGGAAGGATGACATTTTCTGAAGTACTTAATGTGTAGGATATATATGGAAAAACAAGGGTAAATATAAATACAAAATGGCTGTTCATGCCCTGTTGATCCTGTGCTTTGAATGATAAATGACTTAATTAGCTGATAAGGAGAAAGGGTGTGCCATCCTGCCCGTAAAGATTCTATCCCTTTACACAGGAACAAGGATTATTCTGGTGTTTAGCTATATTGTGAGTGCTGGACTTTGCAATCAGCATTCTTGCAGCTCAGGTCTTGAATATAATTTACAATCTGTATGCCAGCAGCAACCTATCCTATATGGCTACTAGGCACTTAGGAAGCACTTCTCTTCTTTGTTGATGTGCTTAAAACTTTTTATTAGATAAATGTGTGAAGTTTTAATTAAAAAAAAAGGGCAGATACCTACTGTTAACAATTTTCTTTTTCGGTATTGATCCTTCAGTCTAAGACATGAATTATATTAACTAGCTGCTTCTTTCTTGAGAATAAAAACTCTTTGATTTAAACCACTTCAAAATAAAACAGAAAACCAGAATTGATCTCCGCGGTTTGCTTACTATTTTCAGATTACTTATGGTTGGAAATCTCCTATAAAAACTTTTATGAGAAGGTATTTGCTGAAAAAAGGCTAAATGGAAAGTTTCTTCCTGGCACACGACATAATCTAAGTGCTGTAAGGAAATGTCAAGAAAATTATTTCAACCGGCCTTTATTTGTCAGAATTTGGGAGGCACACAGGTTCCTCAATATATGTTTCTGTGCCCTAAAATGCACAGAAACATATATTGCACTAAAATGCAACTTTCTGGATGTACTTCAGCGAAGTTCCTAAACAGGCTTTTTTGGGGTGGGTTTTTAACTCTCATACTCCAGGAGCTATGAAGTTATCGGAGTTACAGGAGCTATGAAGTTATCGGAGTTTCAGGTGCTATGAAGTTATCGGAGTTACAGGAGCTATGAAGTTATCGGAGTTACAGGAGCTATGAAGAAAGTATCTGCACGAGCCGCACGCCGCAGGAGCGGCTGCCAGGAATTTACTGCGGGGAAAAAGAGGCTCGAAGGAACCTTATCGCTGATACAGCTACCTGAAGAGAGGCGGTAGTGAGGGAGGGCGGTGTCTTCTCCTAAGTGACAAGACAGGCCGAGAGGAAATGGCCCCAGGTGGCGCCAGCAGAGGTTAGATTAGTTCAGATTAGTTAGATTAGTAACTAGGTTTCCTAGTCGGTAGGAAAACTTTCAACCGAAACGGTTGTCAAGCCCTGGAACAGGCTGCCCAGGGAAGTGGTGGAGCCACCATCCCTTCAGGTATTTAAAAGCCTTATAGATGATTCAATGGTGGACGTGGCAGCGCAGGGTTAATGATGGAGTCAGCGGTCGCACACCCCTTCCAAGCTGGAACACTCTGTGACCCAGGGACNGGGGCCGCGGCGGTGCCCGCGCTGCGGCAGCGGGGACCATCGGCGAGGGGGCCAGCGGTGAGTGTCGCGTTCTGCCCTCTACCCGCGCTACCGGGCCCCGGGCTGTGGAGCTGGCGGTGGCCCGGAGCCCCTGCAGGTGGTGGGGTCGGGGCTGTCCCCCGGGACGTGAGGCTGGCGGGGTCCCG